>CM044549.2:2234097-2466597 GCA_024416835.2 Perccottus glenii | reverse complement strand
ATGAAACAAGGACATCGGCCGATAAAAAGAGCGTGTATGTTTTTAGAATATGCCAAAGCCAATAGGAATAGAGCACAAACATATTTTCCTTCCAGAAAATCCTTTTAGCGTTAGCAAAAGACGTTAGTTTCAATGCTAACGTCTTTCAGCATCAAAGACGGAGGAGAAGAGGTTGCTTGTTGCATTTGTCAAATTGAAAACCCACCTCTTTCTATTTGTGCTGCCACATCATTGGTCACAAAAGGCTGGTTAGCCCATGGTTCGACTCAAGCGTTTTGCTTTGTGCGATACAAGATGGATTTCCCCGAGTTTGGAAACTCCCAAATCTCACAAGAATCCAAGGTTATGTAAATTTATGATTACAAATTAACTTACGCATAACTTAGGTCTTCTAGAACTTATTTTCCAAATGTACGTATAAACAACGCAATTATTAAATTTAACTTTTAACTTCATATCCCACCTTCAATAATTGGTTTATTGTTTCCATTCTTGAATATACCTAGAAATATTTATAATTTCTAGGTTATGTTTATTAATTTTGCTACTTATATTGGTGCATATTCAAATTCTGTCTGGTTAATAGTTTTGGTCAATAAACGTCATTATTTCTCATTGCCTATGCTTGTTTCACGTCAATATTTTGAGTTTGTCTACAAACTTAAGTTAAACTCAACATACTCACTGTAGTTTACCTACAACGTATCCCACTGTGTTCATGAATAATCCAAGATGTGCAAAAATATCTGCTACTGAGAAAAGGGCCATATTTTGCTTCAGACACAGGCCATTCCAACTTCTTATTAAAGCACTATAATAGATAAATTTATCAAATACTGTGTATGAGTAACAAGACACATAAACACAAATAAGGCCATAAAGAAAGATGTTATAGGGGGCATACTATTTACCTAATTATTTTAATTATTCCATAACAATGATATTGAGAAGTCTCTAATTTCCTACAGGCTCTCCTAAACAGAGGAGACTGTGACACTGGGACCCGTGAGGCTCTCCTCAGGGACCACAGTCTCCTTGGCATTGGTCACTGCTTTCTGCTGTTGAGGTGGATTGTGAAGCAGAGAGTTTAAACATGGATGTGTGTTATCTGAAGCCGGTCAGGGGTCACTGCAGATAGAATTTAAGGGTTAGACTGGAGGACCATCAGCAGATAGGGAGAACAAATGAGTGCTGAACTTTCATTGAAGGAGGGAAGCACAGAACTACTGCCCACAAGATATTATCAAAATTTTCTTCAAACTGTAGAAATGGTTGTACATGCGTCACCATACTGAAGAAATACTCAGACCAGTCCGCCTGGCATCCACAGCCATGTTCAGTTCAAAGTCAATTAAATCCCCTTTCTTCCCCATTTTACAGGTTTAAAAAGTAAGTTTTTTGCAGAACCATTGCCATTTCATCTTGTGTATAATGACTGCTAACCCTTTTTCGAACATCTTGTGAGGAAGTTTGTCTGAGCCATATTACAATACTGTATAAATCTTTTCCTTGTATGTTTAAGTTTCTGTTCTATTACATTTTTTGACCACAAGGTGTTGCCCAGGGACCTTTATGGTTTGTCACCTACACATTAGTGATGTTTTTGGAGTTCCTTATGGGGTTGTTGGAGACTTTTTTGTATTGGTGGCCTGCCAGTGAGAGGCAAACACATGTGAGCCAAATCTGTACGGTTGACACAGATGTATGGCCTCCTTTGATTTGGAGCTGATGCGCAGAGGGAGTTCAGTGGAGCCAGAGGCAAAGGGTTGTGTGAAATCATGGGAAAAGGTAACGACAGGAAGAACACAAGTGAACACTAATGCCTTCTAGGACCTCAATCTTAGAGAGTATTTTAATTGGCAGAATGTTTTACTAACTCTCAAACGTTAATGGTCCAGACATTCATTTAAAGCCTAAAACTCTCCGAAGTGAAGACAAATTTAATTATTTTTACTATCAATTCCAAAATGTTGACTGGCAGGTATTGGAGAATCGATACTCGATAGTGGTTAGCACTCTTATTTCACAGTTAGATTCTCTCCGGACCTAGGTCCGGCTTCCTCCCACTGTTCATAGTGAATGTGAGAGGTTGTCTGTCAGTGTCTGTCTATTTAGTTTAGGTTTTAAAAACTAGTTTGCTTGTCACACCAAAATGTGAAGTGGTTCTATAAAAATGTCATTTTAATTGTTATTGTCACAAACTATGATTATAATGATAACATATTAAAAACTACATTCATGTGAAAAAGGAATAGAAAAACACTGAGCTCCTTCTTCAGAGAGAAATGTTCAAACAGTACCACATCATGTTTTTTGCTAAATGAGTTAAATCAAACACGTCTGATCCATGACTGATGTTCTATTTGTTCACCAGGGGGCATAACCATGTTAAGTTACCATGTTAACTCAGTCTATGTATGAAAGGTTTTGAAGACTGAATATAGCCTTTTGCTGCTGAGGCTCAAACAATGAAACAATGTTAATAGCTTGTGAAAATTGATGATTGCACTAAGAATCAGAACACACGCACACACACACACACACACACACACACACACACACACACACACACATACACACACACACACACACACACACACACACACACACACACACACACACACACACACACACACACACACACACACACACACACACACACACACACACACACAGGAAGAGAGTGGGTGGAATGTGTGGTGCAGATTGTAGATATGGTTTAATGATCTCACATGCTTTCTGTTAATCAGCTTTGCGTCGGTAGTATGCCAGGTCATCCATGAAGCTTTGATCTTGTTTTTGATGAATCATATGATACAGACTGGGTTTATCCTGGAAGCACATGCTTCAAGCTGTTATTACCAACATTAGAGCAGCAGTGATCCGTTTAAGTAACAAGTACTTTCTAAAACATACTTTTTCGTTTTTCTTTTTTTTTTTTTTTACATAAGGACATTTAGGATGACAAAAATGTTGTTTTTTTAACTAAAATTTGCCTCTATGACTAACATAACTAATCTTCAAAGAGCACAAGGTGATGCAGTGTCGTCATCATCAACAATGGCTACATTGAAGGTATAACATAAACATATCAGAGTCCAAAAAAACTTTCTTACTCTCCTGATTTCATCCAAAGCAGTTGTTGGAGGTGAGCATCATGTATGAAGGATGTCAACAGATCTTCTGGAGGAGCATTGAGACTGATGATTGAGACTAGTGATGTTATTACTGTAAGATTTGTGCCAAATGGAAGTGCACAGAATACATATGCCTGATACTTTCCACTTCATGTTCATTTTTTGCTCTTTAGATATGTTGATGTCAGTCCTAGACAAGATTCTCCTGACCTTCTCCAGAGTGTTCTTTCAGTTCTCAAAGAGGATCTTCAGTAGATCTTCTCTTACTATTTTGTTTTTGGTTACTTGCACTAAATTCCAAACTCCATACTTAAGCACTTAAGATGTACATCAAGGTAGATGACAGATGGGGTGGGGGCCCTCACACTGGAGCACAGGCAGCTACAACCAGTGTAAACGTGTACCTACAGCTACAACCAGTGTAAACGTGTACCTACAGCTACAACCTGTGTGAGTGTGTACCTACAGCTACAACCAGTGTAAACGTGTACCTACAGCTACAACCAGTGTGAGTGTGTACCTACAGCTACAGCCAGTGTGAGTGTGTACCTACAGCTACAACCAGTGTAAACGTGTACCTACAGCTACAACCTGTGTGAGTGTGTACCTACAGCTACAACCAGTGTAAACGTGTACCTACAGCTACAACCAGTGTGAGTGTGTACCTACAGCTACAGCCAGTGTGAGTGTGTACCTACAGCTAAAACCAGTGTGAGTGTGTACCTACAGCTACAGCCAGTGTGAGTGTGTACCTACAGCTACAACCAGTGTGAGTGTGTACCTACAGCTACAACCAGTGTGAGTGTGTACCTACAGCTACAACCAGTTTAAACGTGTACCTACAGCTACAACCAGTGTAAACTTGTACCTACAGCTACAACCTGTGTGAGTGTGTATCTACAGCTACAACCAGTGTAAACGTGTACCTACAGCTACAACCAGTGTAAGCGTGTATCTACAGCTACAACCAGTGTAAAGGTGTACCTACAGCTACAACCAGTGTAAACGTGTACCTACAGCTACAACCTGTGTGAGTGTGTACCTACAGCTACAACCAGTGTAAACGTGTACCTACAGCTACAACCTGTGTAAACTTGTACCTACAGCTACAACCTGTGTGAGCGTGTACCTACAGCTACAACCAGTGTGAGTGTGTACCTACAGCTACAACCAGTGTAAACGTGTACCTACAGCTACAACCAGTGTAAACGTGTACCTACAGCTACAACCAGTGTAAACGTGTACCTACAGCTACAACCAGTGTAAACGTATACCTATGATCAATCAGTCTCCATACGTTTAGTGAAATAAGTATGTTTTGAGTTTGCTTTTGAAAACCTCAACAGAGTCAGCTCACCGCACTTCCACCGGGAGCCCATTCCATAAAAAGGGGGCTCTATAAGAAAAGGCTCTGTAGCAGACTTCTTCTTTACTCGAGGAAGTTGAAGGAGGCCAGCGTCCTGAAGGGTACACGTTGGAGTATACTGGGTGATAAGGTCAGATAACTAAATAAATTTGCTGTCTTGGCTTTTCAAAAATATATATATTTTTAACAAAGCAGCTAATGTTAAATCTGTGGCATTTTGGGTTTACACTTTGCCAGGGACTCTGTTGGCTCTTTTGTTCAATAACCTTCACCAGAGATAACATGAGCCATTACAACTTTAGAAATGTAGCCAGGATGTAATTTAGGATGTAATTGTTATCACAGCTAATGCTAACTCTGTCACATTTCTGGCACTGGTTTTCTCATTAAATTTACTGGTCTGTTTATAGTAACAAAAATCACATTTGTTTGTCTCTCAGTTGTGTATAATACAACAAAAAATGTTTCTATTACAGCACTAATGTGTCCACACAGTAAAGGTGGCTAAAGACTAAAGATTACTGTCAAAATGACACCAATACTTTCTCTTGCTTTCTCTCTCTCTCTAGGACATGACTCGGCCACATAAACCAAGGGCAGCAACAAAGAGACTGTGGATCAATGCAACACTTCTTTATTATAAATATGTGAAGGAAATAATCTATAATTATACATTCAAAGATTCAAGATTCAAGATTCAAAGTGTTTATTGTCATGTGTACAGACAGAAAGCATGTTTCCCTATACAATGAAATTCTTACTTTGCCGTCCACAGTAAAATGTCACACAATTAAGTAAAAATAAAAAAAATAAGACAAATATACAAGTAATAATAATGGAAGTATACCAAAAAAAAAAATACAAATATACAAAAAGTGTAAAGTGTAGTAAGGTGAGGTAGTGCAGTTGTGATGGTGTAAAGTGACGTGTAAAGTAAAGTGACGGTGTAAAGTAAAGTGAGGTAGTGCAGTAGGTAAACAATTGTTCATGTAAATCTGTAAAAACATCTGTAAAAACTGTGCAATCAAAAAAACACCATGTGGTGGGCTTGGAAGCATTTGTTTTCTAGATCTGTTTGCATGACGCTGCAGTTCAGGCAGGTGCAGCACGCTGGCTGAGCCCTGTTTGGTTCGGCTGGTCCTAGAGAACTTCTTTGTAACTGTGCCTGAAAATGGAACAACCAGCATTGTTTAGATTACAGAGGTTTATTTGGGTGTGTGATTTTTTCTATGATATATGACCTACCTGGCTCTGTTGTCCTGCAGCAGCTGAGCCCCCCCAGTCCTCCTCAGTCTGTCCTCCTCAGTCTGTCTTCCTCACTGACAGCTCCATTACATATTACATATTTGTCATCATATTGTGCTAAACTTCATGTTGGAGGTATTCTGAATGACACTAACAGTGAAATAAACAATGATTAGCTGAAAAGATACAACAAGATTACATTTATGTTGTTTCTGCCTAATGCAAAACTAATTTAGTACAGTTATGGTTCATAGAATACAATATATAGGTTTTACTCAGAGTTTTTCTGTGGAGCTTGTTGTGGTTTAGAAACAGTGCAGCTGTTAAGACGTTAGTTGACCAAATAAATATGTAGTGTTCCAACATTTGTGCAAAGACTCGACAAATTAACAGTAATAGTAGCACGTACAGTATCCTGTCTGATGAAAGTTCACTAACTTTAGCAGTTATTCTGCTGAGACTGCGGGCCTCGGTGAAACCTATGTGAGTTGTATTTGTAAACTGAGATGCAGTGGCCGGTCCTAAACTCTGGAACTCTTTGCCCAGTGAGTTATGTTCCATCACTGACCTGCTTCTGTGACACACAGTAATGTGTATTCACATTATGTTTTATTTTTATATGTAATCAGAAAGTTACATTTAAGAAATAACTTTGTTAAGTTGTAATTGCACCCTCACGCCAGTAGGCGGTGCTTGTTTTCGTGAGACAGTATTGTGAGGTCAGCGTGTCCTCCTCCCCAATATGGCAGAAGCGAGGCAAAGAGAAACTTCACTGTCGCCTGTCTCATCATTTCCCTGTGTTTTACAGGAACATTTAATCTGCCCAACAGGCCCAGAACCTGGGTCTGTTACAGATTCTTGGTGGCCCGTACGGGGATTGGTTCCTCATTAATGGAACTGATCCTCACTCAACAAACCTGCTGAAGAGCTGACTGAGGGGAGCAGATGTAAAGTGGAGCTGCTATCCATTGAGAGAAGAGATCCTGCTGAGAGTGACCTGTTGCAGAGCGCTGGTGAAGACATCATGGCGGACACCGAGAGGAAGAACCTGGTGTGGGACATCAGGAAAGGCCTGTTTGCACTGTCGCCTGATCAACTCTTCCAAGTTGCTTCAAATGTGGGTGCTGGACCGGGCAGGGATCCTTCAGAGTTGTCAAGTGGAGACGCAGAAGGATGCTTTGAGTACATCAACTCCTTCATGTTCAGTAAGACATTGTTAGAAGCAGAGGACAGTGGGATGGGAGAGTTTCTGGCTTTAAAGGACATGTTAGAGGACCTCCTACATCCACCTAGTGGTCAGATGGCTACAGTTGAGACAACTGTGGAAGCGTCACAACAAGTCCCTGCCTCTCCTCTATCTCAAGAGAGCCATGTGCACCCATTCTTGGACAATAAAAATACAAGCATTAATTTGTCACAAAATGATGTCCTCAAGATTATTTCAGACTATGAGATGGTGAGCAAAACTTTGCAGGGTTTAGTGGCAAATCCCACAGTACAAACTACTCAAGAAGTGTGCACCTCACAAGGTAGTGCCAGACCTCCTGTTAACCCTCTAGTTACCCTCCGAGACCTACCTTACCTGCCAAGGCGTGAGTTTAAGGTGCAGGGGGGCCAGATCGGAGATCACACTTCTGATATTAGCTACAACAGTGTTTGCAGGCAGATGGAGGAAGGCATAAAGGAAAACTTCACAGAGTTAGAGATTGTGAGGGGTGTGCTGAGGATCATTAAACCTGGAAATGTCAAGGACATGTTAGTTAACAAAGATGACATGACAGTTGCTGAGCTAAAAGGATTTCTGCAGTCACATCTTGGTGAGAGGAACAGTACAGAGTTGTTCCAGGAACTAATCTGCGCCAAACAGAAAGAAAATGAAATTAAAGCCGCAAGCGGCGATAAAGGCCCTCGCCTCCCTTGAGACCGCGGGGACACATGCACTCGGAGGAGTGCATTTCGTGCTTTAAAGCGTAAACTTCACGGTAAAAGGATTCTGAGGAGTTTTCTAAGACTCTAGCCGTGGCTCTGGAGGGGCCTCCTCTAAAGGAAGGATCCTGGCAATTGGGAAATGGCATTTATTTCCCAAAGGTTGCCTCTTCACAGACTCATTACGACCACAGCCACAAATGTATCAAAAAACAAATTGATAACTTTTTGGCACACGTGTCTAGATGATACTCACCAAATTTGGAGCTGTTTAGATGAAAAGCCTTTAGACACAAGGGGTGCAATTTAGGTGGTCACGCATTCCACCCAACATAGTAGATTTTCTGTTGAGTTTACGGTATGGCTGTAATAAACTTTTCTGTTTTCCCTGAGGTGTCCTATGGATGTACCAAGTTTCATTTTTCTACATTGGAATAAAGTTACTTTCACTTTCCATAGGCCCGATGTATTTTGACTTTTCTAGGGGTCGCCACTGAGTCATTTTTCGTATTTTTTTTTCGTGGACTTCAAATACATACATTTTTCGCTGGGCTTGAAGTCTGGGACCAATAAAAATGACTTTTAGTTGTACGTTTACTGGGTCAAATTGAGGATCATTTTGCAGAAAAATATGATAAAAAATATATACCGAATTATAATAAAAAATATATAACTCGAGCAAAAAAGTCTAGAAAAACGCTTGTCTATTTTACATACATGTGTTTAGCTCATTTTGCCCAAGTTTGGTGTCTGTGGAATGAAGCAGCTATTGTCTGTGTACTTTTAAAAAAGAGGTGTATTTTAAGTCGGTTCACATTTTCAATTCAAAATGGCCGCCTTCCCGTGTGTGATAGGGTGTGGTCCCTATTGGCTTTTTTGTTCATGAGCCCATGGTGGATCTGTGTACCAAGTTTCATTTGCCTACGACAAACTAAAATTTTCACTTCCCATTGACTTTTTCCAAATATTTGGGACGCTATGGCAACACATTTATAGATAGGGGTGGTTGTCATTGGCTTTTATGCTCGTCATGACATAAGAGATGTGTGTACCAAATTTTATGTCTCTATGACAAACTAAATTCTTGGGTCTAATTATAAGTTTGTAGGGGCGCTGGAGAGCCATTTCTTAAGATAACCCTTTTATTTACATATTTTTTTGTTCAGGTCATGAATGTGCACAAACGCCTTTTTCGGTCCAACTCGATCCGAAAAGGCGTTTGAGAGTTAAGAGACGTTTATTTTCACAAAAATGGCCACCTCGTTACAGGCTTGCCACACCCATACCCGATAAGATATCAACAACAAAGTTACAACTTTGGTTGGCACATGTGTCTAGATGATACTCACCAAATTTGGGGCCATTTAGATTAAAACACAATGATTTGCATCTTTCTGCGCAAGGGGTGCGATTTTAGTGGCCGCGCGTTTCACCCCACATGGCGGACTTCCTGTTGAGTTTAGGGTGTGACTGTCATTGACTTTTCTGTTTGCCCTGAGGTGTCCTATGGATGTACCAAGTTTAATCTTTCTACGTTGGAAAAAAGTTACTTTCACTTTCCATAGGCCCAATGTATTTTGACTTTTCTAGGGGCCGCCACTGAGTCATTTTTTGTATTTTTTTTTCGGGGACTTCCAATACATACATTTTTTGCCGGGCTTGAAGTCTGGGACCAATAAAAATGACTTTTAGTTGTTCGTTTACAGGGTCAAATTGAGGATCATTTTGCAGAAAAATTATAATAAAAAAATATATACCGAATTATAATAAAAAAAAATATAACTCGAGCAAAAAAGTCTAGAAAAACACTTGTCTATTTTACATACATGTGTTTAGCTCATTTTGCCCAAGTTTGGTGTCTGTGGATTGAAATAGCTTTTTTCTGTGTACTTTTAAAAAAGAGGTGTATTTTAAGTCGGTTCACATTTTCAATTCAAAATGGCTGCCTTCCCGTGTGTGATAGGGTGTGGTCCCCATTGGCTTTTTTGTTCATATGCCCATGCTGGATGTGTGTACCAGGTTTCATTTGCCTACAACAAACTAAAATTTTCACTTCCCATTGACTTTTTCCACATTTTTGGGACGTTGCTATGGCAACACATTTATAGTTAGGGGGTGGTTGTCATTGGCTTTTATGCTCGTCATGACATAAGAGATGTGGGTACCAAATTTTATGTCTCTATGACAAACTAAATTCTTGGGTCCCATTATAAGTTTGTAGGGGGCGCTGGAGAGCCATTTCTAAAGATAACCCTTTTATTTGCATATCTTTGTGTTCAGGTCATGAATGTGCACAAACGCCTTTTGGGTCCAACTCGATCCGAGAAGGCGTTTGAGAGTTAAGAGACGCTTTATTTTCACAAAATGGCCACCTCGTTACAGGCTTGCCACACCCATACCCGATAAGATATCAACAACAAAGTCACAACTTTGGTTGGCACACGTGTCTAGATGATACTCACCAAATTTGGGGCCATTTAGATTAAAACACAATGATTTGCATCTTTCTGCGCAAGTGCGATTTTAGTGGCGCGCGCTTTCACCCAACATGGCGGACTTCCAGTTAAGTTTAGGTGTGGCTGTCATTGACTTTCCTGTTTGTTCCTGAGGTGTCCTATGGATGTACCAAGTTTCATTTTTCTACGTTGGAAAAAGTTACTTTCACTTTCCATAGGCCCAATGTATTTTGACTTTTCTAGGGCCGCCACTGAGTCATTTTTCGTAATTTTTTTCGGGACTTCAAATACATAAATTTTTCGCCGAGCTTGAAGTCTGGGACCAATAAAATGACTTTTCATTCATGTTCACTGGGTCAAATTTAGGATCATAGGTGGAGAAGAATAAAAACTAAGAAAAATAATCCGAGCAAAACAATAGGCCCTCCCGCCATCACCGGCTCGGGCCTAATTAAAGCCGCAAGCGGCGATAAAGGCCCTCGCCTCCTTGAGACCGCAGGGACACATATATTCGGAGGATTGCATGTCGTGCTTTAAAGCAAATTTGGAGCTGTTTAGATGAAAACCCTTTAGCACAAAGTGTACGATTTAGGTGGTCATGTATTCCACCCAACATTTTCTGTTGAGAAGGATCCTGGCAATTGGGAAATGGCATTTATTTCCCAATAGTTGCCTCTTCACAGACTCATTACGACCACAGCCACAAATCTATCAAAAACAAATTGATAACTTTGCACACGTGTCTAGATGATACTCACCAAATTTGGAGCTGTTTAGATGAAAAGCCTTTAGACACAAGGGGTGCAATTTAGGTGGTCACGCATTCCACCCAACAT
Source organism: Perccottus glenii (assembly GCA_024416835.2). Taxonomy (NCBI): domain Eukaryota; kingdom Metazoa; phylum Chordata; class Actinopteri; order Gobiiformes; family Odontobutidae; genus Perccottus; species Perccottus glenii. Next base: position 2,455,631 of record CM044549.2, on the reverse strand, counting down.
AGTAGATTTCCTGTTGAGTTTACGATATGGCTGTAATACATTTTTCTGTTTGCCCTGAGGTGTCCTATGGATGTACCAAGTTTCATTTTTCTACGTTGGAAAAAGTTACTTTCACTTTCCATAGGCCCAATGTATTTTGACTTTTGTAGGGTCGCCACTGAGTCATTTTTCATATTTTTTTCGCGACTTCAAATACATAAATTTTTGCCGAGCTTGAAGTCTGGGACCAATAAAAATGACTTTTAGTTGCACGTTTACTGGGTCAAATTGAGGATCATTTTGCAGAAAAATTATAATAAAAAATATATACCGAATTATAATAAAATATATAACTCGAGCAAAAGTCTAGAAAACACTTGTCTATTTTACATACATGTGTTTAGCTCATTTTGCCCAAGTTTGGTGTCTGTGGAATGAAGCAGCTTTTTTCTGTGTACTTTTAAAAAGAGGTGTATTTTAAGTCGGTTCACATTTTCAATTCAAAATGGCCGCCTTCCTGTGTGATAGGGTGTGGTCCCCATTGGCTTTTTGTTCATAAGCCCATGCTGGATGTGTGTACCAAGTTTCATTTGCCTCACATGACAAACTAAAAATTTTCACTTCCCATTGACTTTTTCACATATTTGGGACGTTGCTATGGCAACACATTTATAGATAGGGGTGGTTGTCATTGGCTTTTATGCTCGTCATGACATAAGAGATGTGTGTACCAAATTTTATGTCTCTATGAACAAACTAAATTCTTGGGTCCCATTATAAGTTTGTAGGGGCGCTGGAGAGCCATTTCTAAAGATAACCCTTTATTTACATATTTTTGTGTTCAGGTCATGAATGTGCACAAACGCCTTTTTGGGTCCAACTCGATCCGAGAAGGCGTTTTGAGAGTTAAGAGACGCTTTATTTTCACAAAAATGGCCACCTCGTTACAGGCTTGCCACACCCATACCCGATAAGATATCAACAACAAAGTTACAACTTTGGTTGGCACATGTGTCTAGATGATACTCACCAAATTTGGGGCCATTTAGATTAAAACACAATGATTTGCATCTTTCTGCAAGGTGCGATTTAGTGGTCGCGCGTTTCACCCCACATGGCGGACTTCCTGTTGAGTTTAGGTGTGACTGTCATTGACTTTTCTGTTTGCCCTGAGGTGTCCTATGGATGTACCAAGTTTCATTTTTCTACGTTGGAAAAAGTTACTTTCACTTTCCATAGGCCCAATGTATTTTGACTTTTCTAGGGTCGCCACTGAGTCATTTTTCGTATTTTTTTCGGGACTTCAAATACATACATTTTTTGCCGGGCTTGAAGTCTGGGACCAATAAAAATGACTTTAGTTGTTCGTTTACAGGGTCAAATTGAGGATCATTTTGCAGAAAAATTATAATAAAAAATATATACCGAATTATAATAAAAAATATAACTCGAGCAAAAAGTCTAGAAAAACACTTGTCTATTTTACATACATGTGTTTAGCTCATTTTGCCCAAGTTTGGTGTCTGTGGAATTGAAATAGCTTTTTTCTGTGTACTTTTAAAAAGAGGGTGTATTTTAAGTCGGTTCACATTTTCAATTCAAAATGGCTGCCTTCCCGTGTGTGATAGGGTGTGGTCCCCATTGGCTTTTTTGTTCATAAGCCCATGCTGGATGTGTGTACCAAGGTTTCATTTGCCTACAACAAACTAAAATTTTCACTTCCCATTGACTTTTCCACATTTTTGGGACGTTGCTATGGCAACACATTTATAGATAGGGGTGGTTGTCATTGGCTTTTATGCTCGTCATGACATAAGAGATGTGTGTACCAAATTTTATGTCTCTATGACAAACTAAATTCTTGGGTCCCATTATAAGTTTGTAGGGGGCGCTGGAGAGCCATTTCTAAAGATAACCCTTTTATTTACATATCTTTGTGTTCAGGTCATGAATGTGCACAAACGCCTTTTTGGGTCCAACTCGATCCGAGAAGGCGCTTTGAGAGTTAAGAGACGCTTTTATTTTCACAAAAATGGCCACCTCGTTACAGGCTTGCCACACCCATACCCGATAAGATATCAACAACAAAGTCACAACTTTGGTTGGCACACGTGTCTAGATGATACTCACCAAATTTGGGGCCATTTAGATTAAAACACAATGATTTGCATCTTTCTGCGCAAGGGGTGCGATTTTAGTGGTCACGCTGCTTTCACCCCAACATGGCGGACTTCCTGTTGAGTTTAGGTGTGGCTGTCATTGACTTTTCTGTTTGCCCTGAGGTGTCCTATGGATGTACCAAGTTTCATTTTTCTACGTTGGAAAAAGTTACTTTCACTTTCCATAGGCCCAATGTATGCTTGAAGTCTGGGACCAATAAAATGACTTTTACTGGGTCAAATTGAGGATCCAATATAATAAAAAAAAAAAATATACCCGATAAGATATCAGAAAAAACTTCTTTTACATACATGAGATTTTCCCAAATTTGGTGTCTTTGGAATTAAAACACAATGATTTGCATCTTTCTGCAAAAGAGGTGCGATTTTAGTGGCGTTCACATGGCGGACTTCCTGTTAAAATGGGTGTGTGTGTGATTGACTTTTCTGTTTGCCCTGAGGTGTCCTATGGATGTACCAAGTTTCATTTTTCTACGTTGAAAAAGTTACTTTCACTTTCCATAGGCCCAATGTATTTTGACTTTTCTAGGGGCCGCCACTGAGTCATTTTTGTATTTTTCGGGACTTCAATACATACATTTTTTGCCGGGCTTGAAGTCTGGGACCAATAAAATGACTTTTAGTTGTTCGCTTTACAGGGTCAAATTGAGGATCATTTTGCAGAAAAATTATAATAAAAAATATATACCGAATTATAATAAAATATAACTCGAGCAAAAAGTCTAGAAAAACACTTGTCTATTTTACATACATGTGTTTAGCTCATTTTGCCCAAGTTTGGTGTCTGTGGATTGAAATAGCTTTTTTCTGTGTACTTTTAAAAAAGAGGTGTATTTTAAGTCGGTTCACATTTTCAATTCAAAATGGCTGCCTTCCGTGTGTGATAGGGTGTGGTCCCCATTGGCTTTTTTGTTCATATGCCCATGCTGGATGTGTGTACCAGGTTTCATTTGCCTACAACAAACTAAAATTTTCACTTCCCATTGACTTTTTCCACATTTTTGGGACGTTGCTATGGCAACACATTTATAGTTAGGGGGTGGTTGTCATTGGCTTTTATGCTCGTCATGACATAAGAGATGTGGGTACCAAATTTTATGTCTCTATGACAAACTAAATTCTTGGGTCCCATTATAAGTTTGTAGGGGGCGCTGGAGAGCCATTTCTAAAGATAACCCTTTTATTTGCATATCTTTGTGTTCAGGTCATGAATGTGCACAAACGCCTTTTTGGGTCCAACTCGATCCGAGAAGGCGTTTGAGAGTTAAGAGACGTTTTATTTTCACAAAAATGGCCACCTCGTTACAGGCTTGCCACACCCATACCCGATAAGATATCAACAACAAAGTCACAACTTTGGTTGGCACACGTGTCTAGATGATACTCACCAAATTTGGGGCCATTTAGATTAAAACACAATGATTTGCATCTTTCTGCGCAAGGGTGCGATTTAGTGGCGCTTTTCACCCAACATGGCGGACTTCCTGTTAAGTTTAGGGTGTGGCTGTCATTGACTTTCCTGTTTGCCCTGAGGTGTCCTATGGATGTACCAAGTTTCATTTTTCTACGTTGGAAAAAAGTTACTTTCACTTTCCATAGGCCCAATGTATTTTGACTTTTCTAGGGCCGCCACTGAGTCATTTTTGTAATTTTTTTTTCGGGACTTCAAATACATAAATTTTGCCGAGCTTGAAGTCTGGGACCAATAAAATGACTTTTCATTCATGTTCACTACTGGGTCAAATTGAGGATCATAGGTATAAGAAAAAATATATAAAAATTATAAAAAAATATAACTCGGGCATAAGTCTAGAAAACCCTTGTCTCACATACATGTATTCCATTGCATTTGGTTTAAACAATGAAGAGCTGTTTAGATGAAAACTTTAGCACAAAGGTGCGATTTAGGTGGTCATTTTCACCCAACAAAATGTAGATTTTCTGTTGAGTTTAGGTGTGGCTGTAATAAACTTTTTGTTTGCCCTAAGGTGTCCTATGGATGTACCAAGTTTCATTTTTCTACATTGGAAAAATTTACTTTCATTCTTCCATAGGCCCAATGTATTTTGACTTTTCTAGGGGTCGCCACTGAGTCATTTTTCGTATTTTTTTCATGGACTTCAAATACATAAATTTTTCGCTGGGCTTGAAGTCTGGGACCAATAAAAATGACTTTTAGTTGTTGGTTTACTGGGTTAAATTGAGGATCATTTTGCAGAAAAATATGATAAAAAATATATACCGAATTATAATAAAAATATAACTCGAGCAAAAAGTCTAGAAAAACGCTTGTCTATTTTACATACATGTGTTTAGCTCATTTTGCCCAAGTTTGGTGTCTGTGGAATGAAGCAGCTATTGTCTGTGTACTTTTAAAAAGAGGTGTATTTTAAGTCGGTTCACATTTTCAATTCAAAATGGCCGCCTTCCTGTGTGTGATAGGGTGTGGTCCCCATTGGCTTTTTTGTTCATAAGCCCATGGTGGATGTGTGTACCAAGTTTCATTTGCCTACAACAAACTAAAAATTTCACTTCCCATTGACTTTTTCCACATTTTTGGGACGTTGCTATGGCAACACATTTATAGATAGGGGGTGGTTGTCATTGGCTTTTATGCTTGTCATGACATAAGAGATGTGTGTACCAAATTTTATGTCTCTATGACAAACTAAATTCTTGGGTCCCATTATAAGTTTGTAGGGGCGCTGGAGAGCCATTTCTAAAGATAACCCTTTATTTACATATTTTTGTGTTCAGGTCATGAATGTGCACAAACGCCTTTTGGGTCCAACTCGATCCGAGAAGGCGTTTGAGAGTTAAGAGACGTTTATTTTCACAAAAATGGCCACCTCGTTACAGGCTTGCCACACCCATACCCGATAAGATATCAACAACAAAGTCACAACTTTGGTTGGCACACGTGTCTAGATGATACTCACCAAATTTGGGACCATTTAGATTAAAACACAATGATTTGCATCTTTCTGCGCAAGGGGTGCGATTTAGTGGTCACGCTTTCACCCCACATGGCGGACTTCCTGTTAAGTTTAGGTGTGACTGTCATTGACTTTTCTGTTTGCCCTGAGGTGTCCTATGGATGTACCAAGTTTCATTTTTCTACGTTGGAAAAAGTTACTTTCACTTTCCATAGGCCCAATGTATTTTGATTTTGTAGGGTCGCCACTGAGTCATTTTTCGTATTTTTCGGGACTTCAAATACATAAATTTTTGCCAGGCTTGAAGTCTGGGACCAATAAAAATGACTTTTAGTTGTTCGTTTACTGGGTTAAATTGAGGATCATTTTACAGAAAAATTATAATAAAAAATATATACCGAATTATAATAAAAATATAACTCGAGCAAAAAGTCTAGAAAAACACTTGTCTCATTTACATACATGTGTTTAGCTCATTTTGCCCAAGTTTGGTGTCTGTGGAATGAAGCAGCTTTTTCTGTGTACTTTTAAAAAGAGGTGTATTTTAAGTCGGTTCACATTTTCAATTCAAAATGGCCGCCTTCCTGTGTGTGATAGGGTGTGGTCCCCATTGGCTTTTTTGTTCATAAGCCCATGGTGGATGTGTGTACCAAGTTTTATTTGCCTACAACAAACTAAAAATTTCACTTCCCATTGACTTTTTTCACATTTTTGGGACGTTGCTATGGCAACACATTTATAGATAGGGGTGGTTGTCATTGGCTTTATGCTCGTCATGACATAAGAGATGTGTGTACCAAATTTTATGTCTCTATGACAAACTAAATTCTTGGGTCCCATTATAAGTTTGTAGGGGGCGCTGGAGAGCCATTTCTAAAGATAACCCTTTTATTTACATATTTTTGTGTTCAGGTCATGAATGTGCACAAACGGCTTTTTGGGTCCAACTCGATCCGAGAAGCCGCTTTGAGAGTTAAGAGACGCTTTTATTTTCACAAAAATGGCCACCTCGTTACAGGCTTGCCACACCCATACCCGATAAGATATCAAAACAAAGTCACAACTTTGGTTGGCACACGTGTCTAGATGATACTCACCAAATTTGGGGCCATTTAGATTAAAACACAATGATTTGCATCTTTCTGCGCAAGGGGTGCGATTTTAGTGGCGCGCTTTCACCCCACATGGCGGACTTCCTGTTGAGTTTAGGTGTGACTGTCATTGACTTTTCTGTTTGCCCTGAGACATAAATTTTCGCTGGGCTTGAAGGCTGGGACCAATAAAAATGACTTTTAGTTGCATGTTCACTGGGTCAAATTTAGGATCATAGGTGCAGAAAAAGAAAATAAAAAAAAAAATCCGAGCAAAAACAATAGGCCCTCTCCGCCATCACCGGCTCGGGCCTAATAATCCGAGCAAAAACAATAGGCCCTCCGGCCATCACCGCGACACAATGATTTGCATCTTTCTGCGCAAAGTGCGATTTTAGTGGCGCGCGTTTCACCCACATGGCGGACTTCCTGTTGAGTTTAGGGTGTGACTGTCATTGACTTTTCTGTTTGCCCTGAGGTGTCCTATGGATGTACCAAGTTTAATCTTTCTACGTTGGAAAAAAGTTACTTTCACTTTCCATAGGCCCAATGTATTTTGACTTTTCTAGGGGCCCACTGAGTCATTTTTGTATTTTTTTGGGGACTTCAATACATACATTTTTGCCGGGCTTGAAGTCTGGGACCAATAAAAATGACTTTTAGTTGTTCGTTTACAGGGTCAAATTGAGGATCATTTTGCAGAAAAATTATAATAAAAAAATATATACCGAATTATAATAAAAAAAATAACTCGAGCAAAAAGTCTAGAAAAACACTTGTCTATTTTACATACATGTGTTTAGCTCATTTTGCCCAAGTTTGGTGTCTGTGGATTGAAATAGCTTTTTCTGTGTACTTTTAAAAAAGAGGTGTATTTTAAGTCGGTTCACATTTTCAATTCAAAATGGCTGCCTTCCCGTGTGTGATAGGGTGTGGTCCCCATTGGCTTTTTTGTTCATATGCCCATGCTGGATGTGTGTACCAGGTTTCATTTGCCTACAACAAACTAAAATTTTCACTTCCCATTGACTTTTTCCACATTTTTGGGACGTTGCTATGGCAACACATTTATAGTTAGGGGGTGGTTGTCATTGGCTTTTATGCTCGTCATGACATAAGAGATGTGGGTACCAAATTTTATGTCTCTATGACAAACTAAATTCTTGGGTCCCATTATAAGTTTGTAGGGGGCGCTGGAGAGCCATTTCTAAAGATAACCCTTTTATTTGCATATCTTTGTGTTCAGGTCATGAATGTGCACAAACGCCTTTTTGGGTCCAACTCGATCCGAGAAGGCGTTTGAGAGTTAAGAGAGGCGTTTTATTTTCACAAAAATGGCCACCTCGTTACAGGCTTGCCACACCCATACCCGATAAGATATCAACAACAAAGTCACAACTTTGGTTGGCACACGTGTCTAGATGATACTCACCAAATTTGGGGCCATTTAGATTAAAACACAATGATTTGCATCTTTCTGCGCAAAGTGCGATTTTAGTGGCGCGTTTCACCCAACATGGCGGACTTCCAGTTAAGTTTAGGGTGTGGCTGTCATTGACTTTCCTGTTTGCCCTGAGGTGTCCTATGGATGTACCAAGTTTCATTTTTCTACGTTGGAAAAAAGTTACTTTCACTTTCCATAGGCCCAATGTATTTTGACTTTTCTAGGGGCCGCCACTGAGTCATTTTTTGTAATTTTTTTTCGGGGACTTCAAATACATAAATTTTTCGCCGAGCTTGAAGGCTGGGACCAATAAAAATGACTTTTCATTCATGTTCACTGGGTCAAATTTAGGATCATAGGTGGAGAAGAATAAAACTAAGAAAAATAATCCGAGCAAAAACAATAGGCCCTCCCGGCCATCACCGGCTCGGGCCTAATTAAAGAGCATAGCGGCGATAAAGGCCCTCGCCTCCCTTGAGACCGCAGGGACACATATATTCGGAGGATTGCATGTCGTGCTTTAAAGCAAATTTGGAGCTGTTTAGATGAAAACCCTTTAGCACAAAGTGTACGATTTAGGTGGTCATGTATTCCACCCAACATTTTCTGTTGAGAAGGATCCTGGCAATTGGGAAATGGCATTTATTTCCCAATAGTTGCCTCTTCACAGACTCATTACGACCACAGCCACAAATCTATCAAAAAACAAATTGATAACTTTTTTCACGTGTCTAGATGATACTCACCAAATTTGGAGCTGTTTAGATGAAAAGCCTTTAGACACAAGGGTGCAATTTAGGTGGTCACGCATTCCACCCAACATAGTAGATTTCCTGTTGAGTTTACGATATGGCTGTAATACATTTTTCTGTTTGCCCTGAGGTGTCCTATGGATGTACCAAGTTTCATTTTTCTACGTTGGAAAAAGGTTACTTTCACTTTCCATAGGCCCAATGTATTTTGACTTTTGTAGGGGTCGCCACTGAGTCATTTTTCATATTTTTTTTTCGGCGACTTCAAATACATAAATTTTTTGCCGAGCTTGAAGTCTGGGACCAATAAAAATGACTTTTAGTTGCACGTTTACTGGGTCAAATTGAGGATCATTTTGCAGAAAAATTATAATAAAAAAATATATACCGAATTATAATAAAAAAATATATAACTCGAGCAAAAAAGTCTAGAAAAACACTTGTCTATTTTACATACATGTGTTTAGCTCATTTTGCCCAAGTTTGGTGTCTGTGGAATGAAGCAGCTTTTCTCTGTGTACTTTTAAAAAAGAGGTGTATTTTAAGTCGGTTCACATTTTCAATTCAAAATGGCCGCCTTCCGGTGTGTGATAGGGTGTGGTCCCCATTGGCTTTTTGTTCATAAGCCCATACTGGATGTGTGTACCAAGTTTCATTTGCCTATGACAAACTAAAATTTTCACTTCCCATTGACTTTTTCGACATATTTGGGACGTTGCTATGGCAACACATTTATAGATAGGGGGTGGTTGTCATTGGCTTTTATGCTCGTCATGACATAAGAGATGTGTGTACCAAATTTCATGTCTCTATAACAAACTAAATTCTTGGGTCTAATTATAAGTTTGTAGGGGGCGCTGGAGAGCCATTTCTTAAGATAACCCTTTTATTTACATATTTTTTGTTCAGGTCATGAATGTGCACAAACGCCTTTTTGGGTCCAACTCGATCCGAGAAGGCGTTTGAGAGTTAAGAGACGTTTTATTTTCACAAAAATGGCCACCTCGTTACAGGCTTGCCACACCCATACCCGATAAGATATCAACAACAAAGTTACAACTTTGGTTGGCACATGTGTCTAGATGATACTCACCAAATTTGGGGCCATTTAGATTAAAACACAATGATTTGCATCTTTCTGCGCAAGGGTGCGATTTTAGTGGCGCGCGTTTCACCCCACATGGCGGACTTCCTGTTGAGTTTAGGGTGTGACTGTCATTGACTTTTCTGTTTGCCCTGAGGTGTCCTATGGATGTACCAAGTTTAATCTTTCTACGTTGGAAAAAAGTTACTTTCACTTTCCATAGGCCCAATGTATTTTGACTTTTCTAGGGGCCGCCACTGAGTCATTTTTGTATTTTTTTCGGGGACTTCAAATACATACATTTTTGCCGGGCTTGAAGTCTGGGACCAATAAAAATGACTTTTAGTTGTTCGTTTACTGGGTCAAATTGAGGATCATTTTGCAGAAAAATTATAATAAAAATATATACCGAATTATAATAAAAAAATATAACTCGAGCAAAAAGTCTAGAAAAACACTTGTCTATTTTACATACATGTGTTTAGCTCATTTTGCCCAAGTTTGGTGTCTGTGGATTGAAATAGCTTTTTCTGTGTACTTTTAAAAAGAGGTGTATTTTAAGTCGGTTCACATTTTCAATTCAAAATGGCTGCCTTCCGTGTGTGATAGGGTGTGGTCCCCATTGGCTTTTTGTTCATATGCCCATGCTGGATGTGTGTACCAGGTTTCATTTGCCTACAACAAACTAAAATTTTCACTTCCCATTGACTTTTTCACATTTTTGGGGCGTTGCTATGGCAACACATTTATAGTTAGGGGTGGTTGTCATTGGCTTTTATGCTCGTCATGACATAAGAGATGTGGTACCAAATTTTATGTCTCTATGACAAACTAAATTCTTGGGTCCCATTATAAGTTTGTAGGGGCGCTGGAGAGCCATTTCTAAAGATAACCCTTTTATTTGCATATCTTTGTGTTCAGGTCATGAATGTGCACAAACGCCTTTTTGGGTCCAACTCGATCCGAGAAGGCGTTTGAGGATAAGAGACGTTTTATTTTCACAAAAATGGCCACCTCGTTACAGGCTTGCCACACCCATACCCGATAAGATATCAACAACAAAGTCACAACTTTGGTTGGCACACGTGTCTAGATGATACTCACCAAATTTGGGGCCATTTAGATTAAAACACAATGATTTGCATCTTTCTGCGCAAAGGGGTGCGATTTTAGTGGCGCGCGTTTCACCCCAACATGGCGGACTTCCAGTTAAGTTTAGGGTGTGGCTGTCATTGACTTTCCTGTTTGCCCTGAGGTGTCCTATGGATGTACCAAGTTTCATTTTTCTACGTTGGAAAAAAGTTACTTTCACTTTCCATAGGCCCAATGTATTTTGACTTTTCTAGGGGCCACTGAGTCATTTTTGTAATTTTTTTTCGGGGACTTCAAATACATAAATTTTTCGCCGAGCTTGAAGGCTGGGACCAATAAAAATGACTTTTCATTCATGTTCACTGGGTCAAATTTAGGATCATAGGTGGAGAAGAATAAAAACTAAGAAAAATAATCCGAGCAAAAACAATAGGCCCTCCCGGCCATCACCGGCTCGGGCCTAATTAAAGCATAGCGGCGATAAAGGCCCTCGCCTCCCTTGAGACCGCAGGGACACATATATTCGAGGATTGCATGTCGTGCTTTAAAGCAAATTTGGAGCTGTTTAGATGAAAACCCTTTAGCACAAAGTGTACGATTTAGGTGGTCATGTATTCCACCCAACATTTTCTGTTGAGAAGGATCCTGGCAATTGGGAAATGGCATTTATTTCCCAATAGTTGCCTCTTCACAGACTCATTACGACCACAGCCACAAATCTATCAAAAAACAAATTGATAACTTTTTTTTGCACACGTGTCTAGATGATACTCACCAAATTTGGAGCTGTTTAGATGAAAAGCCTTTAGACACAAGGGGTGCAATTTAGGTGGTCACGCATTCCACCCAACATAGTAGATTTCCTGTTGAGTTTACGATATGGCTGTAATACATTTTTCTGTTTGCCCTGAGGTGTCCTATGGATGTACCAAGTTTCATTTTTCTACGTTGGAAAAAGGTTACTTTCACTTTCCATAGGCCCAATGTATTTTGACTTTTGTAGTCGCCACTGAGTCATTTTCATATTTTTTTGTGACTTCAAATACATAAATTTTTGCCGAGCTTGAAGTCTGGGACCAATAAAAATGACTTTTAGTTGCACGTTTACTGGGTCAAATTGAGGATCATTTTGCAGAAAAATTATAATAAAAAAATATATACCGAATTATAATAAAAAAATATATAACTCGAGCAAAAAAGTCTAGAAAAACACTTGTCTATTTTACATACATGTGTTTAGCTCATTTTGCCCAAGTTTGGTGTCTGTGGAATGAAGCAGCTTTTCTCTGTGTACTTTTAAAAAAGAGGTGTATTTTAAGTCGGTTCACATTTTCAATTCAAAATGGCCGCCTTCCGGTGTGTGATAGGGTGTGGTCCCCATTGGCTTTTTTGTTCATAAGCCCATACTGGATGTGTGTACCAAGTTTCATTTGCATATGACAAACTAAAATTTTCACTTCCCATTGACTTTTTCGACATATTTGGGACGTTGCTATGGCAACACATTTATAGATAGGGGGTGGTTGTCATTGGCTTTTATGCTCGTCATGACATAAGAGATGTGTGTACCAAATTTCATGTCTCTATAACAAACTAAATTCTTGGGTCTAATTATAAGTTTGTAGGGGGCGCTGGAGAGCCATTTCTTAAGATAACCCTTTTATTTACATATTTTTTTGTTCAGGTCATGAATGTGCACAAACGCCTTTTTCGGTCCAACTCGATCCGAAAAGGCGTTTGAGAGTTAAGAGACGTTTTATTTTCACAAAAATGGCCACCTCGTTACAGGCTTGCCACACCCATACCCGATAAGATATCAACAACAAAGTTACAACTTTGGTTGGCACATGTGTCTAGATGATACTCACCAAATTTGGGGCCATTTAGATTAAAACACAATGATTTGCATCTTTCTGCGCAAAGTGCGATTTTAGTGGCGCGCGTTTCACCCCACATGGCGGACTTCCTGTTGAGTTTAGGGTGTGACTGTCATTGACTTTTCTGTTTGCCCTGAGGTGTCCTATGGATGTACCAAGTTTAATCTTTCTACGTTGGAAAAAAGTTACTTTCACTTTCCATAGGCCCAATGTATTTTGACTTTTCTAGGGGCCGCCACTGAGTCATTTTTTGTATTTTTTTCGGGACTTCAAATACATACATTTTTGCCGGGCTTGAAGTCTGGGACCAATAAAAATGACTTTTAGTTGTTCGTTTACTGGGTCAAATTGAGGATCATTTTGCAGAAAAATTATAATAAAAAAATATATACCATTATAATAAAAAAATATAACTCGAGCAAAAAAGTCTAGAAAAACACTTGTCTATTTTACATACATGTGTTTAGCTCATTTTGCCCAAGTTTGGTGTCTGTGGATTGAAATAGCTTTTTCTGTGTACTTTTAAAAAGAGGTGTATTTTAAGTCGGTTCACATTTTCAATTCAAAATGGCTGCCTTCCCGTGTGTGATAGGGTGTGGTCCCCATTGGCTTTTTTGTTCATATGCCCATGCTGGATGTGTGTACCAGGTTTCATTTGCCTACAACAAACTAAAATTTTCACTTCCCATTGACTTTTTCCACATTTTTGGGGACGTTGCTATGGCAACACATTTATAGTTAGGGGGTGGTTGTCATTGGCTTTTATGCTCGTCATGACATAAGAGATGTGGGTACCAAATTTTATGTCTCTATGACAAACTAAATTCTTGGGTCCCATTATAAGTTTGTAGGGGCGCTGGAGAGCCATTTCTAAAGATAACCCTTTTATTTGCATATCTTTGTGTTCAGGTCATGAATGTGCACAAACGCCTTTTTGGGTCCAACTCGATCCGAGAAGGCGTTTGAGAGTTAAGAGACGTTTTATTTTCACAAAAATGGCCACCTCGTTACAGGCTTGCCACACCCATACCCGATAAGATATCAACAACAAAGTCACAACTTTGGTTGGCACACGTGTCTAGATGATACTCACCAAATTTGGGGCCATTTAGATTAAAACACAATGATTTGCATCTTTCTGCGCAAAAGTGCGATTTTAGTGGCCGCGCGTTTCACCCAACATGGCGGACTTCCAGTTAAGTTTAGGGTGTGGCTGTCATTGACTTTCCTGTTTGCCCTGAGGTGTCCTATGGATGTACCAAGTTTCATTTTTCTACGTTGGAAAAAAGTTACTTTCACTTTCCATAGGCCCAATGTATTTTGACTTTTCTAGGGGCCGCCACTGAGTCATTTTTTGTAATTTTTTTTCGGGGACTTCAAATACATAAATTTTTCGCCGAGCTTGAAGGCTGGGACCAATAAAAATGACTTTTCATTCATGTTCACTGGGTCAAATTTAGGATCATAGGTGGAGAAGAATAAAAACTAAGAAAAATAATCCGAGCAAAAACAATAGGCCCTCCCGGCCATCACCGGCTCGGGCCTAATTAAAGCCGCAAGCGGCGATAAAGGCCCTCGCCTCCCTTGAGACCGCAGGGACACATATATTCGGAGGATTGCATGTCGTGCTTTTAAACAAATTTGGAGCTGTTTAGATGAAAACCCTTTAGCACAAAGTGTCGATTTAGGTGGTCATGTATTCCACCCAGCATTTTCTGTTGAGAAGGATCACTGGCAATTGGGAAATGGCATTTATTTCCCAATAGTTGCCTCTTCACAGACTCATTACGACCACAGCCACAAATCTATCAAAAAACAAATTGATAACTTTTTTTTGCACGTGTCTAGATGATACTCACCAAATTTGGAGCTGTTTAGATGAAAAGCCTTTAGACACAAGGGTGCAATTTAGGTGGTCACGCATTCCACCCAACATAGTAGATTTCCTGTTGAGTTTTGATATGGCTGTAATACATTTTCTGTTTGCCCTGAGGTGTCCTATGGATGTACCAAGTTTCATTTTCTACGTTGGAAAAAGGTTACTTTCACTTTCCATAGGCCCAATGTATTTTGACTTTTGTAGAATTAGCCACTGAGTCATTTTCATATTTTTTTGACTTCAAATACATAAATTTTTTGCCGAGCTTGAAGTCTGGGACCAATAAAAATGACTTTTAGTTGCACGTTTACTGGGTCAAATTGAGGATCATTTTGCAGAAAAATTATAATAAAAATATATACCAAATTATAATAAAAAATATATAACTCGAGCAAAAAGTCTAGAAAAACACTTGTCTATTTTACATACATGTGTTTAGCTCATTTTGCCCAAGTTTGGTGTCTGTGGAATGAAGCAGCTATCTCTGTGTACTTTTAAAAAGAGGTGTATTTTAAGTCGGTTCACATTTTCAATTCAAAATGGCCGCCTTCCGTGTGTGATAGGGGGTGGTTGTCATTGGCTTTTATGCTCGTCATGACATAAGAGATGTGTGTACAAAATTTATGTCTCTATGACAAACTAAATTCTTGGGTCCATTATAAGTTTGTAGGGGCGCTGGAGAGCCATTTCTAAAGATAACCCTTTATTTACATATTTTGTGTTCAGGTCATGAATGTGCACAAACGCCTTTTTGGGTCCAACTCGATCCGAGAAGGCGCTTTGAGAGTTAAGAGACGTTTTATTTTCACAAAAATGGCCACCTCGTACAGGCTTGCCACACCCATACCCGATAAGATATCAACAACAAAGTCACAACTTTGGTTGGCACACGTGTCTAGATGATACTCACCAAATTTGGGGCCATTTAGATTAAAACACAATGATTTGCATCTTTCGCGCAAGGGGTGCGATTTAGTGGCCATGCGCTTTCACCCCACATGGCGGACTTCCTGTTGAAGTTTAGGTGTGACTGTCATTGACTTTTCTGTTTGCCCTGAGGTGTCCTATGGATATACCAAGTTTCATTTTTCTACGTTGGAAAAAGTTACTTTCACTTTCCATAGGCCCAATGTATTTTGACTTTTCTAGGGTCGCCACTGAGTCATTTTTCATTTTTTTTTCGGGACTTCAAATACATACATTTTTGCCGGGCTTGAAGTCTGGGACCAATAAAATGACTTTTAGTTGTTCGTTTACTGGGTTAAATTGAGGATCATTTTGCAGAAAAATTATAATAAAAAATATATACCAAATTATAATAAAAATATAACTCGAGCAAAAGTCTAGAAAAACACTTGTCTCTTTTACATACATGTGTTTAGCTCATTTTGCCCAAGTTTGGTGTCTGTGGAATGAAGCAGCTTTTTTCTGTGTACTTTTAAAAGAGGTGTATTTTAAGTCGGTTCACATTTTCAATTCAAAATGGCCGCCTTCCTGTGTGTGATAGGGTGTGGTCCCCATTGGCTTTTTTGTTCATAAGCCCATGGTGGATGTGTGTACCAAGTTTTATTTGCCTACAACAAACTAAAAATTTCACTTCCCATTGACTTTTTTCACATTTTTTGGGACGCTTGCTATGGCAACACATTTATAGATAGGGGTGGTTGTCATTGGCTTTTATGCTCACATGACATAAGAGATGTGTGTACAAAATTTTATGTCTCTATGACAAACTAAATTCTTGGGTCCATTATAAGTTTGTAGGGGCGCTGGAGAGCCATTTCTAAAGATAACCCTTTTATTTACATATTTTTTGTTCAGGTCATGAATGTGCACAAACGCCTTTTGGGTCCAACTCGATCCGAGAAGGCGTTGAGAGTTAAGAGACGCTTTATTTTCACAAAAATGGCCACCTCGTTACAGGCTTGCCACACCCATACCCGATAAGATATCAAAAACAAAGTCACAACTTTGGTTGGCACACGTGTCTAGATGATACTCACCAAATTTGGGGCCATTTAGATTAAAACACAATGATTTGCATCTTTCGCGCAAGGTGCGATTTTAGTGGCCGTATGCTTTCACCCCACATGGCGGACTTCCTGTTAAGTTTAGGTGTGACTGTCATTGACTTTTCTGTTTGCCCTGAGGTGTCCTATGGATATACCAAGTTTCATTTTTCTACGTTGGAAAAAGTTACTTTCACTTTCCATAGGCCCAATGTATTTTGATTTTGTAGGGTCGCCACTGAGTCATTTTTCGTATTTTTTTTTCGGCGACTTCAAATACATAAATTTTTCGCCGAGCTTGAAGTCTGGGACCAATAAAATGACTTTTCGTGCATGTTCACTGGGTCAAATTTAGGATCATAGGTCGACAAGAAAGATAAAAAAAAAAAAAAAAATCCGAGCAAAACAATAGGCCCTCCTGTCATCACCGGCTCGGGCCTAATTAAAGCCGCAAGCGGCGATAAAGGCCCTCGCCTCCCTTGAGACCGCGGGGACACATGCACTCGGAGGATTGCATTTCGTGCTTTAAAGCGTAAACTTCACGGTAATGTCAAATAACCGGGCCTGTGCTACTGCTGGGGCCTGCTACACCACCTTGTAATTTAGAGTTAAAGGTCTCCACAATCCCTGGTTTTCCTGGGAGCTGTCTGAACCTTTGAAAATAATAGATTGTGCTTGGGCTAATGCGAAAAACAAAGTACTGGCTGGAGATTTGAGATGACTCAGGAATCGCTGCCCTGTTTAAAAAAAAAGGCAAAATGTAAATATTACTTGTCTAAAAGTACAAGGTTGGCAAGTTCCAAAGGATTCTGGAGGAGTTTTCTAAGACTCTAGTCTTGGCTCTGAGGGGCCTCCTAAAGGAAGGATCCTGGCAATTGGGAAATGGCATTTATTTCCCAAAGAAATGGCTGCCTCTTCACAGACTCATTACGACCACAGCCACAAATGTAACAAAAACAAATTGATAACTTTTTGGCACACATGTCTAGATGAAACTCACCAAATTTGGAGCTGTTTAGATGAAAAGTCTTTAGCACAAGGGGTGCGATTTAGGTGGTCACGCATTCCACCCAACATAGTAGATTTCCTGTTGAAATTACGATATGGCTGTAATAAACTTTTCTGTTTGCCCTGAGGTGTCCTATGGATGTACCAAGTTTTGTATTTCTACATTGGAAAAATTTACTTTCATTTTCCATAGAACCAATGTATTTTGACTTTTCTAGGGTCGCCACTGAGTCATTTTTCATTTTTTTCGGGACTTCAAATACATAAATTTTTGCCGGCTTGAAGTCTGGGACCAATAAAATGACTTTTAGTTGCACGTTTACTGGGTCAAATTGAAAATCATTTTTCAGAAAAATTATAATAAAAAAAAATATACCAAATTATAATAAAAAAATATATAACTCGAGCAAAAACGACAAGAAAAACGCCTGTCTATTTTACATACATGTGTTTAGCTCATTTTGCCCAAGTTTGGTGTCTGTGGAATGAAGCAGCTATTTTCTGTTGTTTTTTAAAGAGAGATTGTATTCTAAGTCGGTTCACATCTTTAATTTAAAATGGCTGCCTTCCCGTGTGTGATAAGGTGTGGTCCCTTTGGCTTTTTTGTTCATAAGCCCATGCTGGATGTGTGTACCAAGTTTCATTTGCCTACGACAAACTAAAATTTTTACTCCCATTGACTTTTTCCACATATTTGGGACGTTGCTATGGCAACACATTTATAGATAGGGGGTGGTTGTCATTGGCTTTTATGCTCGTCATGACATAAGAGATGTGTGTACCAAATTTTATGTCTCTATGACAAACTAAATTCTTGGGTCCCATTATAAGTTTGTAGGGGACGCTGGAGAGCCATTTCTAAAGATAACCCTTTTATTTACATATCTTTGTGTTCAGGTAATGTGCACAAACGCCTTTTGGGTCCAACTCGATCTGAGAAGGCGTTGAGAGTTAAGAGACGCTTTTATTTTCACAAAATGGCCACCTCGTTACAGGCTTGCCACACCCATACCCGATAAGATATCAAAACATAGTCACAACTTTGGTTGGCACACGTGTCTAGATGATACTCACCAAATTTGGGGCCATTTAGATTAAAACACAAGGATTTGCATCTTTCATGGGGTGCGATTTTAGTGGCCGCTTTCACCCCACATGGCGGACTTCCTGTTGAGTTTAGGGTGTGGCTGTCATTGACTTTTCAGTTTGCCTTGAGGTGTTCTATGGATGTACCAAGTTTCATTTTTCTACGTTGGAAAAAAGTTACTTTCACTTTCCATAGGCCCAATGTATTTTGACTTTTCTAGGGGCCGCCACTGAGTCATTTTTCGTATTTTTTTTTTCCGGGACTTCAAATACATAAATTTTTCGCCGAGCTTGAAGTCTGGGACCAATAAAAATGACTTTTAGTTGCACGTTTACTGGGTCAAATTTAGGATCATTTTGTAAAAAATTTTTTATAAAAAATATATACCAAATTATAATAAAAAAATTAAACTCGAGCAAAAAAGTCTAGAAAAACGCTTGTCTATTTTACATACATATGTTTAGCTCATTTTGCCCAAGTTTGGTGTCTGTGGAATGAAGCAGCTATTTTCTGTGTTCTTTTAAAAAAGAGGTGTATTTTAAGTCGGTTCACATTTTCAATTCAAAATGGCCGCCTTCCCGTGTGTGATAGGGTGTGGTCCCCATTGGCTTTTTTGTTCATAAGCCCATACTGGATGTGTGTGTACCAAGTTTCATTTGTCTACAACAAACTAAAAATTTCACTTCCCATTGACTTTTTCCACATTTTTGGGCCGTTGCTATGGCAACACATTTATAGATAGGGGGTGGTTGTCATTGGCTTTTATGCTCGTCATGACATAAGAGATGTGTGTACCAAATTTTATGTCTCTATGACAAAGTAAATTCTTGGGTCCCATTATAAGTTTGTAGGGGGCGCTGGAGAGCCATTTCTAAAGATAACCCTTTTATTTACACATCTTTGTGTTCAGGTCATGAATGTGCACAAACGCCTTTTGGGTCCAACTCGATCCGAGAAGGCGTTTGAGAGTTAAGAGACGTTTTATTTTCACAAAAATGGCCACCTCGTTACAGGCTTGCCACACCCATACCCGATAAGATATCAACAACAAAGTCACAACTTTGGTTGGCACACGTGTCTAGATGATACTCACCAAATTTGGGGCCATTTAGATTAAAACACAATGATTTGCATCTTTCTGCGCAAAGGGGTGCGATTTTAGTGGCCGCGTTTCACCCCACATGGCGGACTTCCTGTTAAGTTTAGGGTGTGACTGTCATTGACTTTTCAGTTTGCCCTGAGGTATCCTATGGATGTACCAAGTTTCATTTTTCTACGTTGGAAAAAAGTTACTTTCACTTTCCATAGGCCCAATGTATTTTGACTTTTCTAGGGGCCGCCACTGAGTCATTTTTCGTATTTTTTTCGGGACTTCAAATACATAAATTTTTCGCTGGGCTTGAAGGCTGGGACCAATAAAAATGACTTTTCGTTCATGTTCACTGGGTCAAATTTAGGATCATATGGGGAGAAGAAGAAAAATTAAAGCCGCAAGCGGCGATAAAGGCCCTCGCCTCCCTTGAGACCGCGGGGACACATGCACTCGTGCTTTAAAGCGTAAACTTCACGGTAAAAGGATTCTGAGGAGTTTTCTAAGACTCTAGCCGTGGCTCTGGAGGGGCCTCCTCTAAAGGAAGGATCCTGGCAATTGGGAAATGGCATTTATTTCCCAAAGGTTGCCTCTTCACAGACCCATTACGACCACAGCCACAAATGTATCAAAAAACAAATTGATAACTTTTTTTAGCACACGTGTCTAGATGATACTCACCAAATTTGGAGCTGTTTAGATGAAAAGCCTTTAGACAGAAGGGGTGCGATTTAGGTGGTCACGCATTCCACCCAACATAGTAGATTTTCTGTTGAGTTTACGATATGGCTGTAATAAACTTTTCAGTTTGCCCTGAGGTGTCCTATGGATGTACCAAGTTTCATTTTTCTACATTGGAATAAAGTTACTTTCACTTTCCATAGGCCCGATGTATTTTACTTTTCTAGGGTCGCCACTGAGTCATTTTTCGTATTTTTTTCGGGACTTCAAATACATAAATTTTTCGGGCTTGAAATCTGGGACCAATAAAAATGACTTTTAGTTGTACGTTTACTGGGTTAAATTGAGGATCATTTTGCAGAAAAAATATGATAAAAAATATAAATACCGAATTATAATAAAAAAATATATAACTCGAGCAAAAAAGTCTAGAAAAACGCTTGTCTATTTTACATACATGTGTTTAGCTCATTTTGCCCAAGTTTGGTGTCTGTGGAATGAAGCAGCAATTGTATGTGTACTTTTAAAAAAGAGGTGTATTTTTAGTCGGTTCACATTTTCAATTCAAAATGGCCGCCTTCCCGTGTGTGATAGGGTGTGGTCCCAATTGGCTTTTATGTTCATAAGCCCATGGTGGATGTGTGTACCAAGTTTCATTTGCCTACGACAAACTAAAATTTTCACTTCCCTTTGACTTTTTCCACATATTTGGGACGTTGCTATGGCAACACATTTATAGATAGGGGGTGGTTGTCATTGGCTTTTATGCTCATCATGACATAAGAGATGTGTGTACCAAATTTTATGTCTCTATGACAAACTAAATTCTTGGGTCCCATTATAAGTTTGTAGGGGCGCTGGAGAGCCATTTCTAAAGATAACCCTTTTATTTACATATTTTTGTGTTCAGGTCATGAATGTGCACAAACGCCTTTTGGGTCCAACTCGATCCGAGAAGGCGTTTGAGAGTTAAGAGACGTTTTATTTTCACAAAAATGGCCACCTCTACAGGCTTGCCACACCCATACCCGATAAGATATCAACAACAAAGTCACAACTTTAGTTGGCACACATGTCTAGATGATACTCACCAATTTTGGGGCCATTTAGATTAAAACACAATGATTTGCATCTTTCTGCGCAGTGCGATTTTAGTGGCTGCGTTTCACCCCACATGGCGGACTTCCTGTTGAGTTTAGTGTGTGGCTGTCATTGACTTTTCTGTTTGCCCTGAGGTGTCCTATGGATGTACCAAGTTTAATTTTTCTACGTTGGAAAAAAGTTACTTTCACTTAATATAGGCCCAATGTATTTCGACTTTTCTAGGGGTCGCCACTGAGACATTTTTGTAATTTTTTTCGGGACTTCAAATACATAAATTTTTCGCCGAGCTTGAAGTCTGGGACCAATTAAAATGACTTTTAGTTGCACGTTTACTGGGTCAAATTTAGGATCATTTTGCAGAAAAATTATGATAAAAAAAAAAAAACCAAATTATAATAAAAAAAAATATAACTCGAGCAAAAAAGTCTAGAAAAACGCTTGTCTATTTTACATACATGTGTTTAGCTCATTTTGCCCAAGTTTGGTGTCTGTGGAATGAAGCAGGTATTGTCTGTGTTCTTTTAAAAAAGAGGTGTATTCTAAGTCGGACCAAATTTTCAATTCAAAATGGCCGCCTTCCCGTGTGTGATAGGGTGTGGTCCCCATTGGCTTTTTTGTTCAAAAGCCCATGGTGGATGTGTGTACCAAGTTTCATTTTTCTACGTTGGAAAAAAGTTACTTTCACTTTCCATAGGCCCAATGTATTTTGATTTTGTAGGGGTCGCCACTGAGTCATTTTTCGTATTTTTTTTTCGGCGACTTCAAATACATAAATTTTTCGCCGAGCTTAAAAAATTGGACCAATAAAAATGACTTTTCGTTCATGTTCACTGGGTCAAATTTAGGATCATAGGTCGACAATAAAAAAAAAAATAAAATAAAATAAAAAAAAAATAATCCGAGCAAAAACAATAGGCCCTCCCGGCCATCACCGGCTCGGGCCTAATAAAAAAAGGAAATAATCCGAGCAAAAACAATAGGCCCTCCCGGCCATCACCGGCTCGGGCCTAAAAATGTGTATTGTGGGATTAAATCTAGATCGCAATATAATGTACATGAATGTAAACTGTAAACTTAAATATTAAAAAATGTACAGTGTGCATATATGCATTTAGCTGTGGTCTTAAATTTTAAGATACACAGGAAGGTGCAGGAAGCAAATGTGCAAAACAGGGTGACACTGTCAGTGTGTCAATGTGAGGTAGCTGGTTTAGAGTTCAAGAGTTCAAGAGCCTGATGGCCTGGGCAAAGAAACTCCTCCTGAGTCTCTCGGTTTTTGCCATCAGGCTACGGTAGCGCTTCCCAGATGGCAGCAAAGTGAAAATATGATTACTGGGGTGGGTGGAGTCTTTGATGATTTTTGCAGCTCTACTTCTGCAGCGTTTGTGGTAGATGTCCTGCAGAGAGGGGAGAGCAGACCCTGAAATGCGCTCAGCTAAGCGCACAACTCTCTGCAGGGCTTTGCAGTCTTGACTGGAGCTGTTTCCATACCACACAGAGATACATTGAGTCAATACACTTTCAATAGCTCCAGAATAGAAAGTTTTCAGGATTACTGGTGAGACCCTGAATTTCCTCAGCTGTCGCAGATAGTACAGTCTTTGCCTGGCTTTATTAACCTGAGTTTGAATGTGAGTAGTCCAAGTCAGGTCCTCAGAGATGTTTACACCAAGGTACTTGAAGCTACTCACCCTCTCCACAGGGGTCCCGCTTATCATAAGAGGAGTGTAGGGCTGCTGCTGCGTCTTCCTGAAGTCTACAATCAGTTCTTTTGTTTTGCTCACATTCAGAGAGAGGCAGTTGTCCTGGCACCATGATGTTAATTTCTCTACCTCATCCAAGTATGCGGTCTCATTATTGTTGTGAATGAGGCCCAGAACCACAGTATCATCAGCGAATTTGATAATGGATGTGGAGCTGTGCGAGGACACGCAGTCGTGTGTGTAGAGGGAGTAGAGCAGGGGACTCAGGACACAGCCCTGTGGGGCTCCTACGTTCAGGGTGATGGAGCGGGAGGTGTACTGGCCTAGTTTACCCACTTGAGGTCTACCGGTGAGGAAATCAAGGATATAGTCGCAGAGTGAAGGATTCAGTCTGAGATCTGTAAGTTTGGAGGCTAGCTTTATGGGGACAATAGTACAGTAGTATAGTATAGCTGAGCTATAGTCAATAAATAGCAGCCTTACATAGTTCCTGTTATTGCTGTCAATGTGTGTGAGAGAAGAGTGCAGGATGTGAGAGATGGCATCATCTGTGGATCTGTTTGTGCGATAAGCAAACTGAAGAGGGTCCAAAGTATCCGGGATGGAGGAGCAGATGACGTTTTTAACCAGTCCCTCAAAGACCTTCATGACTATTGATGTGAGGGCAACTGGACGATAGTCACTCAGACAAGAGGGTTTATTGTTTTTTGGCACAGGGATGATGACCGATTTTTTGAATGAGGTGGGAACCACCGATGTGGCAAGAGACTCATTAAAAATGGATGTAAACAAACCAGCGAGCTGATCAGCGCAGGACCGCAGAACACGGCCAGAAATCCCATCAGGTCCAGCTGCTTTCCTTACATTCACTCGCTTTAGTGCCCTCCGAACCTCGTCCTCCGACACGGTGATCGCATGATGATCGCTGCTCTGACTGCTGCTTCCTGACGCGCTGATCGGCAGACTCACACTGCATCAATTGCTTTCAAAGCGGCCGTAGAAAGTGTTAAGCTCATCAGCCAGCGACGGATCTGCTCTCACCTCTGTAGAGGATTTATTTCCAAAGTCACAGATGGTCCTTAGTCCTTGCCACATGCGTCGGGAGTCATTTAGCTGGAAATGTGACTCAATGCGTTCCCTGTGTCTGTGTTTTGCGGCACTTACTGCGTGTCGGAGAGCATAGCACGATGCTTTGTACTCGCTCATGTTTCCCGACAGAAGGCCGGCGTTGTAAGCAGCAGTGCGTTTGTTTATTGCTGCACGGATTGATCTGTCCACCCACGGTTTCTGATTGGAGAATGACCTTATAGTTATTGTGTCCGTAGCTTGTTCGGCTAGCGTGTTTACAAAGCTTAGCGCTACATCCGTGAACTCGCTGACGTCCAATGAGCTTGCGCGAAACATGACCCATCAAGAGCCGCCTGTAACGTTGCTTCTGATTGGGCGGACCATCGCGTCACCACCCTCTGCACCGGAGGTTCTTGAACGAGCCGTTGTTTATATTCCGGTGTGAGGAAAATGGTGGCATGGTCCGATTTGCTGAAAGCCGGTAGTGAGCGAGCTTTGTAGGCATTCTTAAACTGAGTGTAGCAATGATCCAGTGTATTCGGTCCTCTGGTTGGACAGGATACGTGTTGATGAAAATTAGGCATGACTTGCCTGAGTTTGGCTTTGTTAAAGTCCCCTGCGATGATAGTAGCAGCGTCGGGATGTCTTCCGCTTTGAGATTAGGTACAGGCCTGGAAAGACAAATGTGGATGCAGATACTTTGTCATGTCTGCCTCTCAACATGGACAAATATGTAACTGAGTGCACTAAAGGACTGTCACCTGATGTGATTCAAGCCACATGGAATGGAGCTAGAGCAGCTCAAGCAGATGATGTTGCGTGGATCGCTGCTTTAGTCCTCACCACAAATGTGAACTCGGAACCACAGTCACTTGTCCCATCCATCAGCAAAGAAGAGCTTGCTAAAGCACAAAGCGAAGACAAAACTGTGGGTGAAATACTAAGATTGAAAGAGAAAGTATCAGTCATAACAAATAAAGTCAGGAACTCAGTGAGTAAAACAACAAGAAAAATGTTACAGGAGTGGAATAAGTTGCATTTCGAAAATGGACTCATGTACAGGCAAAGTGGTGACAGACAGCAACTAGTCCTCCCAGCCAAATACAAAGCGACTGTGTTAAAACACCTGCATGACAATATGGGACACATTGGCACAGAAAGAGTGTTAGCTTTGGCAAGAGAAAGATTTTACTGGACACTTTTACAGATGTTAAGGACATTAGGTGAGAAAGAGAAGGAACACTGGAAAGATGTAGTTCACGCATACAATTGTACGCGACACGAATCCACAGGGTTTACCCCCTACTTTTTGCTATTTGGACACAACCCACGTCTCCTGACACGTCACGTCAGAAAGTTAAATTTAAGAATTAACTTTGTTAAGTTGTAATTGCCGGAGGCAGAGCTTCGACCAGATCCCGAGGGAGGTTGGAGACATTGAGTCCGAGTGGACCATGTTCTCCACCTCCATTGTCGATGCAGCCACTCGAAGCTGTGGCCGTAAAGTTTCCGGTGCCTATCGTGGTGGCAACCCCCGAACCAGGTGGTGGACACCGGAAGTAAGGGATGCCGTCAAGCTGAAGAAGGAGACCTACCGAGCCTGGTTGGCTCGTGGGACTCCTGAGGCAGCTGATAGGTACCGGCAGGCCAAGTGGACTGCAGCCCGGGTGGTCGTGGAGGCTAGAACTCGGGTCTGGGAGGAGTTCGGTGAGGCCATGGAAAAGGACTATCAGTCGGCCTCGAATAAATTCTGGCAAACCGTCCGGCGCCTCAGGAGGGGGAAGCAGTGCCCTGCCAACACTGTTTACATTGGAGGTGGGAATCTGCTGACTTCAACTGGGGATATTGTTGGACGTTGGAAGGAATACTTCGAGGATCTCCTCAACCCCAACGACACGTCTTCCACTGAGGAAGCAGGGGCCGAGGGCTCGGAGGGGGACTCATCCATCACCCAAGCCGAAGTCACTGAGGTAGTTGGGAAGCTCCTCGGTGGCAAGGCACCGGGGGTGGATGAGATACGCCCTGAGTACCTCAAGTCTCTGGATGTTGTTGGGCTGTCTTGGTTGACACGCCTCTACAACATTGCGTGGCGGTCGGGGACAGTACCTCTGGACTGGCAGACCGGGGTGGTGGTCCCTTTTTTCAAGAAGGGGGACCAGAGACACCGAAGTCTGGGTGTCTCTGCTTAGACTGCTGCCCCCGCGAACCGGCCCCGGATAAGCGGTAGAAGATGGATGGAAGTTGTAATTGCACCCTCACGCCAAAATTGATGTTGCATTCCCCTCTAGCACTGGGTAGTTGCGCCCCTGGGTACAGTGCCACATAAGATCTAAACTTTTGAGAAAAGTCATAGTCCTGTCATCTTTGTAGAAGACAGTTACCAGATAGTTTTGGGAAGACGTTTTTCTTTAAACACATCATCAGATGAATGGTTTCCTACTCATGTGTTTTTAAACTAACATCAGCTTTAATCAGTGTCACAATGTGAAGCAGAATCCCCCAGAGTTTCGCCTGACGCCACAGGAGCCACAAAGCCTCATGCCAGACTCTGACCCTGTATATGTTTACCCCACTCCTCCATCTGCCTCTTCTTCTGTGGTTTAAAAGTGATCTGTAGAAGAAAGGGACACAAACACAATTGCTGTTTGTTCTCTTCCTTCCACCAGTCCCTCTCCGACAGCCTGCAGGAGCAACCACATTTAAGCCTCAGTTGAAACTGTGTTCATTTAAACGCAGCAATGAAAGGGACTTTTGAAGTTCAAGAATGTGTGTGTGTCTTGGAACAGTTAAGCGACACAGAGCAAATATGCTTGGAAAACTGTGCCCTTGCACTCTGAAGGCTGCAACATGTGGATGAGAAGATGAGAAACAAAAAAATTGGGAAATAGAACGCACAAAACAAGAACAAGAAAATGTCCCATTTTGTTTTCAATTCACATTTCCCCTCAGAGAGTCTGCAGGGTTATAACTGTCTAGATTATTTCAGTATCATTCCCCTCTCTTTGGCACGGTCCAAAGTCCCGATTCCAATACCTGTATTTGTAATAGGATCAATCGGGTCTTATTTTTATTCAAACTCATGCAACTTCTACCATCCCTCTATCTTCTTCTTCGGTCCATCATGCACTGGGAACAGACTACATTCTCTCATAAAGCATTTTTTCTCCAATTTAAATGAAAAGCTTTGGACCACTAAATGGTTTCTTTTTGGTGTAAGTTGTCATTTATATTCCAAGAAACTTCTGAGAACAGCTGAAAGGTTGGAGTAGGAACGTAGATTGATTGTGGAAAAACCTTTACCTCATAACTCAACAAACCAGTTCATTGATTGAACATTATAGTTTCCCACCCACCTTTAAGCTGCTACAGTGCTACAGAAAATTTAAAAACTTAATCAAAGACACAAAACGCCAGCATTTGTCTCAAATCCACTTATGGGAGAATGAGATAATGGGACACACACATAAAAACAGCTTTGTGTCATAACATCCTATAAATAGAGATGCTTACATAACCGAAAGAATTCTCCCCAAAACAAGCACAGCTCACACTGTGGTCGTTCTGATGCAGAGGGGTCTGATGTGTGAGTGCATATGCAGTTCAGTTGTTGTCCTGCTCATGATGAAGGTGGTGAGCTGCTCTCATCTGTGAGGAAACAGGGAATAAAAAGCCTTTTTGTCATGAGAGAATAGACAGTAAGGATGTAGCTCGGCTCTCCTGTTGTTAGTTAGATGTGTCATCGATCAGCAGAGCAGCTCTCTCTTGATGTTCCATACAAAGAAGGCAGTCTGCCAACTTGTGATAGGAAAAAACAAAATCCCTGAACTTCACATTCTTGTCCCCAATGTTAACGTGTGATCTCTAAACTGATGTGGGTGTGCAAAAAAAATTTAAAAATGGAAGTGAATTTTGTTGCAATTAATGCAGTGTATTTCTTAAAATTTAACAGCTATAGCATTTTTCCGAGGCTTGTTTAAGCTAGTATAGTTATCTTAAAAATATAAACTATTACACACCCGAGGGCATCAGGAAGGCACACGCACACCACAGAAACAAAAGAAGCTGTATTTATTCATATGAGAGCGCAAGTTAAATACTAAATTAAACAGTAGCAAAAAAGTGCATAACATAGTCCTCAGCGTCCAGTTGTCAGCCGTGGTCTCTCCTCTCCCCCCTCCCTAGTGTGTGTGTGGACTTACCAGCTTACATCTGCTGGCTGATTACGTCAAGACACCCATAAAGACTCTGGTTCAACTTTCACTCTTCACCAGTTCATCAGACCTACTTCCAGCGGCGTAGCACCAAATTTTGGCCCTGGGTACAAACCATCTTGCTGGGCCCCCGTACCAAATACCACAGTGATACCAATGGGTGGGGTATTGCGTTTTTTATCATAAAAACACAAAATATAAACAAAATAAGCCACACTCTGATTAATATATTTTTGCTTAATTGTCAAAAGTACTACTACTGACTGAGATGACAAAAGGTCGAGCAGGTCCAAACCTGGACTAAATCAAATATACTGTAAAGCAGTTCTGAACAATGAACATACCGAATGAGAAAAAACTTTGGTCTGAACATTAATAAACACAAACTAAATAATGTCGGTTTTTACTAAATGCCCATTGACAGGGTCTTTGCATGCGCAAATTTGCTAATCAGGTCTTTAAAGCCCAGTTTTTGTCCATGATGAGGGGCCTGCTGCTGCAGGGTCTGAAACTGAAATATATGGATTCAAATGGTTGCTAAAATATCCTTTATTGTTACAATACCATTTTCAAAGTGTGGGCTAAGTACAAGTTAATTGCTGATTATTTGTCTGTTTAAAATAAATGCAGACTATAGAATCACAGGGTACACTAACCGCCAAACTAGACATTCAGTCTTTGAATTATGTTTTAAAATAAGTAATTTTCAATCATTAAGATGTGCATTAAACTGAGAACAATCCTGTGCTTAATGTAAGAGCATGCGCAAATTAATTTGCATAAGAATGCAGTAAAATAGTCGCCAACAATCTGTGCAGTAGCTCAGTGGGTAGAGTGGTCGTCTTTCAACCGGAAGGTAGGCGGTTCGATTCCCACTCTCCCCACAGTTCATACTGCCGTTGTGTCCTTGGGCAAGACACTTAACCCACCTTGCCTCCAGTGACTGTAACACTGGTAATTACATTAGAACAATGTAAGTCGCTTTGGATAAAAGCGTCAGCTAAATGAATAAATGTAAATGTAAGAAGAAGAAGAAGTTTTATTTATATAGCGCTTTTCCGTAGCTCAAGGTCGCTTTACATTTCACAAATACAGTACAGACAAACACTTACATATACATCTATATATACACATCACATGAAACATATAGTTGTAATTACCCAAAATGTTTGTTAAATAGATATGTTTTTAACTGAGACTTGAATGCATCCACAGATGAGATGTTTCGTAGAGTAAGAGGCAACGCGTTCCATAGTTGAGGAGCATTTAAACTAAAAGACCTTCCACCAACAGTAGACAGACGGAAACGTGGGAACAGACCGAGTTCGGCTGATCTAAGGGACCGGACAGGGCGGTAGGGGGAGAGTAGGTCAGACAGATATTGGGGAGCAAGACCATTTAATGCTTTGAATGTTAGAAGCAATACTTTAAAATGTATACGTGATGCTACAGGTAGCCAGTGAAGGTCATGAAGCAGAGGAGTAATGTGAGCAGAGCGCCTAGTGGAGGTGAGAACTCTTGCTGCTGAGTTTTGAACATACTGTAATCTAGCGATGAGTTTTTTTGGAAGACCAAGAAATAAGGCATTGCAGTAGTCCAGACGTGAAGTGATTAATGCGTGAATTAAGGTTTCAGTATCAGCAATGGTGAGAGAAGATCGGAGACGGGCAATATTACGAAGATGGAAAAAAGAGTTTTTAACAAGAGAAGAAATGTGAAAGCCAAAAGATAGATTTGAATCGAATAGAACACCAAGGTTACGGATTAGTGACGAAGGCTTAATGTGAGTTCCATGAACATCAAAAGCCTGGTTCATTGTTTTGACTGTGGCAGTAGAACCAATCAGTATTATCTCAGTTTTTTTTATCATTCAATTTCAGGAAATTTCGGGACATCCAATACTTAATGTCCCTGATACATGCTGTGAGTGAGTCAGGCAGAGATGGAGCATTGGAGCTGGTGGTGAGATAGATTTGAATATCATCTGCATAGCAGTGGAACTGAAGTCCATGCTTGCTTACAGACCCGATATTAATTAAGTGTTTTCATGTAAACTTCTGACTCTGAGGAGAACTGCAGCAGAAGAGGAGACAAGCTGCACAGCTGCCTGGAGTGGCAGTGTATTGAGCTCCATCTGCTTCTCACTCCGTTATTTACCCAGAAATATTGTTTGCTCACTATGTAGGGTGTGATACTATAAAGTATTGGTATATTATTCAATATGCTTGCCCTCATTTGCCTTTCTCTCTTTAATCTTCCTTTCTTTTCGTTTTTGAGCCCGTGGTTTTCCTTTCTTAAGGAAAGACATGACTCTTCCCCTGTCTTCCTCGTTCATATCACGGCTAACTCCAGCTCCTGTCTCATTTACTGATTCACAGCAGGTCCGCAGCAGAAGCGCCTCACCTGCTGGTCGTACCATTTACATTGAAATTGAGAGGAGTGGTAGGGCCCTGCACAGCATGAAAATGACTTTTTTTTAATACCAAACCAGTGCCTAACTGGTTACTTGATGTACTGGATGTACTTGGCTCAACTCTTGCTCTTGTTAATCTAAATGGTTGAAGAAGAGCAGCTACATATTGAGCCACTCACTAATGTCCACTATCTGTCACTGACAGCACACGTGTGGTCTGATATTCATCTTGTATATTAGCAAAATTAGCACTTTCTGGTTACTTCTGGTTACTATCCTTTCGTCCATTAAAAATATTAATATCATATACTGTGGACTGTTTAAAGGTGGGGTGTGTAAGAGTGTGCAGTCTTTTTTGAAAAAGCAGATTACAATTACACACCTCACACAGCTATGGTAGCCCTGCAGGGACATGTTCTTGTCTACACCCCAGTGGAGGTATGACTGTTGACAAAGTCAAAACCATAATTCATAAATGTTTTAAACATAAACTTCAAACTATATTTTGTGCTAAAACAACAGCAAGTACAGGCAACTTCTGCATCAATGTCTAAAAGGTAAAGTGGTATCCATTGGCCTTTTGGCTTGTCAATCACTGTTACTACGCACATTAAGTTATGCAGACCTGCAGATCTGCAGCGACTGGTTCAGGCTGGCACCCAGTTTCTCTGGTCATCTTAGGCAAAACAAAAGATTTGTGTTATTGTTTACAATTACAGAATTATAAATAATTCATTTTAGAGATTTTAAAATGTTTATAAATGATATTAGTGACAAATATTCTCACAAAGCAAAAGAATCTAAAGAAGAAATCATTGCCTACATGTTAGTGTTCTACTGGAGTCTGAGTCACTGCTTTTCTGTGGATCTCCTTTTATTGTAATTTGACTCTGAACAATTATTACTGTATATCCTCCATGAAAGGGCCAGTCTTTTAATCCGTGTGTACTGTCACTAGGTCGGTCTGGTTGGCTGCAGCCTGTGGTACACTGTCCCATCTGCAGCGCCAGCTCTGCTCATTTTCCTCCGGGGAGCAGCGATAAAGAACATACACCGATGGTGCGCGCTTTCTCGTTCAATCAAATTAGCAAAGTTGACATGAAACGCACAAGTCCAAGACAGTTTTTGAGTTTGTGTTGAGTCAAAACTCACAGTGTTACACGAGTCATGAGATGTTTATGTTCAGAGTCACAAGTCACTGACAGGTCTTTTGCGCTAAGTGCTGCATCTATGCTACAAGTACACCCATGTACGAGCAGTGGTGGAATGTAACAAAGTATTTGTACTTCGTTACTGTACTTAAGTAAATTTTTACGTATTTATACTTTACTTAAGTAAAAAAAATAATGCATACTTATACTTTTACTCAAGTAGATTTTTCAGCAATTATCTGTACTTTGTACTCCACTACATTATTAAAATGCGTGTCGTTACTTTCTTCCGAATCTTGCATAAAAAAAATTTTGGTCGACTGACGTTTTGGCGTTGCTGGCCAATGCACATTGAAACAGATCGGAGATCTGATTGGTCAAAGAACTCACGCGCTCAGCGCGCGTTTTGAAACAACACAAGTGGAACTGATGTAAATCGAAGAAAAGGACACGGTGGACACCAAATATCAAACATGGACGAAGAGCCAACAACGTCGACTGAGCTTGAGCCTGTGCCCTGCAGCTCTGATTCTGAGAGACATCCCTGGCCTTATTTAAGCAAGTTATTTGAATTTAAAGGTTCAAAGAATGACTCCTGGCGTTTTCAATGTGTCAAGTGCCTACCTCAACGCAAAGAACTGTTGGCGTTTAAAAACTCCCCTTCAAATTTGAAGAAACATTTAGAGGTAAGACATGCAATGCTAGTTATTAATATTTAAGTTACAAACTTGCTATGACATGGTGCTATGACTGTTATAGAAAAACGGATGTCAACATAACAAAAATATCACACCAGTATAATATTTGTTTGACGTAAGTTAGTGGTACCCTAACAGGGCAACTTCTTTAGCTGGTTATTAGCACAGCAGGGATGATAGCTTGCTAGTACGTTACATTTTTGGAGATGAGCAAACTACTGCTATATCTGTACATTCGTAGTTGGCTAAAATAGCTGTTTGTTTTGACTCGATGAAAAAATGTTCAAACTTTTTATACGGCGTCGGCCCCTAGCTTCTTTACCATACAACATTGGGTATTTAGTTGACATTCACAAGTAAGCATGCAGGAAAAACTATATCTTGGCGAGACGTTGGAACAGGAACAAAGGCCTAAGGATTTACCCTTGTTTGTGATTGTTACAATTGAACAGCCCAGACATTGATACAACTGATTGTACTTTTACTTAAAAAAATACTTTAAAGTAAATTTAAAAGTATGTACTTATGACTTTTACTTAAGTAAGATGTTGATGTAGTAATTATACTTTTACTTAAGTATATATTTTGCAGGGTAGTTGTACTTTTACTTAAGTACTAAACTTAAGTACTTCCTCCACCACTGTGTACGAGAAATAACTATTGGAATATTGAGTGAAGCTAAGTTAGATGTCTGTGTGTACTGAGCCACACTGCAGCGGCCCTCGTTAGCGCGTTAGCCCGGTATCAGGAGCAGCTGAAGCTAACGTTTACCTAACTACCACCATGACAAAATTAACTTTAGCTTTACTGGGAAGAAAGCTAACAATTGTGATTAAAGAAACATAAATTGTGATTAAAAATATATGTTCACTCACCTCAAGACGCCGCTGCGGTGGTGGGAATCCATGCAGGAGCAGCGTTTGGCTCTGTGTTGCTTTTCAGCGGGAGCTGTTTGGAGAAGCACATTTCTACCTCCATTGCATTGGAGAAGCAATCCCGCTTAAAATGCACGCTGCAAACTCCAGCTCTCAGCAGGAACTCACGGTGTTCCAGGCCAAGTGCACACTGGCGTCTAATTTCCAACTCAACTGGAAAGCAATGCAGTCCAGCAGTGCTGTTGCAACCAGCAACACTACAAGTACATGCTAATATAGCTAGCCTGATGTTTTCAATACTCGCTACTTGGGAACAAGATGTTTTTATACCAGGGGCGTGAGCCATTGCCAAGGGTGTGGTGGGGTCGTGCCAGGGGCGTGGGCAGTGAGCTGTTGGAAGAGCCTGCTCACGTCACGCGAGGAAGCAACTTCAAATAGAAAAATACAACTACAGTAACCACCGTTCAACCTGAAGAGGGCAGACGGTTTTACACCATATTTTGTAGAATTAATATACTTTATACTCAAATGTCAAAACTTTTACTCAAATCAATGACCAGCACTAATAAAGCCCCATTCTTACAGATCGTAAACTAAAAAAAGTTGTTTTAGGGTTTAGTTACTCTTTCAGCTTCCATTCACCAGTGTTACAGCTGGAACACCACTGGAGGCAAGGTGGCTTAAGTGTCTTGCCCAAGGACACAAAGACAGTACGTGGGGGAGAGCGGGATGTTATGATGTTTTGGGGGTACACTTTGCCAGGAACTCTTGTCTTTGTTACTTCTGTTGGCTCGTTTTTTCAATAACCTTCACCAGAGATAACATGAGCCATGACAACTTTATAAATGTAGCCAGGATGTAATTGTTATCACAGCCCATCTAATGCTGACTCTGTCACATTTCTGGCATTGGTTGTCTCGTTATGTTTACTGGTCTATTTATAGTAACAAAAATCACATCCGTTTGTCTCTCAGTTGTGATCCAAAGTACGACATAGAATAGAACATAGACTAAATTCAATATATTTTAGAGTATGGTGATGAGTACTGCACCACGTCAGCAGCGAGCACGAGTGGGCCCTCTGCAGATGCCAGCATGTTTCTCTGGATGAAGCTCTGACAAAGAGGTCATACCATCAGGTCCTGCAGCACGAGGCCCTGTCACAGACTGGACTCCACAGACATGTCTGAAGGATGTGGACAAGTGTCTTCTCTTTCAGTGAGAGTATAAACCATTACTTTACTCACTGAAATTTGTTTTGTTAGTATATGCAAGAACTGAATGTATGAATAAGGGATATTTATGCAACATTACCAACTCATTGAAACAACAACATAATAATAATAATAATACTAATAAGAATGTTTTGTTATTATTACAGTGTGTCCACACAGTAAAGGTGACCAAAGACTACAGCTACATCCCTCGGCTGCTGAGCAGAATTTTGGGGAATTGTCTAAAGGGGGACTCCCAAGAGGACAGATGACCCCTCGGGTCCTTGGTCTTCTCACTGGAGTTGTGCTCCCACCTACAGCAGAACTGGCTCAGACACAACTCCACAGAGGACAGGTGTGTCAGTCACTTTCACAGGAACCATTATGTTTAGGTCTAATACAGAAGGGGAAAAGTCTGTTATTTATCAGTTTTACAACAGAATATCTAGGTGCACTTACCTACACTGCTGTAGACATGTATGTTACCTCCCAAACACTATCTGTATGTCTATGTAATACATGCCAAAAATAAGTAATAAAATTAATGTTAATACTGTCAAAATTACACCAATACTCTCTTGCTTTCTGTCTCTCTCTCTCTAGGACATGACTCGGCCACATAAACCAAGGGCAGCAACAAAAAGAGACTGTGGATCAATGCAACACTTCTTTATTATAAATATGTGAAGGAAAGAATCTATAATTATGTATCTGTACATAATGGCTGTTTGGTTCGGCTGGTCCTAGAGAACTTCTTTGTAACTGTGCCTGAAAATGGAACAACCAGCATTGTTTAGATTACAGAGGTTTATTTGGGTGTGTGATTTTTTCTGTGATATATGACCTACCTGGCTCTGTTGTCCTGCAGCAGCTGAGCCCCCTCAGTCTGTCCTCCTCAGTCTGTCCTCCTCACTGACAGCTCCAGCTCCTGCTCTCCTCCTCCTTGAGTCACTGTCAGAGCTCTCCTCCACAGTACCTTGAAACTCTCCTGAGCTGGATTCCTGAGAAGAAAACATTTTATTAGATTACATATTTGTCATCATATTGAGCTAAACTTTATGTTGGAGGTATTCTGAATGACACTAAGAGTGAAATAAATAATGATAAGCTGAAAAGATACAACAAGGTTACATTTATGTAACTGCAAAAGAACAATCACACCACAGTTTGAACCGGGACCGGCAGATGTTGCTGCTGGGTTGATGGGTGGTGAGGGGTCAGAATCTCACACAAATAAGAAGGTGAAAGGCCCCTGAGTGCATTAAAAACAAACATTAAGATTTTAAAAGAGATTCTAAACTGAACAGGGAGCCAGTGCATGTGAAAGCTAAAGCATGGATGGCTTTCTTGAGGTCAGCGCGACTTAAGAAGGGTTTAATCTTTAAAAGGAGGCGAAGCTGAAAAAAAGCTAGCTCTAACCTCAGAATCTACTTGTTTGTCAAATTTTAGACTGCTGTCTAGTTTCATCCCCAGATTTTTGACAACATGGTTAAGATGGGGGGCCAAAGCAACAGGACCAGGAGCTGAGACACTGGGCAGGTTGGATGTGCCGAACACAATACATTCAGTTATTATCCTCATTCAAACAGAGGAAATTCTGGGACAGCTGATGGATTGACAAGCAGAGACAACCGGTAGATAAACCTGCAAGTCGTCTGCGTACAGATGAAAGATCATATTGCGGTTTGAAATAACTGCGACTAACGGCAACATATACAAGAAAAAATAAAATGGGGCCCAAAATGGAACCCTGTGGCACACCAGAGGTCAAGGGGGCTGAGGAGGAGGAGAGGTCATGTAACAAACCGACAGTTCATTACAGAAATGTAGTGGGGCACAGCGCACTGAAGGTCACTAAGCAATTTAGAAATACACTTTGCACTTTTTTTTATAGCACGCAGCACTTTAAACAAATGCGAATTTGCACATAAAGAATGACATTGCACACGATTGGTTTTAGGAAATAATTTATTGTTTTATAGTTTCACCTGCGGATCTGCGCTTGGATGATGGCTGCCGGTCTGTGGAGAGAACAAACAATTAAAACTGATTGAGAAATGTGCAATAGATATGCGTAATTGTGTGTTAAGTGTTGTGGTGGAGTGTGTTTTAAAGGTGCTTGGTACTGTGTGTTAGAGTTTACTCACCGCTCTGTTCCCTGTGTCCAGGCTAAAAGAGTCCCCGGGGTAACAACCAACACTAAAAAGGTTCCGGGGGCCAGACCAAGGCAGGGGAATGCAGAGGGGAGAAACTAAACAGTTTTTATGGTTATGGGGTTTTAAAGAAGTCTGGTGTTTGGTTTTAAGGTTTGTGAATTGTGTTGGGTTTTAAATATGGTTTATGGTTTGGTTTATTTGTCTGGAGGGTATTAACCATGGGTTTGGGAAAAGCTTATGTTAATGTAGGTACCTGTGGGGTTGGTTTGGTTTTACCCAGTTAGTTGGGACGTATTTAAGGCGCCTCAAATTATTATTCTGGGTCTCTGCTGCTGGAGAGGACTGAGCTCCTCCTGCCTCCATTGCACTTTTGCACCTAGCACTTTTGTATATTTATTGACAAAGAAAGGAAAATAAAAAGAAAAACAGTTGAGTATGCCAACTCCTTGATTACAGTGTATCATTGCTCATTAATAAATAAATCTGTTAAATACGACCTAAACCACTGAAGCACAACCTGACAACGGATGGAAATTAGCCTAAGACTACAATCTGGCATGTTTACATTCATGTGGTTGTGTCTCATGTTTGTTCATTAACATTCCCAATTAAATAAATTAATTAATAATAATAACTGAGGCAGCTGTTTATGAACAAGAGGAGGCATGGGCCCACAGTGTTAAAAACCTGTTTAAGCACTTTACATGGGATAATGTCCAGGGGACAGTTGGTCGGTCTCAGCCCCTGGACCACCAGAGAGTGATACTAGCTAAAACACATTAAAACAAAGAGAGTACAGGTCCAAAAGTTCTGCTCTGTGCAAAACTGTCTTTTTCCTTTGCTCTTTTTTTCTGATACATTTTACGTGGATTTAACTTATAGTGCATCCATCTCGACTTTGTTTTGAGTGGATAAATGATTCACAGACTGTTTATGAGGCAAGAAACAGGACACCTTAAAGATTGAGGCAGGACAGAGAGACGGTAGTCTCAGTCTGAACAGCGACTCCACCGAGCAGGGACACACCGACAGAGGACTTGAGTATTGCACTTCTTTTTTAGTACTAATTGTTTGCACTTATAATTTATTATTTCTACTTTTACTTTCTTCTTGCATATTTCCTCTTCGGCTCTTCAATGTGTTTTCAAATTACTACTGTCATTTCAACACGGACATTATCATCTGTTTCACGCAAAAGGCGACGCAACCATAATAATCTGCATGTTGTATCACTGTCAATAACTGCCCCTTCTACTTTCCCAAAAGGCTTGTAGAACTGCCAGTCTGCTGTGAACAAAGCTGATTTCATTACAGCTTTTGTTCAACATTCTGGTCTTTCAGTTGTAGCACTTACAGAAACATGGATCAAACCAGAGGACTCTGCCACTCCCGCCGCCCTCTCCCATAATCACACTTTCTCCCACAGTCCTCGCCTCACTGGAAGGGGCGGAGGGACCGGACTACTTATTCCTACCGACTGGAAGTTTAAACAGCTATCACCCTTGTGTGACAACAGCTCCTTCGAGTTCCATGCTGTTACCATCACCCACCCTGTTAAAAGTAATTTTGTAGTTATCTATCAGCCCCCAGGTCTGCTTGGACATTTCTTGGAGGAGTTGGATGAGCTTCTTTCATCCTTCCCTGAGGATGGTACTCCTCTGGTGGTATTAGGAGACTTTGAAAAGCTACAGGCTGCTAATTTCAATAACCTGACTGCATCATTTGACCTCAAGCAGGTTTCCACATCGGCAACCCACAAGTCTGGTAACCAACTAGATCTTATCTACATAAGATACTGCTCCACTCGGCACACTCAGGTCACGCCACTGCACACTTCTGATCATTTCTTCATTACTCTCGACCTTGACCTAACTTCTCCAGACACTGCAATTGTTTTACCGCTGGTCACTTTCCGACACAACCTGCGTACACTCAGGCCCTCCCGTTTTTCCTCTGCTGTCTCTTCTGCGCTCCCCTCTTCTGAGGAGCTCTCTCTTTAAAACACAAACAACACCACCGACACTCTGTGCTCCACGCTTACATCCTGCTTGGACAACTTATGCCCTCTTACATCTAGACCAGCCCGTACATCCTCGTCTGCCCCCTGGTTATCCGATGTTCTACGCGAGCATTGTGCCAGCCTCCGGTCAGCTGAGAGAAAATGGCGCAAGTCAAAAGATCCTACTAACTTCTGTATCTACCAGTCTCTCCTCTCTACTTTCTCAGCTGATGTCACCTCTGCAAAAACTGTCTACTACCATTCTAGGTTAATCAACTCACCTGACTCGTGCACTCTCTTTAAAACCTTTTCTGCCCTCCTTTGTCCGCCTGCTCCCCCACCTTCATCGGATTTAACAGCTGATGATTTTGCGTCTTTCTTTGTAATGAAAACGACCGCCATCAGCAGTCAGTTCTCTGCGCCACCACCTGTCGAGCTCATTCAGACCCCTGATATGTGTTTGCTCCCCTCTTTCTCTCCTCTAACTGAAGCAGAGGTTTCCAAGGTCATTAGTTCTAACCACCCTACTACCTGCCCGCTGGATCCCATCCCCACACATCTCCTTCAGGCCATCTCTCCATCTGTCGTGCCTGCTCTCACCCACATCATCAACTCATCTCTTTCCACTGGGTCCTTCCCCACAGCTTTCAAAGAGGCCCGCATCACACCACTACTGAAGAAACCCACACTTAACCCTACACTGCTAGAAAACTACAGACCGGTTTCCATCCTTCCCTTCATTGCCAAAGCTCTGGAGCGAGTTGTGTTTACTCAGCTCTCATCCTTTCTCACACGGAACAACCTCCTGCACCAGAACCAGTCTGGGTTCAAGAGCGGACATTCCACCGAAACTGCACTGCTCTCAGTCATCGAAGCTCTGAGACTGGCAAAGGCAACATCCAAGTCATCTGTACTCATCTTACTGGATCTGTCTGCGGCTTTTGACACTGTTAATCATCACATCCTCCTGTCTTCTCTCAGGGCGATGGGTGTCTCTGGAATGGCGTTGCAATGGTTCAAGTCTTACCTCTCGGATAGGTCATTCAGAGTATCCTGGAGAAACGAGGTCTCTGAGTCCCAACATCTCAATACAGGGGTGCCACAGGGGTCAGTGCTTGGACCGCTACTCTTTTCCATATACATGACATCCCTTGGCTTTTCCTATCACTGCTGCAGATGACACTCAACTCCACCTGTCATTTCAACCTGACGATCCGACGGTCTCTGCTCGCGTCTCGGCATGTCTGAGTGACATCTCAATTTGGATGAAGGACCATCACCTGCAGCTGAACCTTGCAAAAACAGAACTGCTTGTGATTCCGGCCAATCCAAAGACCCACCACAACCTCTCCATTCAACTAGGCCCATCAACCATTGCACCGTCCAGCACTGCCAGAAATCTGGGAGTGGTAAATTGATGATCAGCTAAACTTCACAAGTCATGTCGCCAGCACCACCCGGTCCTGTAGATTCATCCTCTACAACATTAGGAAAATTAGACTTTTTCTATCAGAGCACTCTACGCAAATTCTAGTCCAGGCTCTTGTCTTGTCCAAACTGGATTATTGCAATGCTCTACTGGCTGGACTCCCTGCTGCACAACCAAACCTCTGCAGCTGATCCAGAATGCAGCGGCAAGAGTGGTCTTTAATGAACCAAAGAGAGCGCACGTAACTCCTCTATTCATTAGGTTACACTGGCTCCCGGTTGACGCCCGCATCAAGTTCAAAGCTATGCTCTTGGCCTACAAGACCACCACTGGTTCTGCACCCTCATATCTTCACTCACTAATACAGACCTACGTTCCTACCAGATCCCTGCGCTCTGCAAATGAACAACGGCTGGTTGGTCTCACGTACCTTCTTTGGCTCTGTTCCACATTGGTGGAATGATCTACCTGCTGCTACAAGATCAGCAGATTCTGTAGCCATCTTTAAAAAAACGCCTGAAAACACATCTCTTCCGTCAAAACACTGACTTCTACTTCCTTTCTATCGATTCCTTTCTTCAAAAAAAATAATAAAATAAATGGTATGCATTTATATAGCGCTTTTTTGCACCCTTCTCAGGGACCCAAAGCGCTTTACATCGTGCTTCCACTCACCCCATTCACACACATTCACACCTGGGGCAGACAGAGATGGGGACTGCTATACAAACGGCGCTCAACCTTCTCCTACCACCACCAAACACACCTCTACAGTCACACACATTCATACACCAGTGCAACGGACACTGGAGGCAAGGTGGGTTAAGTGTCTTGCCCAAGGACACAACGACAGTATGAACAGGGCAGAGCGGGAATCGAACCGCCAACCTTCCGGTTATAGGACGACTGCTCTACCACTGAGCCACTCCGTCCCGTAAAATAATTCTCTTATCCGTATGCTGTGCTTGGTTTAAACAGACTAGTTTTTGTGCACTTATGCTTGTTGTACCTTGTGTTGTTAAAATTGCTTCCATTGTTTTCCTCACTTGTAAGTCGCTTTGGATAAAAGCATCAGCTAAATGACTAAATGTAAATGTGTTATATTTTTGTTGGCGTTTGTTTGAGGGTTCACTGAGAGCTAAAAGGAAATGCTTTTCAGTTCACCGACTATTTCTGTTTTGTCTGATGAAACCCACGTGTAAGGTTTAACTGTAGCAGTAGGAACAAGCGGCTACGTCCTCTCTGTTACACACCTCCTCAGCGTTACATGCTCCATCACATCTCAAACACGAAGCAATGGTTCTGAGTTTAATGTTGGCCTGTTGCATTTTATGTGACTCCAACCCAGTGTTGGGAAAGTTCACTTTCTACAAGAACTAGTTCAAAGTTCAGTTCACAAATTTTAAAATGAACTAGTTCAGTTCAGTTCAAACTTCAAAATTTTGAACTAAGTTCACAGTTCCAAAAATGAACTAGTTCATAGTTCTTTTTTCATATGTTGCTGCGAGCTATTATTTTTCAAAATTATTGCCACAGCCCATATACAGTAGAATCACAGACAGCAATTATTTTATCAGTTTTAACAATGAAGCTATGCGTTAGATTTAATTTTCATATCCAATTTTCAATCCTTATCCAACCAGGGTTTACATTAGCATTGAGGGGACATTGTTGCTTTAATGCTTTGTTGCTGTCCATTCACTCCACACTAGTAGCAGCTGCAGCTTTCAACCCTACAGTACATTCTCAAGAACATGAGGACAAACGTGCTGCTTGAATGGTCTTTTTTAATGAGGAATTATTCAAAGAAAAACAGGACAGTAATCATTAAGGTGAAAACGTTTTTAAATTTTAATAATTTTCCATTGTCCACATGCTAAAACAGAATATTGGAATCCTGGAAAAATAGACCAGGCAGGTTCAACAAACAAGTTACATGAATGAATTTAAATGATCATACGCCTTACTACATGCTGCTGTCGCCTCCATGCTTTTTTTTTTTTGATGACGCGTCACGCATGCGTCGGACGGCGGTGCGACACTGGTGGCTGGTGTTGCCAGGTTTGGTGTTTTTCCGCTACATATTAAGACCCGTTTGCGGCTGGTTTGCGGTGTGTTTCAGACGGGTTTTCACCTGGAAGGCTCTATAGAAATCTGGCGTGAGCGTGCCGTTCACAGACACCAGAATGAACGAGTTCACAGTAACGTTCATCAGGCAGTAATTCAGCACGTTCAGTTCACGTTCACCCAAAATATGAACGAGTTCATGAACTATCGTTCAATGAACGCGTTCAGGCACAACACTGCTCCAACCAAACAAAACACTAAAAGAACAACACTCTGCTGACAAATCCTTTGAAAGCTACAGTAGAATTTTATCTGTGCCATTTACTGAATAATAAGTACTGGGATTATTAATGAAAATGTATTAATTCAAGCAACAATCAAAACAAAGGAGTTAAATGCTGCTGCTGTTCTGCAGATGTGAAGTGAGATGTAAACAAACAGCTAAAGCCCTGACTTAAAGACATTGCAGTTATTTATTTAAAATGATGTACTATAATAATATATAATTCCTCTACTGTATGATTAAATTAAAAAAAATTACCTAGAAAATAATTGTTTTTTATAAGCTTTAATCAATACCGTGATTTTTTTTTAAGGCATAATGTGCAAAGGAGGAAGAGTTATTATAAATGGGTGTGCACTGCAGTAATGATGCCTCCCGAGACTCTTACCTTTCTCCTCTGAATCCATGATGAGTGGACAGACCCATTCCTGCTGATGATCTGACTGTGAAAAGTAAAATATACATTGATAATATATAGTAGGATTGTGCATATGTTGCTGTGGACAGAAAACCTTTGTTTTTGAAAAACTTTGTTTATGACCTCATTTATGGTTTAGGCACACAGGCAGGTTATTTTACCACCATCATCAAGAGGAAGGCTGCTTCATTACAGGGCTCTAGACTAACTTTTTGCA
This sequence comes from Perccottus glenii, assembly GCA_024416835.2. Lineage (NCBI taxonomy): Eukaryota > Metazoa > Chordata > Actinopteri > Gobiiformes > Odontobutidae > Perccottus > Perccottus glenii. Next base: position 2,412,436 of record CM044549.2, on the reverse strand, counting down.
CTGGTTGTGCCAAACTTTATTTCTTAGGTGCACCTGCAAAAAAGTTAGGTGCACCAAAAATTTTCAAACATCCACTCAGGGACTTGTGGAAGTGTAAGACTCAGTATGTGTTCAGCTGTGTCCAAATCTTTTTATGTGTGTTAATTTTTTGTTCTCGTTTTCATTTATTTATTTATTTATTTTTTCATTACATTTTCTTGTTTGTAATCCCCCTGGCATTATTGTATTGTATTTGGCAGATTTATTTACTTTATTACTATTTACTTTATTTACATACGTCCTTGGACTGCCAATGGCATAATCACAGTATAGCGCACCATATAGCGATTATTGTGTTGGACACAACCTAGGATCTTAAAGGCATCCCACAAATTTTCCGCTTTTCCGAAAGCCGACTGAAGCCGATCTACATGTGATGAGTTTGTGATGAGTTTGATGTGACTCTGCATCAACCATTAGCTATAAATATCTGCCTAAAACACACAGTTTATAAAAGACACTGCTCTAGAACCACAGCGTGTTATACCAGATTTTATTAATCTCTCTTGATGTTTGCTGCAGTAAAACACCACTTTAAGTGAGACGGAAGAGATTTGAAAACACATCTCTTTCGCCAACACCTAACTGTCAAACACTAAATTCTACTTCCTTTCTATCCATTTTTTTTTTTTCAAAAAACAAAAAAATAATAATTTCTCCTATCCTTAGCTTTGTATACTATGCTGGGTTTTTACTGACTAGTTTTTGGTGCACTTATGCTTTTTGCTACCTTGTGTTCTTAAAATTGCTTTCATTGTTTTCCTCACTTGTAAGATGCTTTGGATAAAAGCATGGAACATTTGCATAAATCAGCTTTTATTATGTGTCATTAACGTTAATTAATAAATGGAAAGGATGTGGCTTTGGTGGATTATTTAGCCAGCCCAGGACTAGGACCAGCCCAGGACTAGGACCAGACCAGGACTAGGACCAGCCCAGGACTAGGACCAGACCAGGACTAGGACCAGACCAGGACTTTGAGTGGATTACAGCTGTTGGAAATGTTACGGTTGGTGAGCCTTTTCTGTCTTGAATAGGCTACATGCACACACTCTCTGTGCTGTTGTGTGGTGTTCACTGTGTGTTGTAAAACATTTAATGATGATCTTTAGTGTTAAACAGAGCTCTTTATTCAAAACAAACATTACTGGTGTGGAGTTGCTTACATTATTCTCTAAATTGTCCTGTTTTGTTCTTAAACACAGCGCTTGTTGTAGTCCATTTATGGAATGTGTAGTTTTTATTAAGCCACTGTGCATCAATGTAACTTCCCCTTGTGTTTCCACTGAAAATTGTTTTTTCTCCTCGAAAGGCTGGTTGCATCAGTGCAACCTCAGATTTATTTTAGTCGGAACATTGAAAATTTAGGTCGCACTCTAGAGCCCTGCATTACTGTATACTGTATTATAACAATTTTGTCCAGAGGAGCCAAATGGTTTGTGTTAAGGAAGCAATTTTTGATAAAATGGAAAAGCCCTCTCTAAACCGAGGAGGTGGCCTCAGATTCATGTTGCCTAATATTTACAACAGTATTTTGAAAGCTAAAACAAAACAGTTTCACTCTAGAACAACAACAACACCTGAATGGAACAGTGACACTAACAACTCTCCTGAGCCTTTAACAACTCTCACATAAGGAGTTACATTGCCCTTTCATAGACTATGAGACCAGCTTGGTCCAATCAGGTTTAGTTTCATCTTAAACTCCTCCCTCTAGAGATAAAGCTCAGCTCTCTTACCAGTTGATCTCAAAATTGATAATCTCTTAAACACCTTGAAAACTGAGTCCAGATGCTTTTGCTTTAACCTTTTGCATTTGCTTTAACCAAGTAAGTTTCCAGGATTTCATCTATTTAACACCTTAGTTAGTTCTACTTTGTTTGTGCTTCGTCCACCTACGGGCTTCGCTAGTGGTTACCTCTCTGGCGCCAGTCAGCCCTCTGAGAAAGATCAAAGCACTCACCACGCCAATCAACCAATCCTAGCACAGCCTAAGGGGCTATATACTGTAAATCCAACGCTCTCCCTTCTTCTCTTTCAGCACCTCTGAGATCAATAAAAGAGCAAAGATTATACAAGACATAAAGAAGAATCGATTGTGCCCGAGATTCATCACCCACCGGTGTCAGGCACCCCCGCTCCTGCTGCGCCCGGCTGCTGCCCAAGGACGGCCACGGCTCAAGGTCAGGTGACAGTAGATGACCGGCTGCAGCTGTTCGCCTCCGCTGCGGAGACGGCTCCAGCGGACTTCACACAGGGGCTAGTGTCACAGACCCGCTCTCGGCCACGTGTGGCAACTCTCTGCCCTCTGATGACGCCAATCGCCCATGCGCGCGGCACTGCTCGGCGCCAGACACCTGTCATCCCTGAAGGAACAAAGGCAGAGACGCATCCTCGGTCTGCTGCTCCACCCCATCCCTGTTTGGTCCTGACATCTAGTCTTTTGTAGACCGGTTGGAATCAGCCTCCAAATTGTCTCAGCAGCTTGCTCTGCATCTCCAGCCGTCGTGCTGACTGGCGCCAGTCAGCGGGATCCAGGGAGTGAGCTAGGGCCCGCCCCACCGTTGCTGACCCTGTCCCTGCGTCTCATAGCGCAGGGCAGGAAAACTCCGGGAGAAGAGGAAGCTTTCAACGCTCCCCTGCACTCCTGTAACTCAAGCGCAGCTGGTAAACGGCCCAGGTTTCACTCTGCAACTGCCAGGGGCGGATATCGGGGACCGGGGACGCTGACTATGGCCTGCTTCCCCCAGCCACACTGGCAGCTACTGGGGGTGTCCCACCTGGAGGAGTGGGGAAACCCCTTTGGGACTTTGCAGGTTTGCAGTGAACCAGGCCAAGAGCATTTTGTTGCCAGCTCAACAGGTGACATGCCTGGGACTGGAGTGGGATGCACAGACCATGCGTGCACGGCTCTCCGTGGAGAGATAGGTGGCGCTCAGGAGTCTGGCCCAGAGGCTGGTGGTGGCTCCATCAGCCCCTTCTCACTGTCCTCGGGGGCTCGGCAGGACATGGAATTCTGGCTCAGCCCGGACCGTCTCCAGCTGGGAGTGCACATGGGCTGTGTCCCACGCTATGTGGAGGTGTTCACGGACCCTTCGCTCACCGGATGGGGCGGGACCTTGGGCCGGCTTGCAGTGGGCGGGGCCTGGAAGTCACCAATAGCCCATATCAATGTACTGGAGATGGAAGCGGTGCAGAGGGTGCTTCTGGACTTTGCCCCCAGCTTGGAACGAGATCACATGATAGTCAGGTTGGACAACGCCACAGTTGTGGCCTACCTGAACAGGCAGGGAAGGACCAGGTCACCCCTCCTTCACCGGAAGGCGACAGAGATCCTACTGTGGACGGACACACATCCCTCAGGGGAGGTCAGATGTTGCATGTTCTCGGGACACTCTACGCAGGGGCAGACTAGTGTGCAAGGGCATATGGCACCCGTTGTCGTCTCTTTGCCGCTTGGTGTGGGGACAAGACGTTGGACCCCTGTAGCTGTTCAGTCAATACAGTCCTGGAGTTTTTACAGGGACTTCTGGATTGTGGTCGTACCGCATCACCTCTGGCAGTGTTTGCGGCAGCCATCACGACAGGCCTTGAAGGTTTTGGACGCTTCTCGGCTCGTAATCACCCTTTGGTTAAGCGATTTCTTCGGGGTGCACGCAAGGTGAGGCAGGTGGTGCCTCCGTGCGACCTTCAGAAGGTTTTGGATGGTCTGTCGGGACCTCCCTTTAAGCCCTTGGAGCGGGCGGAGGTCCAGCTGCATTCCTTCAAGACCGCCCTTCTGTTGGCACTATCCTCTTGTGCGCCGTGTCGAAGCCTGGTCCATCTTTGGCCCAACCCAGCCTTTTAGCCGAAGGTTATCAACTCGTCCTTCCGGGTGATCCAGGGTGATCAGGATTAGAGCTCCTGCCCCCCCACAGAGGGGTCAACAGCAGATGCGTGGTTACTTTTGCTGTGTCCAGTCAGGGCTTTGCACTGCTATGTGGTGCGCACAGGCTTTCGGGCTTCAGACCGCTTATTTGGGTGCCTTGGGGCTAGGGGGCGTGGGACCCCGTTGTCGGCCCAACGTCTAGCACATTGGATTTGTGGGGGCATTGGGGCTTCCTATGTGGCTCAAGGCCACCCTCCCCCAGCCGTGGTCAGGGCACACTCTATCCGAGGGCTTGCCACGTCAGTGGCCACGTGTAGGGGTGTCTCTGTGGAGGATATATGCTTGGACGCATCTTGGTCCTCTGTGTCCACTTTTGTGCGGTCTTATCTCATGACGTGTCTGCAGGCTCTGTCACTCATTCAGTGTTGAATGGAGACCAGAGCCCCGTTGCCTTGGCCGGCGCACATTGCAGATGTGGGGGCTGTTCTCGTTGCGGGTTTGTTCGTCTGTGCAGGCGTGTAAGGGCCCGTGTGCTCTTGGGAGAGGTGGTCACGGGGCTCGACTGGCAGGATGGATGCTCTTGGGAGAGGCGGTCCGTCCCCCGCCCATAGACACTGAGGTCTTCGAGTTTGAGCATGGTGCCAGGATGCTCTTGGGAGAGGCGGTCCTGGGCACAGCTTTTTTAGGCTCACAGGTGACGGCGTCGGATGCTCTTGGGAGAGGCAGTTTGGACGCCGTTGCATGGGGTGAGGCGTGCTTGGCTACTCTTGGGAGAGGTGCGCTCACATTGCTGCTGAGGTTTTTTTGTTACATCGAAAATCTCCTACGGCTTCGCCTTGGTAGGTAACCACTAGCAAAGCCAGTAGGTGGGCGGAGCACACCCGAAGTAGAAATTATAGTTACCTGCTGTAACTACAGTTCTACCTGTGTCTACCACCTACTCTCAGGCCCAGCTGGACTGCTTCCCTCTTTTGAGTTGGTTCAAACATTAGACGAGGGGGTTTATATAGACCCTTAGGCTGTGCCAGGAGGTTGGCATGATTGGTGCGGTGAATGCTTTGATCTTTCTCAGAGGGCTGGCTGGGGCCAGAGAGGTAACCACTAGCAAAGCCCATAGGTGGGCTACGCACACACTTGTAGAACTGTAGTTACATCAGATAACTATAATTTCAGTAAAAGTACCTCAGAAGTCACTCCAAGCACAATTTCACAAACTTCAAACTAGTCAGAATATAACATGTAACGGAACTGTATCTTGAGTCGGACAATATTATCCTGAGTTGGACTCTTCCCTTTAGTGCAGTTTCCATTCATTTAACGGCTAATTTGTCAAGCAATCACCGTCAAAAGGTAAGTCACGCTGTTCTACACAAATTATTATGTTTTTTATTCTTTGGAAAAGTAAAAAAGAATACTGCTGCAAAAAGGCTGGTCCTAGGGCTGTTCTTGTTGGAGTCATGTCCCTACCTTCTTACAAGTACAGAAAAATATGTCTATTGTTGTACTGTGTGAATGTTATGTTGAAAATCTGTATTTGTTTAGAATATAAATAAAGCTGAGTGGGACAAAGAAATTAAAAAAAAAAAGGTAGGTTTGGTGTGCGAGCAAAAGGTGTGAGAACTATTTTGTTCTCGGGATAAGTACAACAGTAAATGTTAATGTAAGTGTGGTTTAAAATCTTTAACCACATTTTTATAACAATATACATACAGATTAAAATAATTGTTGAAACATTACTTCTAAACTCTATTCTCATCAATTAACAGATGCAAAACAAGAAGCAGCTCAGAAAGAGGGGAAAAAAGTCTGGCCAATGAAATCCAGAGTCCACGACACAAACCCTAGAGGAGGCAGAGAGGCTTCCCATCAGTCCTGAAGTCCAGCCTAAATTACATTTTATTTATATAGCCCAGTATCACAACAACGAAGACAAACAGGCTTAACTAGACAACATCCCCTGTTCTTAGACCCTCCATCAGGGTTAGAGGAAAAAATCATAAAACCCAGCCGGGAAAAAAGAGAAACTTCAGGGTGAACCACAAAAGGATCCACTCCCACGACAGGCAGGCCGTGCAGTGTATGTGACCAGGACAAACACTGACAAATAGTCCATACGTACAAAAGTAGTTTAAGGATGGTCTTTAATTGTACCAGGCCAATAGAAAGTTCTCAACCCTGAAGATGAGTTGACAATACTGTCTACTCTATGCCACTTATCATTGAGTAGCCATGCTGTATGACAAGGGGACCTTTTAAGTTCCTCGTTCACTTCTCCCTCAGTGATGAGAACATGTACACAGACTATGATCCTGTGAGTTGCTCAGAAAGTAAATTACAGCAGGTGCTCCTTAACATGCCACACTGAGAAGAAGCACAGCACAGGTCCTGAATGTTCAGGAGATGTTATACACATCCACAATAGAGCGGGAACAGCAGCCGGGGTGGCTCAAGCTTTGGCAAGAAGAGACTAGGAGTTCTGGACGACACAATTTTTCCGGTCTTTTGTGTTCCATTCAAAGATTGTAAAAAAAATGGATGTCATAAGCCCATTGGTCCCCTATTCACCGATATTGTCATTATGAAAGAGCAATAAAATGGTTACATCCGGGATTTTTGGCTTTTACTCCATAGTAAAACAATAGTTTTTAGATAGCATAAACGGACATATTAATCAAAAATTGTCACGTAGTAAAAACTTAGCTCTAGAGACCATCTTTTGTACCAGGCTGTAAACATGAGTTTTATACTAGTAAAGTTGCCATTGGGTTTCTCCATATATTTCCGCTTTTGGAGCCTGCCCTCTGGTGGACGGAGGTATAACGCTTTATTTCGGCGTATGGCAGCGCCCTTACTCGAGGACCATTTAGGAGGTTCCATGAGAGACGCTTGGTTCCATCCCACAGCTGCAAATGAGGAGTGTCCCCTCAGGTTTCATCTCCTGCTCTGGGCCCCTTTTTGGCCTCTGATGGTTCCCATCTGCCTCCAGAGACAAACATGGCCAGTGAACCTTCCTGCTGCCTCCGACAGAGAAGAAGGTACATTTTTATCACAAGAATTTTTAGTAGTATTTGTAATATATTATTTCTTACTGCTATTAACACCAGCAGGGGAGTGCCTCTGTGGATCCCGAGCTACTTCCACTCCCTTCTAGTGTAAGCATCCATTTAACTGGTAACAAGAAACAAATGTTAAAAATGACTTTAACTACAATAAAAGTGGCAATAGTTAAACCAGATAGACTTTAAATGACTGGCCAGCCATTGCAATTTTTCCTCTTACATAATTCTTCATACTTATACTACTAATGCCTAATAAACTCTGCCTACTCTAATAAACTCTTCTTTTGTCTGCAGGCAAACGACAGTCCAATACTTGGGCGTAAACTCAACAAGGAAGACTTCTCCCCTTCATCTACAGCGTGCTTTAATACAGCTGACAAAATCTAAAGCACCCTCTCTCTTTGTTATCAGCTGTTTTTTCTTTCTGCTACTGCCACCACCTCCGCAGCAGTGTGACCATCTCTTTCCTCAGCATCAGCAGCTCCTCGTGTCTCTGTCTCTAAAATCTACACTCTTTCCCTCCATCGCATCCCACAACGTTTCTCCCTGTCGGAATCTAAGCCCTTTTTTAACTATTAATAAATAATTCATTTGCATCATGCTTTTCTTTTGAGTCTCTCCAGGTTGAAATGGTTTCATGTGTTGGCTTATTGGAATTTTAAAGAAAATCTTTTATTTTGTTTGTGTTAGAATATTCAATATACTGTATTATTCAATATTATAGATATATATACCAGTATGGTATGGTAGCACAGACAGCCAAACAAGGAAAAAACTACAGCAGATTGTCAATAAAGCATCCAAGATTATAGGAAAACCACTGCCTTCAGTCGATTCCCTCTATAAATGTCGGACTTTAAAGCGGGCTAAGAAAATCATCTCTGACCCCCTACATCCAGCGAACCACCTTTTTCAGCTTCTTCCCTCACGTAGGCGCTACAGGTCACTCTCTGCCAAGACCAAACGCCTTACGGACAGCTTTTCCCCCACAGCTATCAGGACTCTGAACTACTCTCTTATAGTCTAGTCTTTTCTCTTATATACTATGCATGGTCATGTAACCACTGTATCTTGTATTGCTACATGTCTGTGATGTATATTGTCTATTTGTTGTTTGTAAGTGTATGATGATGCAGAGCTTGAACATACTGTACCGAAAACAAATTCCACCGGCATTGTCGTGTGGCTAAATAAACAATCTAATCTAATCTAATCTAATATTTTCTATTTTAGAATACAACAGGATGTTAAAAGGTATTAATGTCTCTGTGTTTAAAGTTTTCAGAGTAAAAAATACACTTCACACAAGTGTTGACTTAATGTTATTTGCAGATCATCATCTTTTGACATAAGCTAAAGTATTTAGGTTTAACTTATACTTAAACTAATACTTAAAGTTTAAAACCCGGCCGGCTCAAACATTCTCGGCCGACTCCGGTCTTTCTGTGAGGAGTCTGCATGTCCTCCACGTGTTACCGTGGGTTCTCTCCGGGTACTCCGGCTTCCTCCCACCGTCCAAACACATGCATGTACAGGTTAACTGACAACTCTAAAGTGTCCCTAGTGAATGAATGTGAGAGTGAATGGTTGTCTGTCACTGTCTGTCTCTAAATGTTAGCCCTGTGACTAACTGGCCTCCAGGGCCGGCCCTGGGCATAGGCGGAATAGGCAAATGCTAAGGGCTCCGCCCACCCTTGGGGGCGCCCGAGCGCCCAAATTCCCGATTTGACCGAGTGACGCATCAATCTCCCCCGCCCCCGCCCTGCTGAAAAAAAAAAAAACATCCATTACCTGTGTGTGATTGTCACTGACAGATGGCCGAATTCACTGACACTGATAAGTTGTCATTATGTCAAAAAGACCGAAGCCATCTGGTGCCCAGGGAAGAAAAAAAAGAAGAGAAGAGGAAGAAAAACGCGAAAAGACAGAGGTAGGTAATGATGATCAGTTTATCTATGTTGCATTAAGTTAGTTCAACGATGCCTGTAACGTTAAATTTGAATTAGCTTATGACATAGTGTCATGAACTGCACGGTAGAGACAGACAGTGGTGATCCAAACGCAGGCTTTAATGAAGGAGGATCCAGAAAACACAACGAGTACACAGGCAGAGGGACATATAAATCTTTATTTAAAATGAGTTCTGCATAAAATGTTGCTATATAAACGTAAATCTTTATTTAAAATGACTGAGTCCTACATAAAATGTTTTTATATATATGTATTATATATATGGATTTAGCAACTTTAAAATTCAATTTAAATAAAGATTTACGTTTCTCCTCTGTTTAATGGTTATAACATCATAAAGTGTAGTTAGTAGGACATTGCTGCCATGCCAGATATACTGGAAAACAAACACTTTCAAAATTAATTTTGAAAATGTAACTACTGTATGCTAGAGAAGTGCTCAATGAATAGAGTTTTGTGCATGAATACCAGATGTAATTATTCTTGCTGTCTGTGTGTTTAAGCTATAATGTGGTTTAGGTGCTGCCATATTTTTATAGTTTCACTATCATCAGCTTTTTAATAATAAAATGTAACACCCAATGGTCACATATAATCCTCCTCTTCTCTCTTCAGATGCACTTTTGAAATATCTGAACCCCGTCCCTGCAAATCCTGGGCCACCTGTTGCAGACATCTCCATCTCAGCACCGCCCAGCGATTCCGCATCAAGCACACCTCTTCCCTCCACTTCAGCACCGCCCAGCGATTCAGCATCAGTTTACAAATTCCAGGGGCACCAGGTGAAATCTTGCCTAGGGCAGCAAATTGGCCAGGGCCGGCCCTGCTGGCCTCTGTCCAGGGTGAACCCCGCCTCAGGCCCAAAGCTGCTGGGATAGGCTCTGGTCACCCAAGACCCCTAACGGGACTAAGCGGTAGAAAATAAATATACTTAAACTCAAACTCAATTTATAATGATTTTACATCAACATATGGAAGTGTATAAAACAGACAATTTTCAATAAAAATTGGTAAGAAATAAAAAACTATTTCACAAACACCCAGCAGGTTGTGTTACAAATGCATTTACGATTTTGCATTTAAGATTTTATTGTAAAGAATAAGACAAAATAAATAATTTTATGTTGAAAGGCAGAAATCAGACACCGGATGCGTTAAATAATAACAACTGCTGTATCCCAGACATAAAATAAAGCTAAAATCAAGCTAAAGGTAAGTGTCCGACTCGGGATAATAGTAGCTTCCGGCTAAAAGCTCGGGCGATAGCGCTTGTTTTACTGCCACAGTAAAAAAATTTTGCAAAGAAATAATTCAAACAATGTATGGTTAGAAACGTAAGAAATTACACTTCATTTTAAGACAGTTGTTGTTGTCTAAACACCAGAGACAAAGAATTTGATCACCCGTTAAAGACAAAAATGTTATCGAACTTTAGCTCAAAGTGTCCGACTCAGGATACACTTACATTAGTAAACACAAATTAAAGAGTATTTCACAGGTATGATTTACCTTAACTGTTTACATTTGTTACATTTGTCAAAGGAACAAACTTAAACCGTTTCCAGCTTAACGCTTGCCAAATGTACACATTTTCATTGTTTATGTGAAAAAAGGGTAGAAAAAACCTCCTGTGCAGTGGTCTGGCTCCCGGACCAATATATGCAACAGCTCAATCAGTCATTTAGACAATGGATATTTACATAATTAATGAGTGTTTGTTCATGGCTACCAGTTAGCCATATTATTTTAAAATAGTACTTTAAATAATTATTTATCATTGCCAAAACTTGCAATCAAGAAATAGGCAGAAGTCATACAGAACAGATACTCTCTATTTGTTTAAATTGTCTTTTCCAAAATGCTGACTTCACGTTATATAACCTACATGCCTAATTCACAGAATTAACGTTCCGCTATATTATGGGGTGTTTAATATTGTGTAATATACTGTGTCTGATAATGCTTTAATTACGTGTCCTCCTTACGTCTCTAACCTCACCTGTTATCGAACTCTGCGGGATCCCACGAGTCCGTCTCCTCCTTCACTTTCACTTCTGACATGTTTCAGCCAAGCCTCTCCCATGGAACCTCTAAAATGGTCCTCGTGTAAGGGCGCCGCCATACAGTGATTTTACAGCGAAATACAGCGATATACCTCCGTCCACCAGAGGGCAGGCTCCAAAAGCAGAAATATAAGGAGAAACCCAATGGTGACTTTACAAGAGTAAAACTCATGTTTACAGCCTGGTACAAAAGATGGCTCCGGTCTCTAGAGTAGTGATGGGATTTATGGCTCTTTGAGGGGATCCGGATCTTCGTGATCCGTTCCTTTCAAAGAGCCGTTCAAAAGAACGGCTCTTTTGGCTCTTTTTAAATATTTAGTCAGTTTTAAGAAGCCAGCTTGGGGGCATCTCAGTTTATCCTGGAAATAATCACTGGGAGGAATGATGAGGTGAGATTTGTAGTCAAATAATTCAAACTCAGATATCACACACCGATATCTGAGTTTGAATTATTCTGAAATATTGATTATTACCTCATTTGTCATGTGTGGACTATATTCCATAGGGTTGCACAAATCCCTCTGCTTAGACAGTGACATCACTATTTTGGATTTACATTTAGTACAAAGTGTGTGTGTGTGTGTGTAAAGCTACGTTGACTTATGTTATTCATACAATACCTACTCACAACTAAACATCAAAAACAAAACCGCCTGAAATGAATTTCTGTGCTTAACAGCTTTTACACTTCCACACAAGAACATTATCACACAAGAACATTTTGATAGAAAACAAAAAAAATATTTAAAGTAGATAAAATTTGAATAAATAAAATGGAAATGTCTACATACTACATACTATTACTACTGTAAACTAATAGGACATCAGCCCCTTCAAGTCAATGAACAATAACAAAGTGGGCTGCAATGAAGTAGGCTACTCACGTGAAGGATGCGTGCACAACTAATAACTAATATCATCACGCTATAAAGGGTCGGCCTGCACTGGGTGCGCCCCTCCCCCTATAACTGTTCTGTCTCGCGGAGGAGCTCATTTGTGTGCATCTGTGTGAGACACGCATAGGAAAAAAGAACGACAGAAAGAACGGCTCCCCACCAGCCGCGACTCGGCTCCCATCGTTCATGTTTATGAGCCATTCAAAAGAATCGGTTCGTTCGCGAACGTCAAAACTCTACTAACAACACTGTCACAAACACTGTGACTAACAACACTGTCACAAACATTGTGACTAACAACACTGTCAGAAACATCAGGACTAACATCACTTTCACAAACATCAGGACTAACATCACTTTCACAAACATCGGGACTAACAACACTGTCACAAACATCAGGACTAACATCACTTTCACAAACATCAGGACTAACATGACTTTCACAAACATCAGGACTAACATCACTGTCACAAACATCAGGACTAACATCACTTTCACAAACATCAGGACTAACAACACTGTCACAAACATCAGGACTAACATCACTGTCACAAACATCAGGACTAACATCACTTTCACAAACATCAGGACTAACATGACTTTCACAAACATCAGGACTAACATCACTTTCACAAACATCAGGACTAACATCACTTTCACAAACATCAGGACTAACAACACTGTAACAAACATCAGGACTAACATCACTGTCACAAACATCAGGACTAACAACACTGTCACAAACATCAGGACTAACATCACTTTCACAAACATCAGGACTAACAACACTGTCACAAACATCAGGACTAACATCACTGTCACAAACATCAGGACTAACATCACTGTCACAAACATCAGGACTAACATGACTTTCACAAACATCAGGACTAACAACACTGTCAAAAACATCAGGACTAACATCACTGTCACAAACATCAGGACTAACAACACTGTCACAAACATCAGGACTAACATCACTGTCACAAACATCAGGACTAACATCACTTTCACAAACATCAGGACTAACAACACTGTAACAAACATCAGGACTAACATCACTGTCACAAACATCAGGACTAACATCACTGTCACAAACATCAGGACTAACATCACTGTCACAAACATCAGGACTAACATGACTTTCACAAACATCAGGACTAACAACACTGTCAAAAACATCAGGACTAACATCACTGTCAGAAACATTGTGACTAACAACACTGTCACAAACATCAGGACTAACAGCACTTTCACAAACATCAGGACTAACATCACTTTCACAAACATCAGGACTAACAACACTGTCACAAACATCGGGACTAACATCACTTTCACAAACATCAGGACTAACATCACTTTCACAAACATCGGGACTAACATCACTTTCACAAACATCAGGACTAACATCACTGTCAGAAACATCAGGACTAACATCACTTTCAAAAACATCGGGACTAAGATCACTTTCACAAACATCGGGACTAAGATCACTTTCACAAACATCAGGACTAACAACACTGTCACAAACATCAGGACTAACAACACTTTCACAAACATCAGGACTAACATCACTGTCACAAACATCAGGACTAACATCACTTTCACAAACATCAGGACTAACATCACTTTCACAAACATCGGGACTAACAACACTGTCAAAAACATCAGGACTAACATCACTGTCAGAAACATTGTGACTAACAACACTGTCACAAACATCAGGACTAACAGCACTTTCACAAACATCAGGACTAACATCACTTTCACAAACATCGGGACTAACAACACTGTCACAAACATCAGGACTAACAACACTGTCACAAACATCGGGACTAACATCACTTTCACAAACATCAGGACTAACATCACTTTCACAAACATCGGGACTAACATCACTGTCAGAAACATCAGGACTAACATCACTTTCAGAAACATCAGGACTAACATCACTGTCACAAACATCAGGACTAACATCACTTTCACAAACATCAGGACTAACATCACTGTCACAAACATCAGGACTAACATGAACATGGATATTTACATACAAACATCAGTGACTAACATCACTTTCACAAACATCGACTAACAACACTGTACATCAGGACTAACAGCACTTTAAACATAGACTAACATCACTTTACAAACATCGGACTAACATCACTGTCACAAACATCAGGACTAACAACACTGTCACAAACATCAGGACTAACATCACTTTCACAAACATCGACTAACATCACTTTCACAAACATCGACTAACATCACTGTCAGAAACATCAGGACTAACATCACTTTCAAAAACATCGGGACTAAGATCACTTTCACAAACATCGGGACTAACATCACTGTCAGAAACATTGTGACTAACAACACTGTCACAAACATCAGGACTAACATACTTTCACAAACATCAGGACTAACATCACTTTACAAACATCGACTAACAACACTGTCACAAACATCAGGACTAACAACACTGTCACAAACATCGGACTAACATCACTTTCACAAACATCGACTAACATCACTTTCACAAACATCGACTAACATCACTTTCAGAAACATCAATATCACAAACATCGATATCTGAGTTTGAAATTCTGAAATATTGATTATTACCTCATTTTCATGTGTGGACTAACATACTGTCACAAACATCAGGACTAACATCACTTTCACAAACATCGACTAACATCACTTTAGACAGTGACATCACAATACCTACTCACAACTAAACATCAAAAACAAAACATCGCCTGAAATGAATTTCTGTGCTTAACAGCTTTTACACAGGACTAACAACACTGTCACAAACATCAGGACTAACAACACTTTCACAAACATCAGGACTAACATCACTGTCACAAACATCAGGACTAACATCACTTTCACAAACATCAGGACTAACATCACTTTCACAAACATCAGGACTAACATCACTTTCACAAACATCGGGACTAACATCACTTTCACAAACATCAGGACTAACATCACTGTCACAAACATCAGGACTAACATCACTTTCACAAACATCAGGACTAACATCACTTTCACAAACATCGGGACTAACATCACTGTCAGAAACATCAGGACTAACATCACTTTCACAAACATCGGGACTAACATCACTGTCAGAAACATCAGGACTAACATCACTTTCACAAACATCAGGACTAACATCACTTTCACAAACATCAGGACTAACATCACTGTCACAAACATCAGGACTAACATCACTTTCACAAACATCAGGACTAACATCACTTTCACAAACATCGGGACTAACATCACTTTCACAAACATCGGGACTAACATCACTGTCAGAAACATCAGGACTAACATCACTTTCACAAACATCGGGACTAACAACACTGTCACAAACATCAGGACTAACATCACTTTCACAAACATTGGGACTAACATCACTGTCAGAAACATCAGGACTAACATCACTTTCACAAACATCGGGACTAACAACACTGTCACAAACATCAGGACTAACATCACTTTCACAAACATCGGGACGCACATCACTGTCAGAAACATCAGGACTAACATCACTGTCACAAACATCAGGACTAACATCACTTTCACAAACATCAGGACTAACAACACTTTCACAAACATCAGGACTAACATCACTTTCACAAACATCGGGACTAACATCACTTTCACAAACATCAGGACTAACATCACTTTCACAAACATCAGGACTAACATCACTTTCACAAACATCGACTAACATCACTGTCACAAACATCAGGACTAACATCACTTTTGACATCACTTTCACAAACATCAGGACTAACATCACTGTCACAAACATCAGGACTAACATAATCACTAATAATAAGAGCATCAGGACTAACATCACTTTACAAACATCAGGACTAACAAGGCAATTGACAAACATCAGGACTAAGGAGAATTTTCACAAACATCAGGAATCACATGAAACATTCAGAGACTAACAACATGTGCACAGACTAACATCACTTTGCAAACATCAGGACTAACATCACTTTGAATGTATCATCAACTAAATGGAGCTAGTAGGCCAATGAAAAGTGCATTGCAATACATCAGGACTAACATCACTTGACAACATGCATGGATGACTTTGAATCTGAGATGCTGATAACATCACTGAGCGCAAACATCAGATGAAAGAATGCCAAAATGCATGGATGACAATTTCAGCATCTGAGATGCTGATAAAGGGACATGCCAATTTAGTGATGGATTTAATGTGAGTGGAAAGATAGAGTGGAATCAAAAATTACACCAAGATTTTTAACAGTAGTAGATGGTTTGATAGAAGAGCACGATCACAGGTGAGGTTAGTAGGAATTTTATTAGTGAGTGATGAAGGTCCAGTGAAAATAATCTCAGTTTTGTCATGTTAAGTTTTAGAAAATTTGAATGAAGCCAGTCTTTTATTTCATGCACACAAGCAGAGATTTTGTCAGTTGTGAAGGATAAAGTTGATGTACAGGTAGTATATAATTGAATGTCGTCAGCGTAAAAATGATAATTAAAACCATGACGGCGGAGGATCTGACCAAGAGGTATTTTATAAATTATAAATAATAATGGCCCAAGAACGGATCCCTGAGGGACACCTTGCTTCAGGGGGACAGTGGGTGAGCGAAAGTTCTGGAGTGAAATGTAAAACAGTCTGTCAGAGAGATAAGAGGAGAACCAGGAAAGAGCAGCACCAGAAATACCCACATCCGAAAGGCGATATGAGTAGTTGATGGGAGACGGTATCAAAGGCAGAGCTGAGGTCGAGCAGCAAAAGCATAGATAGAGAACCAGAATCACCAGCGAGAAGCAGATCATTCATTACCTTAACTAGTGCTGTTTCAGTACTATGCAAAGGGCGAAAACCAGATTGAAAAGGATCAAAAAAGTTATTTTCAACTAGAAAAGACTGGAGCTGGGAGGCAACAGTGCTTTCCAGTAGTTTAGCTATGAAGGGGAGATTTGAAATGGGACGATAATTAGATAAAACTGAGGGATCAAGGTTGGGTTTCTTGAGGACAGGGGTAACAGCTGCAGTTTTGAGTGACAGAGGAAATGAAGCAGAGATAAGAGATGTATTGATGAAGTGAGAGATAGGTGCAGAAATAACTGAATGGCAAAGTTTCAGTAGAGTAGTAGGAGCAGGGTCAAGATGACAAGATGAAGGGTTGGATTTCAAGATTAACTCAGAGACAGAAGAAGGAGTAGACAGAGAGAAAACAGGCAGGGATTGACCAGGTTGATTCGGCAGATAACTAATATTAGTGGCATCATTAAAGAGGCACTGGTTTGTTAAATAATGCTTTTGGCCTGTTGCTTGATTTATTAATTGTAGCAGATACAAAACTGTAACGAGCCAAATTTAGGGCCGTTTTATAGATCTTGATATGTTCAATGAATGCCAAGCGGTGAACAGTCAGGCCAGTTTTTCTATAGTAACGCTCAAGCCGTCTACCAGTGGCCTTTAAGATGCGGAGCTCAGGAGTGTACCAAGGAGACGAATGTGTGGAGGGGACACTTCTGGTCTTTACAGGAGCATGCTTATCTAAGATATCCGAGATTATGGAGTTATAGTTGGATAGTATCAGTGAGGGTAAGGAGATGTCAAAGACATCAGAGAGATTAGAAGAGGAAACGGAGGTACAAAATAATGCAGTATCAACAGACATCACTAACATCACTTTCACAAACATCAGGACTAACATCACTTTCACAAACATCAGGACTAACATCACTTTCACAAACATCGGGACTAACAACACTGTCACAAACATCAGGACTAACAACACTGTCACAAACATCAGGACTAAAAACACTTTCACAAACATCAGGACTAACAACACTTTCACAAACATCAGGACTAACATCACTGTCACAAACATCAGGACTAACATCACTGTCACAAACATCAGGACTAACATCACTGTCACAAACATCAGGACTAACATCACTGTCAGAAACATCAGGACTAACATCACTTTCACAAACATCAGGACTAAAAACACTTTCACAAACATCAGGACTAACATCACTTTCACAAACATCAGGATTAACATCACTTTCACAAACATCAGGACTAACATCACTGTCACAAACATCAGGACTAACATCACTGTCACAAACATCAGGACTAACATCACTGTCACAAACATCAGGACTAACATCACTGTCAGAAACATCAGGACTAACATCACTTTCACAAACATCAGGACTAACATCACTTTCACAAACATCAGGACTAAAAACACTTTCACAAACATCAGGACTAACAACACTGTCACAAACATCAGGACTAACATCACTTTCACAAACATCAGGACTAACAACACTTTCACAAACATCAGGACTAACATCACTTTCACAAACATCAGGACTAACAACACTGTCACAAACATCAGGACTAACATCACTTTCACAAACATCAGGACTAACAACACTTTCACAAACATCAGGACTAACATCACTGTCAGAAACATCAGGACTAACATCACTTTCACAAAAATCAGGACTAACATCACTGTCAGAAACATCAGGACTAACATCACTTTCACAAACATCGGGACTAACAACACTTTCACAAACATCAGGACTAACATCACTGTCAGAAACATCAGGACTAACATCACTTTCACAAACATCAGGACTAACATCACTGTCAGAAACATCAGGACTAACATCACTTTCACAAACATCAGGACTAACAACACTGTCACAAACATCAGGACTAACATCACTGTCACAAACATCAGGACTAACATCACTTTCACAAACATCAGGACTAACAACACTGTCACAAACATCAGGACTAACATCACTTTCACAAACATCAGGACTAACATCACTGTCACAAACATCAGGACTAACATCACTTTCACAAACATCAGGACTAACAACACTGTCACAAACATTGTCACGAACAACACTGTCACAAACATCAGGACTAACATCACTTTCACAAACATCAGGACTAACAACACTTTCACAAAAATCAGGACTAACATCACTGTCAGAAACATCAGGACTAACATCACTTTCACAAACATCAGGACTAACAACACTGTCACAAACATCAGGACTAACATCACTGTCACAAACATCAGGACTAACATCACTGTCACAAACATCAGGACTAACATCACTTTCACAAACATCGGGACTAACAACACTGTCACAAACATCAGGACTAACAGCACTTTCACAAACAGCAGGACTAACATCACTGTCACAAACATCAGGACTAACATCACTTTCACAAACATCGGGACTAACAACACTGTCACAAACATCAGGACTAACATCACTTTCACAAACATCAGGACTAACATCACTTTCACAAACATCAGGACTAACATCACTTTCACAAACATCAGGACTAACATCACTTTCACAAACATCAGGACTAACATCACTTTTACAAACATCGGGACTAACAACACTGTCACAAACATCAGGACTAACATCACTGTCACAAACATCAGGACTAACTTCACTTTCACAAACATCGGGACTAACATCACTTTCACAAACATCAGGACTAACATCACTTTCACAAACATCGGGACTAACAACACTTTCACAAACATCAGGACTAACATCACTTTCACAAACATCGGGACTAACAACACTTTCACAAACATCAGGACTAACATCACTGTCACAAACATCAGGACTAACATCACTTTCACAAACATCAGGACTAACATCACTTTCACAAACATCAGGACTAACATCACTTTCACAAACATCAGGACTAACAACACTGTCACAAACATCAGGACTAACATCACTTTCACAAACATCAGGACTAACATCACTTTCACAAACATCAGGACTAACATCACTTTCACAAACATCAGGACTAACATCACTTTCACAAACATCAGGACTAACATCACTTTCACAAACATCAGGACTAACATCACTTTCACAAACATCAGGACTAACAACACTGTCACAAACATCAGGACTAACATCACTTTCACAAACATCAGGACTAACATCACTTTCACAAACATCAGGACTAACAACACTGTCACAAACATCAGGACTAACATCACTTTCAGAAACATCAGGACTAACATCACTTTCACAAACATCAGGACTAACAACACTGTCACAAACATCAGGACTAACGTCACTTTCACAAACATCAGGACTAACAACACTTTCACAAACATCAGGACTAACAACACTTTCACAAACATCAGGACTAACATCACTTTCACAAACATCAGGACTAACAGCACTGTCACAAACATCAGGACTAACAGCACTTTCACAAACATCAGGACTAACATCACTGTCACAAACATCAGGACTAACAACACTGTCACAAACATCAGGACTAACATCACTGTCACAAACATCAGGACTAACATCACTTTCACAAACATCAGGACTAACATCACTGTCACAAACATCAGGACTAACATCACTTTCACAAACATCGGGACTAACATCACTTTCACAAACATCGGGACTAACATCACTTTCACAAAAATCAGGACTAACATCACTTTCACAAACATCGGGACTAACATCACTTTCACAAACATCAGGACTAACATCACTTTCACAAACATCAGGACTAACATCACTTTCACAAACATCAGGACTAACAACACTGTCACAAACATCAGGACTAACATCACTGTCAGAAACATCAGGACTAACATCACTTTCACAAACATCGGGACTAACAACACTGTCACAAACATCAGGACTAACATCACTTTCACAAACATCAGGACTAACAACACTGTCACAAACATCAGGACTAACATCACTGTCAGAAACATCAGGACTAACATCACTTTCACAAACATCAGGACTAACATCACTGTCACAAACATCAGGACTAACATCACTTTCACAAACATCAGGACTAACAACACTTTCACAAACATCAGGACTAACAACACTGTCACAAACATCAGGACTAATGTCACTTTCACAAACATCAGGACTAACAACACTTTCACAAACATCAGGACTAACATCACTGTCAGAAACATCAGGACTAACATCACTTTCACAAACATCGACTAACAACACTGTCACAAACATTGTCACTAACAACACTGTCAGAAACATCGGGACTAACAACACTGTCACAAACATCAGGACTAACATCACTGTCACAAACATCAGGACTAACATCACTTTCACAAACATCGGGACTAACAACACTGTCACAAACATCAGGACTAACAGCACTTTCACAAACATCAGGACTAACATCACTTTCACAAACATCAGGACTAACATCACTGTGACAAACATCAGGACTAACAACACTGTCACAAACATCAGGACTAACATCACTGTCACAAACATCAGGACTAACATCACTTTCACAAACATCAGGACTAACATCACTGTCACAAACATCAGGACTAACATCACTTTCACAAACATCAGGACTAACATCACTTTCACAAACATCGGGACTAACATCACTTTCACAAACATCAGGACTAACATCACTGTCAGAAACATCAGGACTAACATCACTTTCACAAACATCAGGACTAACATCACTTTCACAAACATCAGGACTAACAACACTTTCACAAACATCAGGACTAACAACACTTTCACAAACATCAGGACTAACATCACTTTCACAAACATCGGGACTAACATCACTGTCACAAACATCAGGACTAACATCACTTTCACAAACATCAGGACTAACATCACTGTCACAAACATCAGGACTAACATCACTGTCACAAACATCAGGACTAACATCACTGTCACAAACATCAGGACTAACATCACTTTCACAAACATCAGGACTAACATCACTGTCACAAACATCAGGACTAACATCACTTTCACAAACATCAGGACTAACATCACTTTCACAAACATCGGGACTAACATCACTTTCACAAAAATCAGGACTAACATCACTTTCACAAACATCGGGACTAACATCACTTTCACAAACATCAGGACTAACATCACTTTCACAAACATCGGGACTAACATCACTTTCACAAACATCAGGACTAACATCACTTTCACAAACATCGGGACTAACAACACTGTCACAAACATCAGGACTAACATCACTGTCAGAAACATCAGGACTAACATCACTTTCACAAACATCGGGACTAACAACACTGTCACAAACATCAGGACTAACGTCACTTTCACAAACATCAGGACTAACAACACTTTCACAAACATCAGGACTAACAACACTTTCACAAACATCAGGACTAACATCACTGTCAGAAACATCAGGACTAACATCACTTTCACAAACATCGGGACTAACAACACTGTCACAAACATTGTCACTAACAACACTGTCAGAAACATCAGGACTAACAGCACTTTCACAAACATCAGGACTAACATCACTTTCACAAACATCGGGACTAACAACACTGTCACAAACATCAGGACTAACATCACTTTCACAAACATCAGGACTAACATCACTTTCACAAACATCGGGACTAACAACACTGTCACAAACATCAGGACTAACATCACTTTCACAAACATCAGGACTAACATCACTTTCACAAACATCAGGACTAACATCACTGTGACAAACATCAGGACTAACAACACTGTCACAAACATCAGGACTAACATCACTTTCACAAACATCAGGACTAACATCACTTTCACAAACATCGGGTCTAACATCACTTTCACAAACATCAGGACTAACATCACTTTCACAAACATCAGGACTAACATCACTTTCACAAACATCAGGACTAACATCACTTTCACAAACATCGGGACTAACAACACTGTCACAAACATCAGGACTAACATCACTGTCAGAAACATCAGGACTAACATCACTTTCACAAACATCGGGACTAACAACACTGTCACAAACATCAGGACTAACATCACTTTCACAAACATCAGGACTAACAACACTTTCACAAACATCAGGACTAACAACACTTTCACAAACATCAGGACTAACATCACTTTCACAAACATCGGGACTAACAACACTGTCACAAACATCAGGACTAACAGCACTTTCACAAACATCAGGACTAACATCACTGTCACAAACATCAGGACTAACATCACTGTCACAAACATCAGGACTAACATCACTGTCACAAACATCAGGACTAACATCACTTTCACAAACATCAGGACTAACATCACTTTCACAAACATCAGGACTAACATCACTTTCACAAAAATCAGGACTAACATCACTTTCACAAACATCAGGACTAACATCACTTTCACAAACATCAGGACTAACATCACTTTCACAAACATCGGGACTAACATCACTTTCACAAACATCAGGACTAACAACACTGTCACAAACATCAGGACTAACATCACTGTCAGAAACATCAGGACTAACATCACTTTCACAAACATCAGGACTAACAATCACTGTCACAAACATCAGGACTAACGTCACTTTCACAAACATCAGGACTAACAACACTTTCACAAACATCAGGACTAACAACACTTTCACAAACATCAGGACTAACATCACTGTCAGAAACATCAGGACTAACATCACTTTCACAAACATCAGGACTAACAACACTGTCACAAACATTGTCACTAACAACACTGTCAGAAACATCAGGACTAACAGCACTTTCACAAACATCAGGACTAACATCACTTTCACAAACATCGGGACTAACAACACTGTCACAAACATCAGGACTAACATCACTGTCACAAACATCAGGACTAACATCACTTTCACAAACATCGGGACTAACAACACTGTCACAAACATCAGGACTAACAGCACTTTCACAAACATCAGGACTAACATCACTTTCACAAACATCAGGACTAACATCACTGTGACAAACATCAGGACTAACAACACTGTCACAAACATCAGGACTAACATCACTTTCACAAACATCAGGACTAACATCACTTTCACAAACATCAGGACTAACATCACTTTCACAAACATCAGGACTAACATCACTTTCACAAACATCAGGACTAACATCACTTTCACAAACATCAGGACTAACATCACTTTCACAAACATCGGGACTAACAACACTGTCACAAACATTGTCACTAACAACACTGTCAGAAACATCAGGACTAACAGCACTTTCACAAACATCAGGACTAACATCACTTTCACAAACATCGGGACTAACAACACTGTCACAAACATCAGGACTAACATCACTTTCACAAACATCAGGACTAACAACACTTTCACAAACATCAGGACTAACAACACTTTCACAAACATCAGGACTAACATCACTTTCACAAACATCAGGACTAACATCACTTTCACAAACATCAGGACTAACATCACTGTCAGAAACATCAGGACTAACATCACTTTCACAAACATCGGGACTAACAACACTGTCACAAACATCAGGACTAACGTCACTTTCACAAACATCAGGACTAACAACACTTTCACAAACATCAGGACTAACAACACTTTCACAAACATCAGGACTAACATCACTTTCACAAACATCAGGACTAACATCACTTTCACAAACATCGGGACTAACAACACTGTCAGAAACATCAGGACTAACATCACTTTCACAAACATCGGGACTAACATCACTTTCACAAACATCGGGACTAACAACACTGTCACAAAAATCAGGACTAACATCACTTTCACAAACATCGGGACTAACATCACTGTCACAAACATCAGGACTAACATCACTTTCACAAACATCGGGACTAACAACACTGTCACAAAAATCAGGACTAACGTCACTTTCACAAACATCGGGACTAACAACACTGTCACAAACATCAGGACTAACATCACTTTCACAAACATCAGGACTAACATCACTTTCACAAACATCAGGACTAACATCACTTTCACAAACATCGGGACTAACAACACTGTCACAAAAATCAGGACTAACGTCACTTTCACAAACATCAGGACTAACAGCACTTTCACAAACATCGGGACTAACAGCACTTTCACAAACATCGGGACTAACAGCACTTTCACAAACATCAGGACTAACAACACTTTCACAAACATCAGGACTAACATCACTTTCACAAACATCAGGACTAACAACACTGTCACAAACATCAGGACTAACATCACTTTCTACAAACATCGACTAACAACACTGTCACAAAAATCAGGACTAACGTCACTTTCACAAACATCAGGACTAACAGCACTTTCACAAACATCGGGACTAACAGCACTTTCACAAACATCAGGACTAACGTCACTTTCACAAACATCGGGACTAACAACACTGTCACAAAAATCAGGACTAACGTCACTTTCACAAACATCGGGACTAACAACACTGTGACAAAAATCAGGAATAACGTCACTTTCACAAACATCGGGACTAACAACACTGTCACAAAAATCAGGACTAACGTCACTTTCACAAACATCAGGACTAACGTCACTTTCACAAACATCGGGACTAACAACACTGTGACAAAAATCAGGAATAACTCACTTTCACAAACATCGGGACTAACAACACTGTCACAAAAATCAGGACTAACGTCACTTTCACAAACATCAGGACTAACAACACTTTCACAAACATCAGGACTAACATCACTGTCAGAAACATCAGGACTAACACCACTTTCACAAACATCAGGACTAACATCACTTTCACAAACATCAGGACTAACATCACTTTCACAAACATCGGGACTAACAACACTGTCAGAAACATCAGGACTAACATCACTTTCACAAACATCGGGACTAACATCACTTTCACAAACATCGGGACTAACAACACTGTCACAAACATCAGGACTAACAGCACTTTCACAAACATTGGGACTAACAGCACTTTCACAAACATCAGGACTAACAGCACTTTCACAAACATCGGGACTAACATCACTTTCACAAACATCAGGACTAACATCACTTTCACAAACATCGGGACTAACAACACTGTCACAAACATCAGGACTAACAGCACTTTCACAAACATCGGGACTAACAGCACTTTCACAAACATCAGGACTAACATCACTTTCACAAACATCGGGACTAACAACACTGTCACAAACATCAGGACTAACAACACTTTCACAAACATCAGGACTAACAGCACTTTCACAAACATCGGGACTAACAACACTGTCACAAACATCAGGACTAACAGCACTTTCACAAACATCGGGACTAACAGCACTTTCACAAACATCAGGACTAACATCACTGTCAGAAACATCAGGACTAACATCACTTTCACAAACATCGGGACTAACAGCACTTTCACAAACATCGGGACTAACATCACTTTCACAAACATCGGGACTAACATCACTTTCACAAACATCAGGACTAACATCACTGTCAGAAACATCAGGACTAACATCACTGTCAGAAACATCAGGACTAACATCACTTTCACAAACATCAGGACTAGTGTTGTCAAAAGACCCGGTACTTCGGTACCAAGTCGGTACTAAAAAAATGTAAACGCCACGGTACCAAGTTTTCTTAAGTACCGGTAGTACCGAGGACCCGTTCAAACCCGGTTCCTTGATGCGCATGCGCGCAGTTGCGCGTCCTCTTTATTAAAGCACTGAGACATGGCGACCGGCGGTGCAGCTGATGTGGTAGCTCTAAATCCACTTGTTGAGAAAAAAAGGAGGAAAGAGCCGTGTGTGGAAATATTTCGGATTTGCGGCTGATGACGAGGGGAACATCATTGATAATCAAAAACCCATTTGCAAGCGATGTCATCAAGTTTTCTCTCAAAAGGAGGAAACACATCGAACTTAATAAAACCCCTCAAAGACCGACACCCGGATCTGATGAAAGAGTTCAAGGAGGTAAGTTTCAAACTAATTTCAAATATAGAGCTTCTGTTATGAATTATATATCATATTTGAATTTGAATGTCGGAATCAGTCGGATAGAAATAAACAGCCATTTGTGTAGTAACTTGTTAGCATCCGTGATGCGGCTAACGCTAATATAATAGCGTTAGCTCCTATACATTTAATTAGGGTAAAAAAAAGAAACGGGACGACATAAAGGCGTTTACTGCTTTTACACACTAGAATTGTTTTAATGATTGTATATCCAAAAGGTGTACAAAAATGTATTGGGCAGTGTTTATGTCCTCAAAATCAGTCTGTCAAAAAGCAGTTCTAGCCTAGGCTTATTCTTTGCTGGATAACTAGCAGGTTTAAAAAATAAAATAAAATATGAACACAGTTTGATTAAATAAAGTTGCATTAAAAAAACTTATGATAGTAGGCTTAGGCTAATACCATTCACTAACATTATGCTACTTCATGCATTATCTAACATCAACTTAAAGTGATATTTTCAACATGAAAATGTTTGTGCGAAAGTTATAATACAAACACTTGATCATTCACATTTATTCATTGTGCATTAAATTAAGTTAACAGATAAAAACTTTTATTTTATAAATGTATGAGTACATTTTGAAATGTATAATTTTTAATTCATTTTTTAAACTTATCTAGATTTATTATAAAAGCTGAGGTTTGCCATTTAGAGAAAAACTAATGTTTCATTTGTTCAGACTCAGCCCATTTTTGACTTCTATACTTATAAAGTATATTTATTATATTTTTCTTTTACAGCTGCAGGCTGAGGAAGACCATGGAACACCCCCGCAAACTCATAAACAGGCAACAGTTACAGAAGCTTTTCAGTGGCAGCAAAAATATGACAAAAACTCACCTGAGGCAAGAAAGCTGAACCGAGCTGTTGCTGAATTCATATGTATGGATAAAGTGCCCATTTATACAGTTCAAAAATGTGGATTCCAACAAATGCTCCATCATTTCAACCCAAAATACCAGCTACCAAGTCGAAACTTTTTTATGTACACTGAGATTCCCCGCATGTACAATGACACCAGAGACCTCATAATCCAGCATCTCAGAGACAAACCGTTTTACAGCTGCACAACAGATCTTTGGACAAGTAGAACTGCAGACACTTTCATGTCTTTAACTCTGCAGTACATAACTAAATCGTGGGAATTGCAATCCTGGTTATTTTTGTTATTCATCTAGTTATTTAATTACTCTTATTTAATTACTCAAATGTTTACAATCCTTGGCTTGAAATACTTAAATTATGCCATTGTTTTGTTTTTTTACATTTATAATAATATTTTAGTTTATTAATTGTTGGTGATGGCATATTTTGTTTAATTTATAAAAATTTAGTTTTTTAGTTTGTAATTTTTCATTTATTATTTGTGGAAAAACTTGAAACACAATTTTAAACAAGTATGAAGAATGGCATTGTTTAACTTTATTAATAAAAATAGTGTGTTGTTCAGCTAGCATGTTTTTGTGTTTTGCTTTGGTACCAAGAACCATGAATTTTTATTGGTAAATTTAGTCTAAGTTAAACTTTGGTTTGGTACCGAAATTGGTACCGAGAACCGTGGATTTTCACTGGTATCGGTACCGAATACTATTATATTATATATATATTTTGGTACCGTGACAACACTAATCAGGACTAACAACACTGTCACAAACATCAGGACTAACATCACTGTCACAAACATCAGGACTAACATGACTTTCACAAACATCGGGACTAACATCACTGTCACAAACATCAGGACTAACATCACTTTCACAAACATTGTGACTAACATCACTTTCACAAACATCAGGACTAACATCACTGTCACAAACATCAGGACTAACATGACTTTCACAAACATCAGGACTAACATGACTTTCACAAACATCGGGACTAACATCACTGTCACAAACATCAGGACTAACAGCACTTTCACAAACATTGTGACTAACATCACTTTCACAAACATCAGGACTAACATCACTTTCACAAACATCAGGACTAACATCACTTTCACAAACATCAGGACTAACAACACTGTCACAAACATTGTGACTAACAACACTGTCACAAACATTGTGACTAACAACACTGTCACAAACATTGTGACTAACAACACTGTCACAAACATCAGGACTAACAGCACTTTCACAAACATCGGACTAACATCACTTTCACAAACATCAGGACTAACAACACTGTCACAAACATCAGGACTAACATCACTTTCACAAACATTGTGACTAACAACACTGTCACAAACATCAGGACTAACAGCACTTTCACAAACATCGGGACTAACATCACTTTCACAAACATCAGGACTAACAACACTGTCACAAACATTGTGACTAACAACACTGTCACAAACATCAGGACTAACAGCACTTTCACAAACATCGGGACTAACATCACTTTCACAAACATCGGGACTAACAACACTGTCACAAACATTGTGACTAACAACACTGTCAGAAACATCAGGACTAACAACACTGTCACAAACATCAGGACTAACATCACTGTCACAAACATCAGGACTAACATCACTTTCACAAACATCGGGACTAACAACACTGTCACAAACATTGTGACTAACAACACTGTCACAAACATCAGGACTAACATCACTGTCACAAACATCAGGACTAACATCACTTTCACAAACATCGGGACTAACAACACTGTCACAAACATTGTGACTAACAACACTGTCAGAAACATCAGGACTAACATCACTGTCAGAAACATCAGGAGTAACATCACTTTCACAAACATCAGGACTAACATCACTTTCAGAAACATCAGGACTAACATCACTTTCACAAACATCAGGACTAACATCACTTTCACAAACATCAGGACTAACATCACTTTCACAAACATCGGGACTAACATCACTTTCACAAACATCAGGACTAACATCACTGTCACAAACATCGGGACTAACATCACTTTCACAAACATCAGGACTAACAGCACTTTCACAAACATCGGGACTAACAACACTGTCACAAACATCAGGACTAACATCACTTTCACAAACATCAGGACTAACATCACTTTCACAAACATCAGGACTAACATCACTTTCACAAACATCGGGACTAACAACACTGTCACAAACATCGGGACTAACAACACTGTCAGAAACATCAGGACTAACATCACTGTCACAAACATCGGGACTAACAACACTGTCACAAACACTGTGACTAACAACACTGTCACAAACATTGTGACTAACAACACTGTCACAAACATTGTGACTAACAACACTGTCACAAACATCAGGACTAACAGCACTTTCACAAACATCGGGACTAACATCACTTTCACAAACATCAGGACTAACAACACTGTCACAAACATCAGGACTAACATCACTTTCACAAACATTGTGACTAACAACACTGTCACAAACATCAGGACTAACAGCACTTTCACAAACATCGGGACTAACATCACTTTCACAAACATCAGGACTAACAACACTGTCACAAACATTGTGACTAACAGCACTTTCACAAACATCAGGACTAACATCACTTTCACAAACATCAGGACTAACAACACTGTCACAAACATTGTGACTAACAACACTGTCACAAACATTGTGACTAACAACACTGTCACAAACATTGTGACTAACAACACTGTCACAAACATCAGGACTAACAGCACTTTCACAAACATCGGGACTAACATCACTTTCACAAACATCAGGACTAACAACACTGTCACAAACATCAGGACTAACATCACTTTCACAAACATTGTGACTAACAACACTGTCACAAACATCAGGACTAACAGCACTTTCACAAACATCGGGACTAACATCACTTTCACAAACATCAGGACTAACAACACTGTCACAAACATTGTGACTAACAGCACTTTCACAAACATCAGGACTAACATCACTGTCACAAACATCAGGACTAACAACACTGTCACAAACATCAGGACTAACATCACTTTCACAAACATTGTGACTAACAACACTGTCACAAACATCAGGACTAACAGCACTTTCACAAACATCGGACTAACATCACTTTCACAAACATCAGGACTAACAACACTGTCACAAACATTGTGACTAACAACACTGTCACAAACATCAGGACTAACAGCACTTTCACAAACATCGGGACTAACATCACTTTCACAAACATCAGGACTAACATCACTTTCACAAACATCAGGACTAACATCACTGTCACAAACATTGTGACTAACAACACTGTCAGAAACATCAGGACTAACAACACTGTCACAAACATCAGGACTAACATCACTGTCACAAACATCAGGACTAACATCACTTTCACAAACATCGGACTAACAACACTGTCACAAACATTGTGACTAACAACACTGTCACAAACATCAGGACTAACATCACTGTCACAAACATCAGGACTAACATCACTTTCACAAACATCGGGACTAACAACACTGTCACAAACATTGTGACTAACAACACTGTCAGAAACATCAGGACTAACATCACTGTCAGAAACATCAGGAGTAACATCACTTTCACAAACATCAGGACTAACATCACTTTCAGAAACATCAGGACTAACATCACTTTCACAAACATCAGGACTAACATCACTTTCACAAACATCAGGACTAACATCACTTTCACAAACATCGGGACTAACATCACTTTCACAAACATCAGGACTAACATCACTGTCACAAACATCGGGACTAACATCACTTTCACAAACATCGGGACTAACAACACTGTCACAAACATCGGGACTAACAACACTGTCACAAACATTGTGACTAACAACACTGTCAGAAACATCAGGACTAACATCACTTTCACAAACATCAGGACTAACATCACTGTCACAAACATCGGGACTAACATCACTTTCACAAACATCAGGACTAACATCACTTTCACAAACATCAGGACTAACAACACTGTCACAAACATCGGGACTAACAACACTGTCACAAACATTGTGACTAACAACACTGTCAGAAACATCAGGACTAACATCACTGTCACAAACATCGGGACTAACATCACTTTCACAAACATCAGGACTAACATCACTTTCACAAACATCGGGACTAACAACACTGTCACAAACATCGGGACTAACAACACTGTCACAAACATTGTGACTGACAACACTGTCAGAAACATCAGGACTAACATCACTGTCACAAACATTGTGACTAACATCACTGTCACAAACATCAGGACTAACATCACTTTCACAAACATCAGGACTAACATCACTGTCACAAACATCGGGACTAACATCACTTTCACAAACATCAGGACTAACATCACTTTCACAAACATCGGGACTAACAACACTGTCACAAACATCGGGACTAACAACACTGTCACAAACATTGTGACTAACAACACTGTCAGAAACATCAGGACTAACATCACTGTCACAAACATCGGGACTAACAACACTGTCACAAACATTGTGACTAACAACACTGTCACAAACATTATGACTAACAACACTGTCACAAACATTGTGACTAACAACACTGTCAGAAACATCGGGACTAACAACACTGTCACAAACATTGTGACTAACAACACTGTCAGAAACATCGACTAACAACACTGTCACAAACATCGGGACTAACAACACTGTCACAAACATTGTGACTAACAACACTGTCAGAAACATCGGGACTAACAACACTGTCACAAACATCGGGACTAACAACACTGTCACAAACATTGTGACTAACAACACTGTCACAAACATTGTGACTAACAACACTGTCAGAAACATCAGGACTAACAACACTGTCACAAACATCAGGACTAACATCACTTTCACAAACATCGGGACTAACAACACTGTCACAAACACTGTGACTAACAACACTGTCATAAACATCAGGACTAACAACACTGTCACAAACATCGGGACTAACAACACTGTCACAAACATTGTGACTAACAACACTGTCACAAACATTGTGACTAACAACACTGTCACAAACATTGTGACTAACAACACTGTCAGAAACATCAGGACTAACATCACTTTGACACTCAACACTGTCATTTGACACATTATTAATAACATCCTCAACCTCTTCAATGTAATTGACACTTACCTTTTCAGCAATACATACCTGCCGTGACCGTCTTGGCACTGGATGTTTGCCTTTTGAAAAAAAAGAAATTGGTGGGCACAGCTGTGCTGGTCAAGCAAGTCAAGTCCTTCCCTGTTAAAAGAGACATAAAGAAAAGACATGATATGGCATTGTAGCTTCTTTATTTAATTGGTTTATTGTAGAATCAGTCGTACATATATTTTATCTAGAGCATTCCTGTATCAATGAGGAGGCCACAAAAGAAATGTTTGCACTGTAAGTGTCATTGAAAAGATTCATGTATGAAAGTTTATTTTTTGTTTAGAAAAATGGGAATATTTTCTGTTGACTATTATTATTCACACTGGTAAAATATATATTTTATTTCCTTAAGATGCTGTAATATGTTGTACTGTACAGTTATCATTTATTATTTTCTTTTGGTTCGATACCGCAAGTATTACGAGATTTAAGGTGAGCTTAAGAGACTAACGGGCCAAGTACAATAGACACGCCCTCATATGCTCTAGACTTGCAGAGCGCGAGCCACGCTTAAGGCAGCTTCCAACAGTTAACTAACCAACTGTCTAAGGTATTTGTTTTGTACATGTAAAATAATAATAATAATAATAATTGTAAATAAATAGTAATTGTGAATTTATGTTGTGCTGATTACACTGTTCAATGTACACAGCTAGAATATTTACAAAGTGATTGAATATTCACCTAAAGACCTCCGAAGTGACAGGCGGCAACAAGGTAGCTAATTTTATTTTTACTCTTGCATGTTAGCAAGACAAGATGGAGTGTCTAATTGTACTGTTTAATTTGTTCTGTAGTTTTCACGGCGTTTCATGGATTTCAAGAATAAAATGCGCCCGTACTCGAGAAACCGTTGCAGTGTTGTCATTGAGGAGTTACAGTGAAAACTTGCCCAGCCCAGCCGGGAAGAAGCTCGAGTTGAAGACGGCAGTTACAGTGGGTTGCGGTACCGATGTGCACCAGAAGGCGGCGCCATTAGACCAGCTCATCGCTCCCCAGCAACAGAGCTCCGTCAATTAAAATGAAGTAAAATAGAAAATAAGCAAAGGACTGTGCTTTAAGGAATAAGAGTGGTTTAAGCCAAGTTAAATTTAACTCAAGTTATTTCACAGCATATTTTCTTAAAGGTTCTTCATTTACTGCTCTTTATAGTAATATTTCATGTTCATTTTTTGAAGGTTTGTTCATTTGTTAGAAATTAACACTATCAAAGGTTCATTCAGCTGTATAAGTTAACATGGCATGTTTACATTAAGAAGTTTACTACATCCAAATGTTTATACAAAATAGTAAACTTAAAGCAATATTTAAGTCACATATGTACTAATCTACCTACTACTGCATATTCAAACGTACATTGAGTTTAAACAACGATAACATCTGACTTGACATACACAATGAGTGATATACCTAACGAAAAGAGCTGTTCTGAACCAACTACTCAACCAGAAGCAACGACTCGAAAGAGTGAAAGAACAAGAACATTAACCGAAAAAGGAAAAGAGCTTCAAGAAGACAAGCTCAAATCGCTCAAGCGCAGATATAAGGTTGTTTATGAAAAATGGAGATACGAGGCAAGATTAAGCAAATTAATATTGACTGATACAGCCACTGAGAGCGAGTTAACCGAGTTGATAAATAACGTGATTGGCGCTTGCCGAAATCTACAAGCCATTTACAATGAGATCCGTCAAATACAAGCTCCTGATCCAGATATGAGATGTAAAGTAGATGCATGTACGTCCCTTTCAGATTTCATTGTTAAAAGGGCTGAAAATTGGTTAAAGGGACATGTAGAAGAAGACGAAGGGCCATGGCCAGATGCTGGATCATGCCTAGAGTCGGAAGGATCCAAAACAAAGTCAGAGTCACACAGGTCAAACAGTAACTCTCTTCTCTCATGCGCACAATCCGTTAAGAGAGTGGAAGCAGCAGCTGACGCAGCTGCATCTCAGGAAGTATTGGCTGTTATGGAGGAACAAGAGAGACAAGCAAGTGCACTACAAAAACTAGAACTTGAAAATTTGATGAGACAACAAGTGATGGAAGAGCAGCGCAGGAAAATTGAACGTTTGGAAGAAATAAAAAAGCTGAACGCTGCCAAAGCCAGAGTGAAAATCTACAATGAGGCTGAAAATGACTATGAAGGTCACAGTTTACCATTTAGCAATAAACTGGTGAATGAATGCCATGCGATTCCTATCACACCACTCGCACTCTTTCAGGCTCCAAATGTCACAAGTCCCACATTTGCTCCATTTGCTAATACAACAGTCACAAGTCAAACACTCAAAGCCTCAAGTCCACCATTCATTCCTCGGGAAACATCAGTCCCAACAACTGTCACACAACTTCAGCAAAATTCAGATTTGATCAACATATTAGCAGAAGCAATAAGTGCTAATCGTCTTCAAACTCCAGAACCTGCATTATTCTCTGGAGACCCCTTAAAGTTTAAAGACTGGCAGTTGTCATTTGAAACCTTAATCGAAAGAAAAAACATTCCCAAAAATGAGAGGCTCTACTACCTCAGAAAGTACCTTGGTGGATCTGCAAAAAAGGCAGTTGAAGGATTTCTCCTAATGGGTACAGATGAAGCATATGACTCAGCTTGGCAATTGTTGGAAAGGAGGTTCGACCCCTTCATCATTGGAAAGTGTTTCAGAGACAAGCTCCACAGCTGGCCTAAAATAAGCTCCAAAGATGGATGCGAGTTGAGAGGATTTGCAGACTTCCTTAAAAGTTGTGAAGCCGCAATGCCACATATCAAGACGCTGGAAGTTCTTAATGATTGTATGGAGAGTCAAAGGATCTTGCTGAAACTACCAGATTGGCTTGCGTCAAGATGGAACCGCAAAGCTAAGGAGATAAGACAAACTAATGGATATTACCCAGCTTTCCAGACATTTGTGGAATTTGTATCAACTGAAGCAGACTTAGCCTGCGACCCCATAACGTCTATACAGGCACTCAAAGGTTTGGAAGCAGATAAACCCAAACACTCAAGATCCCAAGCTATTCAAGCCAAAACTCTAACAACAAACTCAAGTAATTCAAGTTACAATGTGGCTACATGCATATTTTGCAAAAGGACTGGTCACTCTATTGACAAATGTCGCAAATTTGCAGAAGAAAATGTTCAAGATCGCGTCAAGTTTGTACAAACAGAAAAGCTTTGTTTTGGATGTTTAAGGACAGGACATCACTCAAGAAGTGCGACAAGAGAAGCACATGTGATAAGTGTCAAAAGAGACATCCAACATGCCTGCATGATGACAAATTCACAGAACGTAGAAGAGCAGCTCCTGTGAAAACAGACAATGAGTCTCAAGACAAGTCAGACATTCAAGTAAAGGTTGATCATAAAGACACACCTGCAATTGCAACAACCAATAGAGTTGCTCAAGAAACCCCAAGCACGTTGACATCATCCATATTACCCGTTTGGGTCTCGTCTACAAAGAACCCAAATCAAGAAATATTGGTGTATGCGCTCCTCGACACACAGAGCGATACATCTTTTATCTTGGATGAAATAGCCCAAGACCTCGACACGGACAAAAGCAAAGCAAGTTTACGGCTATCAACGATGTCTGCCAAGTTAACAGTCATACCATGTGAAAAGCTGTTAAACCTGCAAGTAAGAGGATACCACAGCAAGCAAAGAATTGCATTGCCACCAGTCTTCACAAGAGAGTTCATCCCAGCGAATAAGTTGCACATCCCTACATTTGAGACGGCCTTAAAGTGGCCCCACCTCGAAAGGCTGGCAGATAAGTTGCCTCCTTTACTTGAATGTAAGGTTGGCCTACTTATCGGCTACAACTGCCAACAAGCCCTTCTACCAAGAGAAGTCCTGGCCGGCACAGAAAACCAACCCTATGCGCAACTAACGAACCTTGGCTGGAGCATCGTTGGTTGTTCTTACCAAATAAACAATCAAAGTGATGCTATTGGCACTAGTCACAGAGTCATTGTGCGTGAAGTGAACCCCACATTGCAACGATCAGTTGAGCTCAAGCAAGAAGTGCACTTTGTATGCAGAACCCAAGTAAAAGAAGTCACTCCACTGGACGTGATAAAGGCTCTGGAAGCAGATTTCGCTGAGCACACAACAGATGACAATCCAGTCTCTCAGGAAGACATACTGTTCATGTCAAAGGTAAGCAAAGGCATTAGGCAGAAGGAAGATTGCCACTACGAACTTCCACTTCCATTCAAAACAGACAATCCAAATCTCCCAAATAAGTATGCAGAACACAGACTGTGTTCACTGGAACGTCGTCTCAGAAAGGATGATAAATACTACAACGATTATGTCAAGTTCATGGATGATATTGTTTCTCGTGGAGATGCAGAAAAGGTCCCAGAACAAGAGCTAAATAACAAAGTAGCTTGGTACATCCCACATCACGGAGTGTACCACCCACACAATCCCGACAAGATCCGTGTGGTTTTTGATTGTTCAGCCCGTTTTCAGGACACCTCACTCAACAATCATCTTCTGACAGGACCAGATCTTACCAATGCATTGTTAGGAGTGTTATGCCGATTCAGAAAAGGTCCAATAGCAATAATGTGTGATGTAGAGTGGATGTTCCATCAATTCCATGTCATCAAGGAACATCAAGACTACCTAAGATTTCTTTGGTGGGACAAGGGTAATCTGAACTCCAAACCATCAGTGTATAGAATGAAGGTCCACCTCTTTGGAGCAGCTTCGTCCCCCGGATGCTGTAACTTTGGACTCAAACATCTCGCAGCACAAGGCCGAGAAAAGTTCAGCGAAGAAACCATTCAGTTCATACAAAGAGGTTTTTATGTAGACGACGGACTTGCTAGCGTAACATCAACAGCTGAAGCCATACAGCTAGTTCAAGAGTCAAGGGCTCTCTGTAGGACAGGCAATCTCCGTTTGCATAAGTTTGTGTCAAACTGCCAAGAAGTGCTTGCGGCAATACCTCAGGCAGAACGAGCTCAAGCTAAGGATCAAGACATGGATCTAGGAGAAGCCCACATTGAACGTGCACTGGGAGTACAATGGTGTATCGAGGCGGATGAATTCCAATTCAGAGTCTTAGTCAAAGAAAACCCACTAACAAGGAGAGGGGTGCTATCGACAGTTGCTTCAGTCTATGACCCTCTTGGGTTTGTCGCACCGTTCATACTGATTGGAAAGCAAATACTCCAGGCGTTGTGCAAAGAAAAAGTGACTTGGGACGATGAACTACCTGAGCATATCCTGCCACAATGGGAATCATGGCTCCAAGACCTGCCCAAACTAGCAGCTCTAAAAATTCCACGAAGTTACTCACAGAACACCGACATTGCACAATACGAACTACACAACTTCTCAGATGCAAGCCTCAATGGTTATGGTGCCTGCTCATACCTCAGAGCAATAAGTAAAGAAGGACAGATCACCTGCTCACTCGTCATGGGTAAAGCAAGAGTTACACCCACTAAACAAAAGACCATCCCAAGGCTTGAACTGTCTTCTGCCGTGACCTCAGTCCGTAATGCAGATGTAATCAAGCAAGAACTTGAAATCAGAAATCTCAAAGAGTTTTATTGGACAGACTCACAAGTTGTACTAGCCTATATAAGCAACGATGCCAAAAGATTCCACACGTTTGTTGCAAATCGTATACAACGAATAAGACAAAGCACAAGTCCCGACCAATGGCAACATGTCATCTCCGAAAACAACCCAGCTGATCACGCCTCGAGAGGCCTAAATGCAACTCAGCTTAAGAACTCAAACTGGTTACAAGGTCCCGTGTTCCTTCTGCAACAAGATCTTCCAGTCAGGAAAGAAATGGTGGGAGAAATGCTTGAATCAGATCCTGAGCTTCGTAAAGGGCACACACACACCATGCAAACAAAGGAAGCAAACACCTTGCTGGAACGTCTAAAGAAGTTCTCAGACTGGTCAAGAGCAGTAAGAGCCATTGTTCGACTTAAAAGATACATCAAAGAGTTTAAAGGCTCCCAACAAAGAACAAACAAAGCTTCTGATCTTGAAGAGAGAAAGGAGACAGAAATCTTCATTATCAAACAAACGCAAAGAGAAGCCTTTGCTGAAGAAATACATAATATAAGATCACAAGGACAAAGTCATCTACACAAGCACAACAAACTAAAAAGGTTAAATGCTTTCCTGGACAAAGCAAACGTTCTCAGGGTGGGAGGACGGTTATCCCAATCGGCCTTACACCACGAAGTCAAGCACCCCGCAATTCTTCCCAAGGAATCTCACGTATCAGCTCTACTCGTCAAACATTATCATGAACGTGTATACCACCAAGGAAGAGGCATGACTATAAATGAATTTCGTGCTAATGGAATATGGATTCTAGGATGTGGAAATGTGGTGTCTTCGCACATCCATTACTGTGTGAAGTGTAGAAGATACAGAAGAGCTACAGATGTTCAACAGATGGCAGATTTGCCAGAAGTGAGAACAGAAACAGCCCCTCCATTTACCTATTGCGGCATTGATTGTTTCGGCCCTTTCATAGTAAGGGAAGGAAGAAGGGAAGTCAAAAGATATGGACTATTGTTCACATGCTTATGCTCACGTGCTGTGCATATTGAAACTTTGGACGATCTGACAACGGATGCTTTTATTAATGCCCTTAGAACTCTCATAGCAATAAGAGGCCCCGTCCGGCAACTAAGATGCGACCAAGGTACAAACTTTGTGGGTGCCAAGAGAGAGTTTGCAGAGTTGACAAAAGGAATGGATCAAGAACGCCAAAGAACCTTTGGATGCAAGTTCGTGATGAATGTCCCAGCAGCGAGTCATATGGGAGGCGTCTGGGAACGCCAAATTCGAACAGTGCGAAGCATACTAACAGCAATGCTAGACAAGTCCTCAAGCAGACTCGACACAACAAGTTTAAGAACGTTTCTTTATGAGACAATGGCAATCATCAATAGCAGACCACTAAGCGTTGAACATCTCAATGATCCAACTGGTCTAGAACCACTTACGCCAAATCACATATTAACAATGAAGTCATCAGTTATTCTCCCTCCTTCCGGGCAGTTCTCCAAAGAAGATTTGTATTTAAACAAAAGATGGAGAAGAGTACAGTTCCTTGCAAATGAGTTCTGGCAGAGATGGAAGCGAGAATACCTGTTAAATCTCCAACAGAGACAAAAATGGCAGAAAGCATATCGTAATCTACAAGTAAATGACATTGTGATTCTACAAGACGACAATGCACCAAGATGTAAATGGAAACTTGCCCGTGTGATTGAGACATTCCAAAGCACAGATGGAAAGGTTCGAAAGCTGAAGCTGAAGACCAGTGACACTACCTTTGAAAAGGGAAAACCACAGACTAGACTAATACACATAGAAAGACCTATCCACAAGATCGTGACTTTAATTGAGACTGATAAAGTTCATTCACATAGTCAAGACTTCGACACTTCATAGAAAATCACATTTGTGTTTAGTTTGTAATTTGGTGGGAGTGTAAGTGTCATTGAAAAGATTCATGTACGAAAGTTTATTTTTTGTTTAGAAAAATGGGAATATTTTCTGTTGACTATTATTATTCACACTGGTAAAATATATATTTTATTTCCTTAAGATGCTGTAATATGTTGTACTGTACAGTTATCATTTATTATTTTCTTTTGGTTCGATACCGCAAGTATTACGAGATTTAAGGTGAGCTTAAGAGACTAACGGGCCAAGTACAATAGACACGCCCTCATATGCTCTAGACTTGCAGAGCGCGAGCCACGCTTAAGGCAGCTTCCAACAGTTAGCTAACCAACTGTCTAAGGTATTTGTTTTGTACATGTAAAATAATAATAATAATAATTGTAAATAAATAGTAATTGTGAATTTATGTTGTGCTGATTACACTGTTCAATGTACACAGCTAGAATATTTACAAAGTGATTGAATATTCACCTAAAGACCTCCGAAGTGACAGGCGGCAACAAGGTAGCTAATTTTATTTTTACTCTTGCATGCTAGCAAGACAAGATGGAGTGTCTAATTGTACTGTTTAATTTGTTCTGTAGTTTTCACGGCGTTTCATGGATTTCAAGAATAAAATGCGCCCGTACTCGAGAAACCGTTGCAGTGTTGTCATTGAGGAGTTACATTACTTTTCAAAGCCACATAAAACAAATAAAAAAAATATTCAATTTAATATGTCTAATTTTGGTACTCTAAAAACAATCTCTGCTCTTTTGGAACAAGTGCTGAAACTATACTACAAGAATAAAACTATAAAACCAATGTAAAGTTTATCAGTTTAATCACACTCACAAAAGTCTCACAAAGGTTTAGAAAAATACTAACAAATTGATAGACTAAATAGATTAGAAAAACAGCTTTCAGTCAGTCTGCTGTTTCTTTTCGAGCTTCTAAATAATGGAATATTATTCCAACTACCATCAGAAAAATTAATTTAACTGGATTATTTTACTCTATTTTAAAAATGTGGCTCTTCAGATCAGACTTGTCAGTATTAAACCCCTCTGTGACCTGCTGTTTTAACAACTTCTGTTTTGCTTTGCTTAATAAGATGTCTGTAGTGTAACTAATGCATGTTTTCTATTTGTCCTTTTAAATATTGACAGCGTGTTTTATTTGTCTCCCTAATGATGTTTCTGAAAAAGCTGCTGCTCGCTTGTGACTCACTGTGCAGTTCTACAATAACACATGTGGACTAATGTTACTCTGGCCTATTATACAGTTTTACTGTTGGTCAGTATGTACTGTAATAACTATACTTGTAATAAAGATTACACATAAAGCTTTGGGTACCCTCAAATCAGTGCAGAAGCAATCCGTCTCAAAGTGTTGACTGCACAACCGACTGGAAGAGGTAGGAGTCCAGTTGTGTCTCCTCATCTTCAACACCCACTGGTCCAGTCTGTCTGGATCACCTAGAGGAAAACTTAAACATACATACAAACATTAGGTGTTAGTATGACCGTAAAATGTTACCAAACTAGTACTGTACATATAGTGTTACAATAACAATTGCAGGGTATGGTTAGGGTAGATAACAACAGGGCTTCACATAAACAAAAGATCATGGTCATAAGCTTATAATAATTTCTCTTTGGCTAAGTGACTAAAAAAAGATTATGTTTTAGCATAAGTTATGTATATATGTTTACATTTACAATAATTTTTAAAGCCCAGATATTAGATTAGATTATAAATAATAAAATAGTAGTTTATACCTTAGATGTATTGAATTGTATGTATTGAACTCTGAAGGCAGTTCAATATAAGAACAACAGAGCTCCTAGAGACACCCTCTACACGTCCTAAACGGAGGAAATACACATAACGCTAGCACAATCTTCTGTGCAATTACGATTTCATAGAAAAAGTTCATTCCTATTTTTTTTGCGAGATGATCTTACATTATCTCGTACGTAATGATAGCACGTTATTTTCAAAAGCCATTAGCGGTGGGCTTCAGAGCATTGACGGTAGCCTACCGTAGCGTATTTTCTAAAGTCATTGCATAGCGCACCCGGTGAATAATGCAAGTTGTGCTCATTTGCACCTGCACCTTATTTGTCAAAGCCATAACATCATTAATTCGATCACTTAAAAAATATTAAAGCTAGCATGAATAAATCTATTCTTTTGCTGTTAAGCTATGTTTAATAACCATGTTCGCAATGCAAATAGTGTTTGGATTTGAGCGAGAAATGCCAAAATATATTGTATATATGGATCTATGGCATGCAATGGCATGCAACGCATTGTACCGAATAGAGCTAAGTTTTTATTACATGAGGGGGGGGGTGAATTTTTGATTATTACGTTGGTTTATGCTATCTAAAAACTATTGATTTACTATGGAAAAAGCCCAGATGTAACAGCCATTTTATTGCCCATTCGTAATGACAATATTGGTGAATAGGGGACCAATGGGCAGATATCATCCATATTTATACAATCTATGAGTAGTACTCCACCTTTCTATCGTGTGTTAAAGTTAGCCTCAGAGCTAATTGCTATGAAAAAGGGTCCACGCAAGTTCACCACGGGCGCCCTGCCTTTGGCCTGATTAAAAAAAATATTTTTTTATATAGCGCTTTTCCACCTACTGTTGTCAGTGCACTCAAAGTGCTTTGCATTAAGCTTCCATTCACCAGTGTTACAGCTGGAACACCACTGGAGGCAAGGTGGGTTAAGTGTCTTGCCCAAGGACACAACAACAGTATGAACTGTGGGGAGAGCGGGATGATATTTAGAAAAATCCTATAGGCTAAATGGTACAGCTAACAGGTTTTTTAAACCTTTAAACCCGAGCCTGTTTTTTGGTGCGTCTGCTCAAAATGGACATGTCCACAGTAAATTGACTACCGTATTTTCCGGACTATAAGTCGCACTTTTTTTCATAGTTTGGCTGGTCCTGCGACTTATAGTCAGGTGCGACTTATTTATCAATTTATTTGACATGAACCGAGAAAAATGAACCGAGAGAAATGAACCAAGAGAAATGAACCAATAGAAAACATTACCGTCTACAGCCACGAGAGGGCGCTCTATGCTGCTCAGTGCTCCTGTAGCCTACCACTGAAAACTGTTAACTGAAATATTAACTTAAAGACAACTGAGAAAGACTGAATGCAAACAAAATGCCACCAAAAAGAAAATCCTATTCTGCAGATTACAAACCGCAGATAGTAAAATATGCAGCCGAAAACGGTAATCGAGCAGCAGAAAGAAAGTTTGGAGCGAGTGCTATGCTAATATGTAGCTAACTGTTAATGTGTTACGTTAACATACATATTCAGCCTGTTGTTCTGTGTACTATTGTGTACCATTAGCTGAATAACTTGCCTTGCCAGATTACCAATATCTGTTCTTGGTCTTGGATTTTAAATAAATGAAGTTAATATTTCAGTTAACAGTTTTCAGTTGTTTTCAGTGGTAGACTACAGGAGCACTGAGCAGCATATAGCGCCCTGTAGACGGTAATGTTTTCTCTTGGTTCTTGGTTCTAAATGAATGCGACTTATAGTCCGGTGCGACTTATACATG
Source organism: Perccottus glenii (assembly GCA_024416835.2). NCBI lineage: Eukaryota > Metazoa > Chordata > Actinopteri > Gobiiformes > Odontobutidae > Perccottus > Perccottus glenii. Next base: position 2,368,459 of record CM044549.2, on the reverse strand, counting down.
TTTTTTTCCTCGTCATGATGTATTTTTGGACTGATGCGACTTATACTCAGGTGCGACTTATAGTCCGAAAAATACGGTATATCTAATGCAAGGTGTATTTCAATAATTCTGGTGACAAAATGAAGGGGGCACTTGTGAATGTGACTGTTACAGTTTCAGAATAAATCAAAATGGAAAACAGCAAAATAACCCAAAAAAATCTTTACGCCTAAAAAAACTAAACAATATTTGGATTAATATCCCTTTACATTTACATTTACATTTATTCATTTAGCAGACGCTTTTATCCAAAGCGACTTACATTACATTACCAGTGTTACAGTCACTGGAGGCAAGGTGGGTTAAGTGTCTTGCCCAAGGACACAACGACAGTATGAACTGTGGGGCGAGCGGGAATCGATCCTACTACCTTCCGGTTGAAGGACGGCCGCTCTACCACTGAGCTACTGCCGCCCCTTTAGATGAAGGCAGTTGCAGATCAAACACTATTTTAAATTACAGCCACACATGTCAACATTTACCTGCACCAAATAAATGTTCTAATGTGAAACAAAGTATTAAGATTTTTTTTTATGAAATGGTCAGGCGGAGTCTTCATTATAAAGAATAGGGCAGAATTTGGCATATTTTGGCACCACCTGTTTTTGTTTGCTTGCTGTTTGGTCTGTGTTTGGAGAAAAATGTAAATGGCTTATATGCTTGTAGCTGAGTCTCAGCAGATCGATTTAATGTGCTGCTTAGCTATAATTTTCTGTGTCTCTGTAGTCCCCCAATTGGGAACAAGCTGGCTTTGTTTAGGATAAGTATGAATAGACACTAGATTCCTCATCACCTCACTGTTCTTAACCCTGCGACCATCCGAAAGCAGAAAGGTTATGGTTCAATTAAAATCAATATTTGCAAAATCCATTTTCCTCTGCTTATCCGGGGCTGGATTGCAAAGGCAGAAGTCTAAGCAGAGAGCTGGCCAGACTTCACCTCCTCCCCAGACACTTCCTCCAGCTCTTCCAGGGTAATACTGAGGCGTTCATAGGCCAGCTGAGAGAGAGTCCTTGGAGCGGGCTGGCTCAGCTGGCTCCTCTCGATGTGGATGACCAGCGGCTCTACTGTGAGCTCCTTCTGAGTGACCGACAACTTCACCCTATCTCTAAGGAAACATTTGCACCAATGGAAGATCTTTTTAAATTTTATTATATTACAGTCTTAAGGCCAATACATACTCCGCAACAACAAGAAATGTGTTCTTGTTTTTGAGGGCTGCAAGAACAAAGTTAGTTCTCACCAGAACTCTCCATACTTCACAAGGAACTTAAGCCCAGAACTCCTGACTTTTCCTCATTAACCACGCCCACTTGAGTTCTCGGACACCTGCAAGAAAAAAGTTCTGCTCTGGCGATGTGTCAGAAAGAAGCTGCTAGAACTCCCAAACCAAGGCTTGCAGCCTTCAAGAACAAGAACTAATTTCTTGTTTTTGCGGAGTATGTATTGGCCTTAACACACATGACAAGACAATACCATAAGACCAAACTTACAGTACCTGTAGACAATAAAGTCTACAAAGACAGCAGTCATACATAACGCTGGGGAAAAAGAGGTGAAATCTGGCACAGTGGCCTAGTGGTCCATTAGTCCTTTAAGGTGAAAAGAGAAATAATTTGTGTACAGTCAGTTCTACTACTGTAAGTACTACACAGGGAGTTTATACAATGTGCTATAACAATTCAATTGTTCTTTTTCCTTAGTACATATGATTTCTACATTCTGGTTTGACCAACCCAAATGAGTCTGAGTGAACAGAACTTGCAGAGCTGTTGCGCTATAGAGACCAATTCCAAATAATCGCAAATCCAGATATCTATATCAAAATTTCTGCCTTCGCCTTCCAGTTGATAAGGATTGTACGTTTTACTTAAATAAATGCTAATCCAGTTAATTTGGACTAAAGTCCAAACAAACAAACACAGTAATGTAGTTTATACAGTTCAGTGAAGAGTGCAGTGAGATTTATGTTGGAGAAACAAAACAACAGCTTCACAAGAGGATGTATCAGCACAGAAGAGCCAACCCTAGAGGACCTGAGTCTGCAGTCCACCTCCACCTCAAAGAGAAAGGACAGTCCTTTGAGGAAAGCACTGTCCAAATTTTGGCCAGAGAGGTTTGACAGAGGGGTGAAGGAAGCTATTTTTGTGAAAATTGAAAAGCCTTTTTTGAACAGAGGAGGTGTCCTCAGATTCATGTTGCCTAGTATTTATAACAGTGTTTTGAAACCTAAATCTAAAGAGTTGTACCCTAGAACAATAAACACAGCACCTGAATGAAGCAGGGTCACTAACAACTCTCCTGAGCCTTAATGACTCTCACATCAGGAGTTACACTTCCCTTTCAGAGCCAACGACTATGAGACCAGAACAGCCTGGTCCATCAGGTTTAGTTTCAGCCGAAACTCCTCCCTCTAGAAATATAAGCTCAGCTCTCCTACCAGTTGATCTCAGAATTGATAAAGTCTTTTGGAATTAGGGACGAAACCTTCTACACCTTGAAAACCAAGTCCAGATGCTTTTACTTCAACCTTTATGTTTAAAATGCTTCTGAAAATCCAGCTAATCTCCCCTATGTAAGTTATTATTTATTTAGATAATCTTCCTCTGTGAAATTGTTTCCACAAAATGTGCTGATGTGGTGAAATCTGTAATATTAACCTTTATTTGTCAATTGAAAGGCCTTCCACTGGAGTGGTACAAGTCAGATGAGTTCAAGTCAGTTTTCACTGAAACAGTTTCCACAAAAGTTCTTGATGTTATCGTAATCTAAATCTCAGACGGGTCATTTGCCAAATGTCATCCCCCTCTCTATCTCATCGGTTTCCTGTCAACCTACTGGCCACTACTAATAAAGGCAAAAAGGCTTAAGAAGATTTACATCTTAAATAAATAAAAGGAGAGAAACAAGTCTGCAATTAGCATGAAGCTTGGTACATACTCCGCAAAGAGAACAAAGTTAGTTCTGACCTGGACATACATCACAAGAAACTAAAGCACAAAACTCGCTTTTCTGTATTAACCACAGCCATTTCAGATTTCTGTTTAATTACACAATAGTTCTCGGACACCCATAACAAAAAAGTTCAGCCCAGACGATGTGTCAAGAAAAAGCTGCGAGAACTTCCAAACCAGGGCTGCAAGAACAAAATTAATATTACACCTTAAGAACAAGAACAAATTTCTCTGTTCCTGCGGAGTATGTACCAATCTGGTAAAAAAAATAACATCAGTTGCCATCTTTCACCACATTCAAGGCTACTGTGTGAGTTCTTATATGCGTATTCATACTACTTTTATATGGAAATCCTTTTTTACAAATTGGACAGCGAAACGGTTTCTCTCCAGTGTGAATTCTCATATGACCCTTTAGCTTACTGTTCTCTGAAAATCCTTTCTTACAAACTGAACAGCTAAAAGGTTTCTCTCCTGTGTGAGTTCTCATATGAGTTAACATACTATTTCTGTGAGAAAATCCTTTCTTACAAACTGCACAGCTGAATGGTTTCTCACCTGTGTGAGTTCTCATATGAGGCTTGACCTTCCCTTTCTGTGAAAATTCTTTTTTACAAACTGGACAGCTAAACGGTTTCTCACCTGTGTGAGTTTTTATATGCATCATCATAGAGGATTTTTCTGAAAATCCTTTCTTACAAACTGGACAGCTGAATGGTTTCTCTCCTGTGTGTGTCCTCATATGAGGCTTTATCTGACATTTCCGTGAAAATTCTTTTTTACAAACTGCACAGCTAAATGGTTTCTCCCCTGTGTGTGTTTTTGTATGTTTCATCATAGTGCCTCTATCTACAAACCCTTTCTTACAAACTGAACAGCTGAATGGTTTTTCTCCTGTGTGAGTTCTCATATGCGTTAACATACTACCTTTCTGTGAAAATTCTTTTTTACAAACTGAACAGCTGTAAGGTTTCTCGCCTGAGTGAATTCTCAAATGTACAGTAAGATACGATTTTGTTGTAAAACTCTTATTACAAATTTGACAGGCAAAGGGTTTCTCTTCTGTGTGAGTTCTCATCTGCATCTCTTCACTTGAACTGCTGGCTGGAGATTGACAGTTGTCAGTCCAGTCTGCTGAGTCCTCAGTGTCAGTAGAGTTTTCAGTTTGTTTATCTGCATGTGGATCTGAGCTGCAGTCTTGTTGATCGTCCTCACTTTTCACACAGACAATCTTGAATGGTAACTCTTGAAGAAGCTGCTCTTCCTCTTGTTTGATGCATAAGTCTGGTTCCTCTTTAATCTGGAGAGACTTTGTGTTTTCCTGGTCCAGACTGAGGTCAACTCCTTCCTGACTCTCCATCACCATCTGGACATCTGCAGCACAGAGAACAAAGAACACACACTGTCAGTTTTCATTCAATAATGGAACAATAGTGGTTGATTGAGGGTCCTACTATTGATTGACTAATTTACTACTGATTACAACATGTGTGTTACATACTTAGAAGCACAACTAATTTTGTAGTTTACTTGACTATAGGAGAAAACAATATTGCAAATTTAGATGATTTCTCACCAATAACCACTCACAATGCAAGTTGCCAATAGCAGAATGATCTTGTAGAACATTAAATTTAGTCTCACCTCACACAGACTCTTACCTTTTTTCTCCTCCTCTTTGATGATTTGAGAAACATGGTTCTGCTGATGATCTGATCCCATCATTTGACTGAGACAAACAATATATAAATTACCAACACATAAGAATCAATCATTGATTTCATAACATTAAAATGGCATTTCACTTACTAACAACTATTTATTACTAATGGCAATGGACCTTATCAATTAGCCTTTTTACAAGCAAATACTGTATGTATAGACGACCTTTACAAAGTTAATTATCAGTGGCAACAAAAGGCATAAAAATAAAGACACATATGACATTGCACATTAAATATACCTTAATAATTACTTAATAATAAAAGGTGCGTTAGTGAACGTGTAATACTTTGACAATGTATCGGTTTTTGACACACAACAATCAGGAGATATTAGTAATTATCCGACCCTTACGTCTCTAACCTCACCTGTTCCCGACCTCCTCGCGATCCCACAGGTCCGTCTCTTCCTTCACTTTCACTCCTGACATGTTTTAACCTGCTGTGTTCAGATAAAATTCTCCAGTTTGGCATCGTTTATGCAAGCGTTAGCATTTGAGCTAACTTTTAAGTAGTTGCTATGGAACAGGGTCCTCACAATTTCACTGTAGGCGTCCTGACTTATGCCTGGTTAAAAACAAGGCAAATTATGTCCACCGGTGACACCCTTATGCTTGAACATGGTGTTCGTTATGGACAAACTGTTGCTAGCACAGAAGTCCAATAACAGAACACCGCTCGGGTTCAGATCCGCAAAAGATGCGGCTCTGAGAGCCGATGCTTTGTAGTGAATCAGAAGAGCCGGCTCGCATCGAGTGAGAGCCGGCTCCCATTTTTTTTCTTTTTCGCTGCTTACGTCCGTGCTCAGCCTGAGCTCTGCTCAAGGCAGAACTTTGTTTTGATTGGTCAGCAATGGCATCGCGACCATAGATAGTATAATTATGGATGATATCCGCCCATTGGTCCCCAATCACCAATATTGTCATTACGAATGGGCAATAAAATGGCCGTTACATCCGAGCTTTTCGGGTTTTACTCCATAGTAAAACAATAGTTTTTAGATAGCATAAACCAACGTAATTTTCAAAAATTCACCCCAGAGTTGTCACGTAGTAAAAACTTAGCTCTAGAGACCGGAGCCATCTTTTGTACCAGGCTCTAAACATGAGTTTTACTCTTGTAAAGTCGCCATTGGGTTTCTCCTTATATTTCCGCTTTTGGAGCCTGCCCTCTGGTGGACGGAGGTATATCGCTGTATTTTGCTGTAAAATCACCATATGGCGGCGCCCTTACACGACGACCATTTAAGAGGTACCATGGGAGAGGCTTGATCGCGACCAATCAATCCAAAAAATCCTACCATTATGTAAAAACAGAGAGGGGGGTGCTGAGAAATGGCACAGCGCTCCACTGCAAGTTAACGACACTGTCTGTCAGATACAGTGAGGAGAGTGTGTGAGTTGGCGTACTGTTAGCGTAGTGTAAACTATGAGTGACACCCGAAAGAGAAGCAGCATCTGGCTCCAGTTTAAAGACAATGGAAACAACAAAGCAGAGTGCGTTCACTGCAAGATGAAAATTACTTTCGTAATAATGTGGTTCCACCACAAACCTGCATAGACATATGAGTACTTTCCATTCTACAGTGCAGTTAGAGAGAGGGCAAGCTAGCATGAACTAGATGAGGTGTGTCATTATAAAAAAGGTGTGTTATTATACAATCTATGGGTGTGTCTCGTCCCAAAAAAACAGCAACTGCAGCAGCATCTACTGGCTTCCCCACACATGCAGATATAACTTCTACGGCAACTCAAAGCAAAATTAGCCAGTTTATACCCAAAGTGATGACCCCCATCCAAAAGAATAAATGCACAAAATTAGGCAAGTATAAGGATTCTCCTAAAAACACTTCATATGAAAGGGTTTTCAACACACAAACCATTAATTTTTGCAAAGTTATGGTAAAATAAAGGCCTACAAAAAAAATCCTAAATTAAGAGCCGTTCAGGAGTCGAAAGACTTCTTTGGGAGCTGAGACAAAAGAGCCGGCTCCCTGAAAAGAGCCGAACTTCCCATCACTAATCCGGGGGGCTCTTCCTCCCAATCACGCCCCTCCAGGTGTCACTGTCGCTGCCCACGTGAGCGTTGAAGTCCCCCAGTAGAACGTCGGAGCACTTTCTAGCACCCCTCCTAGAGACTCCAAGAAGGCCGGGTACTCTGCACTGCCATTTGGCCCGTAAACACAAACAACAGTGAGAGACCTATCCCCGACCCGAAGGCGCAGGGAAGCGACCCTCTCGTTCACCGGGGTGAACTCCAACACACGGCGGCTAAGCTGGGGGGCTATGAGCAAGCCCACACCAGCCCGCCGCCTCTCACCGCAGGCAACTCCAGAGCAGTGTTCATTTTGACAAGAATTTTTAATTTAGTTTTAGTCTTAATCTTTTGACTAAAATTATTTTTAGTTTTAATCTCATTTTAGTTATCTTATTTGTTTTAGTCTAGTTTTAGTCGATATAAATTAAAATGAATTTAGTCGACTAAAATCCCCCAAAAAATCATGAGGTAACAATTTCAACCTTCTGCATCAGACATAAAACTATACTTTCTTAGAATTGAGATTTAAATGTGCATATATATTTCACACTGTTTATTTCAACACAACTGCCTTTATTGAAAATTGTTTTAATCAATGAAAAACAATACCAGTAAAACAAATCTTGCTGTCTATTGTAATGTAAACAAAAAGGCCTCAATAATAATAATAATAATACATTTTATATATAACAAGCCTTTCTGGACACTCAAGGTCGCCTTACAACTAGGGATGCACCGATACCGATACTGGTATCGGGTATCGGCCTCGATACCACATTTTCGAAAGTACTCGTACTCGTTAATAGTCCCCCGATACCGGGGCCGATACCACGGTCGGAGAAATGTCTATGTTTGAGCGGCGTGTAAGGGGTTAATCACAGGCGCCGAGTGCCCGCCCCCAGGCCCCGGCTGCAGGCTGCAGCTCAGAGCGGGGAGAACGAAGGAAAGACGAGACATGTCAGCCGTGTGGAACTATTTCAAAGTGAAGGAAGACAAAACAAAACAAAGGCGGACTGCAAATTGTGCTCAGCTAAATTGTCCAGAGGAGGCTCAAAAGGTAGCGCATTTAACACAAGTAATTTAATCAAGCACCTAAAATCCCAACACGACAACGAGTATAAAGAGTTTACCCACGCTTCTAAACCAACACAACCCACACTGCAGCAAACTCTTGCAAGACGAGAAAATGTCCAGAGACAATCCACGTGCTGTGAAAATAACACAGGCAATCATCGAGTACATTGCATTGAGTGACCAGCAACTTTCGGAGGTAGAAAATGTGGGATTCATGCGTCTCCTCCATGTTCTGATCTCCCAAGCCGCCGCTACATGACTGACACGGAGCTGCCTAAACTACACGACTCCGTGAAAAAACACATCCACAGCCTACTGCAAGCCTCCTCTTCTTCGTTTAGTTTCACCACGGATATTTGGACAAGCAGTGTTTGCCCCGTGCCTTGTTTTTTTGTTAAATTATATGACTAAAGCTGTTACCTGTAAATTTAAATCATGTTTTTTATTAAGTACTCGGTATCGGTATCGGCGAGTACTGAAATGCAAGTACTCGTACTCGTACTCGTTTTCCAAAAAAGTGGTATCGGTGCATCCCTACTTACAACAATAGTAAAAACACAATAGCACATAATTAAAGAACAACAATTAAAAGCAACAAATAAAAAAACAACAAAAAAACACTTATATTGATGACAGGACAGTGCAGTTATGAAGGGAGTGAGGAGGCCAGTCTGAACAGAAGTGTTTTGAGTGTGGATATGAAATGTGGCAGTGTGTCTGTGTTGCAGAGGTCGGGGGGGAAACGGTTCCAAAGCTGGGGAGCAGAGCGACTGAAGGCTTTACTCCCCATGGTGACAAGACGAGCAGGAGGGACTGAGAGCCGCAGAGAGGAGGAGGAGCTCAGAGAGATATGGAGGTGCGAGGTTGTGTATGCCTTTAAATGTGAGGAGCAGTATTATGGCGCTTTTCCACTACACAGTACCAGCTCGACTCGACTCGCTCGACTCGGCTCGGCTCGCTCGCTTTCCATTGCAGATAGTACCTCCACAATAGTACCTAGTCGTCATCATAGCGACGCCGCAAGAACCTGTCGTGACGTAATCTTCTACGCGACACACACCCGCTACTCACACACATAAACAATGGAGGAAATCGAGTCTATGTTTTTTTTTATCCTCGGGATGTGGCTGTTTCTCACAGCAAGACAGCAAACGTTGTTTCAGGAGAGGCTGAGGCAGCAAAAAAACAATGCTGATAACAGGAGAGTTTGGGAATTACTACAGAGTTCAGACTACGAGGCAGAATCTGTTTTTTCAAAGCCGACGCAAGAGGCTAAGTTATGCTAACGTTTACATATGTGTAAAAACTATAAGTTACTACTTACAAAGTATTTGAACAACTTTATAGCTACCAGTATTACGTACTAAAATGTGTATGGTTTATGTGTTTCAGATCTGTAGAACAGCAGATCTACAACAGGAAAATATGTCGAGCACGGGTTGTGGTTGAAAAGCTTTTGGTAGACTGAAGGGAAGGTGGCGTTGTCTCATGAAAAGAAATGACTGTGATGTTACAATGGTGAAATCTTATGATTCTTACTTGCTGTGCTTGCATAACCTTTGTGAGAGTCATGGAGAGGACTATGACAATGACTGGGATGCACCTGCAGCAGAGCCTGTGGTGGCAGTGGCACAGGGTGTAGAGGAGGAAGGCAGTGATGTACGAGAGGGTCTGATGCGTTACTTTAATTGCTAAAAAAATAAATACATTATCGTTAAAAATGTTGTCTCTGCTGTTTTAAGGTTATCACAGTATAAAATCTGAAAATACATGGTCAAACCCTAGTACAAAAGCAAACCATCAAAAAAGACACTTATTTGTAATAAGTTTCAAAAAAGTTTTATTTAACCACACATACAAATAGAACAAACTCTAATATAAATTCACAAACAACTATATACATGTTACATGTAGTGCAAACAATTTTAAAAAATGCTGTATTTAATTATTACATAATATACATTTTCAGTCCAGGGGTGGTGGAACAGCGTCCCGCCGGTTCAGTGCCTGTACAAGCTGGCCCAGGATTCCCAGAAAGGCCTGGTTGAAGGACGACATTGCAGCAATCTCCTCCCTCCTCAAAGCCGCTTCTAGTTCTCTTGCATGTGCTGCATCGTCGAGTACCATCTGTAAATGCCGCCTCGCTGTGTCCGGTTCAACTCCATCTGCTCCACATCAGATGTCTGCATCTCAGGACAGTCAGATGCTCCTGCTCCTCTGTCATTTCCTCCGTCCTGGACAAAAAATAATTACAATGAATGAATTACAATAAAGATAAACGAATTCACGTTTAATTCAAACGTTGTGTGCATTTGAAATTACCATGTGTACAGTATACATACAGTATACAGTACACATGGTACGCACACATTGTGTATGTCTCGAAAGTTATAAAAATACTGAACAGGTTTATTAATGAATCTTGATTCCCATAACTGGGAATGCTTCCTGTTGCTATGCAAGTACATTGACGTTATATTAATAATAATATATGATATACTAATGGGTTATAAACACGATTAATATTAATTTAATTATATTAATAAGTGTATATAGATTCACAGACAACAGGCTAGAAGGTTTTACTTTTTCTCCTATTATACTAACCGGTTGCGGTGTGACGCTGGTGCCAATGGTTCTGGTGCTGTTGTTGATGCCGATGCTGCAGCCGATGCCAACGTGGCATCAGTAGAACCACAGAACCATTCGCTCGTCGAAAAGGAATCTTGAATAGAAATATCATACAAAAGTCAACACACTACGAAATAGCAATGGCAGGCAGCTAGCAACTAGTTAGAGCTAAAAGTTAGCGGCAATTGCTATCTGCGACACAAGTTTACAGTCTTCATTGTTATTAGTGAGCTTCAGCTTTCCAAACGCCAGCCTAAAGAAAACAAAACTCTCAAGCAGAGTGCACCTACAGGGTTAATGTAATGTAAACTTAAAACACTTACCGTCCTCCATCAGCGACTGGAGACTTCTTTGTTTACTCTTTCGTTCCTCGTTGCCCCATCAAGCTCTCGCTGGATCTTCTCTTCGCAACCAAACAAAGAAAAGTCTGCACCTCCTCGTTTGACCACGGAGCATTTTTCCGAGTTGCCATAATACTAAAGTCTGGGACTGGGTAAATTATCACGCAATCTCTGGCCAAACTATTTAAAAATGGCGGGGTTATTCAGGATACTCCGTCTGGCTCTTGCAACGATGACGCGGTGAACAGTGACGATTCTCTCTGGCCAATCAGCAGTCTGTCGTGTGTTCACGTCACAATTTAGTATAGCCACAGCCCGCTTAGAACCTCGCCGGAGGTGATACGAAAAAAAGGACCTGGAAGCAGGTACAGGTACAACTTTTACGCAGTGGAAAACCAAAAAAGGCGAGCCCAGTCGAGGCGAGTCGTGCTGGAACTGTGTAGTGGAAAAGCGCCATTATATAGTCGATGCGGTATGTGATGGGGAGTCAGTGAAGCTGTTGCAGGACGGGTGTGATGTGATTGGTGGAGGGGGTGCATGTGATGATGTGTGTATCAAAGAGATGCAAAATACACATTCACAGCTAATTTAAATTACATTAAATAAATGTGCAATTGTCAAAAGGCCCTTACAGTCCAAGAAAGCTAAAGAATAATAATAAACGTACCATCTAAACCATCTTTGAACTTAAAGTGCATTGAACAGGAGGATATTCCATATGCTACATAAACACTGGCAACATAAACATCAAATGTAAATATTTATTTACCTCGATTCATTTTCGGGATATCGCTTCGTACTAATGAACACTTTCCTCTTGTGAGGTCACCTGTGACACCAAATACTCTTTCTGCAAAAGCTTAAGAAGCTCCATCCATCCATCCATCTTCTACCGCTTATCCGGGGCCGGGTCACGGGGGCAGCAGTCTAAGCAGAGACGCCCAGACTTCCCTCTCCCCAGACACTTCCTCTAGCTCTTCGGGGATACCGAGGCGTTCCCAGGCCAGCCGAGAGACATAGTCCCTCCAGCGTGTCCTAGGTCTTCCCGGGTCTCCTCGGTGGGACATGCCCGAAACACCTCCTAGGGAGGCGTCAGGAGGCATCCGAACAGATGCCCGAGCCACCTCAGCTGGCTCCTCTCGATGTGGAGGAGCAGCGGTTCTACTGAGCTCCTCCCGAGTGACCGAGCTCCTCACCTTATCTCTAAGGAGCGCCCGCCACCCTGCGGAGAAAGCCCATTTCGGCCGCTTGTATCCGGGATCTTGTTCTTTCGGTCATGACCCAAAGCTCATGACCATAGGTGAGAGTAACGTAGATTGACCGGTAAATCGAGAGCTTTGCCTTACAGCTCAGCTCCTTCTTCACCACGACAGACCGGTACATCGACCGCATCACTGCAGAAGCTGCACCGATCCGCCTGTCAATCTCACGTTCCCTCCTTCCCTCACTCGTGAACAAGACCCCAAGATACTTGAACTCCTCCACTTGAGGCAGGATCTCTCCACCAACCTGAAGGGGACAAGCCACCCTTTTCCGACTGAGAACCATGGTCTCAGACTTGGAGGTGCTGATCCTCATCCCAGCCGCTTCACACTCGGCTGCAAACCGTCCCAGTGCACGCTGAAGGTCCTGGCTTGATGGAGCCAACAGGACAACATCATCTGCAAAAAGCAGAGACGAGATCCTGTGGTCCCCAAACCAGACTCCCTCCGGCCCCTGGCTGCGCCTAGAAATCCTGTCCATAAAGATAATGAACAGGACCGGTGACAAAGGGCAGCCCTGCCGGAGTCCAACATGCACTGGGAACAGGTCTGACTTACTGCCGGCAATGCGAACCAAGCTCCTGCTCGGTCGTACAGGGACCGGACAGCCCTTAGCAAAGGGCCCCGGACCCCATACTCCCAGAGCACCCCACAGGGCGCCACGAGGACACAGTCGAATGCCTTCTCCAGATCCACAAAACACATGTGGACTGGTTGGGCGAACTCCCATAAACCCTCCAGCACCCTGGAGAGGGTATAGAGCTGGTCCAGTGTTCCACGACCAGGACGAAAACCGCATTGTTCCTCCTGAATCGAGGTTCAACTATCGGTCATTCTCCTCTCCAGTACCCTGGCATAGACTTTCCCGGGAGGCTGAGGAGTGTGATCCCTCTGTAGTTGGAACACACCCTCCGGTCCCCTTCTTGAAAAGAGGGACCACCACCCCGGTCTGCCAGTCCAGAGGTACTGTCCCCGACCGCGCGATGTTGCAGAGGCGTGTCAACCAAGACAGCCCTACAACATCCAGAGACTTGAGGTACTCAGGGCGTATCTCATCCACCCCGGTGCCTTGCCACTGAGGAGCTTCCCAACTACCTCAGTGACTTCAGCCTGGGTGATGGACGAGTCCACCTCCGAGCCCTCGGCCTCTGCTTCCTCAGTGGAAGACGTGTCGGTGGGGTTGAGGAGATCCTCAGTATTCCTTCCACCGTCCAACAATATCCCCAGTTGAAGTCAGCAGGTTCCCACCTCTACTGTAAACAGTGTTGGCAGGGCACTGCTTCCCCTCCTGAGGCGCCGGACGGTTTGCCAGAATTTCTTCGAGGCCGACCGATAGTCTTTCTCCATGGCCTCACCGAACTCCTCCCAGACCCGAGTTTTAGCCTCCACGACCACCCGGGCTGCAGTCCGCTTGGCCTGCCGGTACCTATCAGCTGCCTCAAGAGTCCCACGGGCCAACCAGGCTCGGTAGGTCTCCTTCTTCAGCTTGACGGCATCCCTTACTTCCGGTGTCCACCACCGGGTTCGGGGTTGCCGCCACGACAGGCACCGGAGACTTTACGGCCACAGCTTCGGTGGCGCATCGACAATGGAGGTGGAGAACATGGTCCACTCGGACTCAATGTCTCCAACCTCCTCGGGATCTGGTCGAGCTCTGCCGGAGGTGGGAGTTAAAGGTCTTTCTGACAGGGGCTCTGCCAACGTTCCCAACAGACCCTCACAGTACGTTTGGGCCTGCCGAGTCTGTCCAGCTTTCTCCCCCGCCATCGGATCCAACTCACCACCAGGTGGTGATCAGTTGACAGCTCCGCCCCTCTCTTCACCCGAGTGTCCAAGACATACGGCCGGAGGTCAGATGAAACAACTACAAAGTCGATCATCGATCTCCGACCTAGGGTGTCCTGGTGCCACGTGCACTGATGGACACCCTTATGCTTGAACATGGTGTTCGTTATGGACAAACTGTTGCTAGCACAGAAGTCCAATAACAGAACACCACTCGGGTTCAGATCAGGGGGGCCGTTCCTCCCAATCACGCCCCTCCAGGTGTCACTGTCGCTGCCCACGTGAGCGTTGAAGTCCCCCAGTAGAACAGCGGAGTCCCCAGTCGGAGCACTTTCCAGCACCCTCCCAGAGACTCCAAGAAGGCCGGGTACTCTGCACTGCCATTTGGCCCGTAAACACAAACAACAGTGAGAGACCTATCCCCGACCCGAAGGCGCAGGGAAGAACACATGGCGGCTAAGCTGGGGGGCTATGAGCAAGCCCACACCTGCCCGCCGCCTCTCACCGCAGGCAACTCCAGAGTAGTGGAGAGTCCAGCCTCTCTCGAGGATTTGGGTTCCAGAGCCCGAGCTGTGCGTGGAGGTGAGCCCGACTATCTCTAGTCGGTATCTCTCAACCTCCCGCACAAGCTCAGGCTCCTTCCCCGCCAGCGAGGTGACATTCCATGTCCCTAGCGCCAGATTCCGTGTCCGGGGATTGGGTCGTCGAGGCCTCCGCCTTCGGCTGCCACCCAATCCACTTTGCACTGGCCCCTTACGGTTCCTTCCGTTTTTCGCTACTGCTGAGTAAGGTGCCATAACTGTAGAGTCTGCCCGTGATGCATTTACTGCAGTTCATGCGCAACAGTGGCGCCTTCTATGATGGAAAAAAAATCTCAAACGTGTGCAAAAGAAAAAAAAACTCCCAAAACTGTCCCAAAGAGCAGAAAATGTCCCTCAATAAATCCAAGACCGGAATACTCACCAGGGAACAATACCATCAAAATAGCCATCACCGCTGCCACCAAATGTAACAAGAAGGTTTGTTGTGGTGTAATATCTACTCTCTAAGAAAAGGAACAGGATGGAGTCGGATAAATTTCAACAGAATGTTTACTTCTTCCACAAAGGCAGTGTTAAAAGGCATTGACCTTATCAACTCTATTGACCCTCATTACATGACACCAGTAGCCAACCAGGATTCAGGGAACAATATATGGCAAAATAATTACAGCTTGGCAGATTCAACTCAAGCTTACTAACCATAAACATTGATGAACATAATAAAAACATATTCATTTTGTGAATAACTTAGAACATGTTTAAATCTTAACAGTTTTTCCATGTCCTCATTTATCTTCAGGGAGTTTTTATCTCAAATTTGCAGACTAATGTACTTGCATTTCAGGGATATTACAGGCCCTTACCAGAGAGAAGTTTTATGCGTCTATCTGGCAGTTTGCGCCACTGTAAGTTTGTAGTGGCTACTATTTTTTGATTATTTCTAATCTAAACTTTGCGCACAAGCTCAGGCTCCTGACCAGAGGTTGAAGGTGGATATTTTGACTACTGCCCAGTTCACAATGCACTAGCCCCTTACTGTCCCATCTGTGGTTAGTGAGCCTATTGGAAGGTGGTCCCACATTGTCTTTTTGGGCTGAGCCCAACCAGCTGCTCGCCTAAAAGCCCCAACCCCAGGCCTGACTCCAGGTTGGGCCCGTTGACGCCAATTGGGGTCGCCCCTTGATTTTAATTAATCATAAAGGGCTTGGGAACTGCTCTTGGTTTGACCATTCATTCTCCATTGACCCATGAAATCAAACCCCTCCATTGTGCAAGGAGTTGAACAAGCACCGTAAGACCCTGAGCACGGTTAGTACTGGGAATACCTGGTACTGTCCTTAAATTACCTATAGATGTGTCTAAAATCCTTCTTGAAACTGAACAGCTGAAAATAATCTCTCATATGTGCATTCTTACATGAGATTTGTAATATTACTCTTACAGAGTAGCTGAAAAGGAACAGTAGAGGTCTGTACAAGTGGGTTTTTATTGGCAAAATTGGTACAGTTTCCCAAACAAGCATGACAGTGGACTAGTTTAACCCCTTGGCTTTCATTCCAACAGTATACTCTGCTTTCCAAGGGTAGAGAATAATTCTCTTTTGAGTCTTTTGATTGGGCATCAAGGACCCGTACCAGGCCCAACAATGTTTTCTATAATTTAGCACATCAGATTCTAAGAAGAATTGGAAATGGTATAAAGTTTTACAGTAAAGTGGAACAGTTTATTTCTGGGTCATAACCAGTAAAATCCATAGATAAAACCAAATTCATTGTATTATGGCCACAAAATAATATTAAGTAAAAAAATATAAATTGTACAGTACCAAACAAGTCTGACAAAGACTGTTTATAAAGCACCATACATTTGGTGTGTTCACTAAGCCCTGTATCCAACTACAACTTCTATCAGGTGAAAATACTAAATGACATTTGCCGAAAAGAAGACAAAGCACAAAATAAACATTTAACCTCTAATATACATTTAGATATATTACTTTTAAAATGATCTAAAGACTTTTGATGACATCTTTTACCACATTGAGGGCAACTGTATGAGTTCTCATATGAGCCTGTAGCCTACTTTTCTGTGAATATTTTTTCCCACAAACTGAACAACCAAATGGCTTCTCTCCTGTGTGAGTTGTCATATGCTTTTGCAAGCTGCTACTATGAGAAAATTCTTTCTTACAAACTGAACAGCTAAATGGTTTTTCTCCTGTGTGAGTTCTTATATGCGTATTCATACTACTTTTATATGGAAATCCTTTGTTACAAAATGGACAGCGAAACGGTTTCTCTCCAGTGTGAATTGTCATATGACCCTTTAGCTTACTGTTCTCTGAAAATCCTTTGTTACAAACTGAACAGCTAAAAGGTTTCTCTCCTGTGTGAGTTCTCATATGCGTCAACATACCGCTTCTATGAGAAAATCCTTTCTTACAAACTGCACAGCTAAAAGGTTTCTCACCTGTGTGAGTTCTCATATGAGGCTTGACCTTCCCTTTCTGTGTAAATCCTTTTTTACAAACTGGACAGCTAAACGGTTTCTCACCTGTGTGAGTTTTTATATGCATCCTCATAGAGCATTTTTCTGAAAATCCTTTCTTACAAACTGGACAGCTGAATGGTTTCTCTCCTGTGTGCCTCCTCATATGAGACTTAAGCCGACATTTCCGTGAAAATTCTTTTTTACAAACTGCACAGCTAAATGGTTTCTCCCCTGTGTGTGTTTTTGTATGTTTTATCATAGTGCCTCTATCTACAAACCCTTTCTTACAAACTGAACAGCTGAATGGTTTTTCTCCTGTGTGAGTTCTCATATGCGTCACCACACTGTTTTTCAGTGAAAATTCTTTTTTACAAACTGAACAGCTGTAAGGTTTCTCGCCTGAGTGAATTCTCAAATGTACAGTAAGATACGATTTTGTTGTAAAACTCTTATTACAAATTTGACAGGCAAAGGGTTTCTCTTCTGTGTGAGTTCTCATCTGCATCTCTTCACTTGAACTGTTGGCTGGAGATTGACAGTTGTCAGTCCAGTCTGCTGAGTCCTCAGTGTCAGTGGAGTTTTCAGTTTGTTTATCTGCATGTGGATCTGAGCTGCAGTCTTGTTGATCGTCCTCACTTTTCACACAGACAATCTTGAATGGTAACTCTTGAAGAAGCTGCTCTTCCTCTTGTTTGATGCATAAATCTGGTTCCTCTTTAATCTGGAGAGACTTTGTGTTTTCCTGGACCAGACTGAGGTCAACTCCTTCCTGACTCTCCATCACCATCTGGACATCTGCAGCGCAGAGAACAAAGAACACACACTGTCAGTTTTCATTCAATAATGGAACAATAGTGGTTGATTAAGGGTCCTACTATTGATTGGCCATCAATCATGATCAGCAAGTCATTGCAAAATTGGTGCAATCGGCAAAAACAGCCAATCATAAGGGCTAAACAAATTATGCAAAACACTTGAAACTCTTTGTTCAATACAAAAATAGGCTCCAGTATGGTGTTTTTATGCAGTGTCTGAGCAGAACATTAAAGGAGACATTCAATGCCCCATTTTTTATTACACCCAATAACATTTGGGAAACACTGAAGCGTTCCTCTCTGATGTGCTCAGTTTAACTCAGAGCAATTTTTTGTAGTCTTTACCAGGTTACAAAAATACAATTAGATTTATTTGGGAATGTAAAAATGTGTGTTCAAATGGAAAAGTGCCTCATCAATTCAGCCATGGGTTACCCGTTTGAGCCAGGAAGCAGGAAGAGACTCGAGCCAGGGTGATAACATTTACATTACATTTACATTTAGTCATTTAGCAGACGCTTTTATCTAAAGCGACTTACAAGTGAGGAAAACAATGGAAGCAATTTTAACAACACAAGGTACAAAAAGCATAAGTGCACTAAAAACTAGTCAGTTTAAACGTAGGTCTGTATTAGTGAGTGGAGATATGGGGGTGCAGAACCAGTGGTGGTCTTGTAGGCCAAGAGCATAGCTTTGAACTTGATGCGGGCGTCAACAGGAGCCAGTGTAACCTAATGAATAGAGGAATTACGTGCGCTCTCTTTGGTTCATTAAAGACCACTCTTGCCGCTGCATTCTGGATCAGCTGCAGAGGTTTGGTTGTGCAGGCAGGGAGTCCAGCCAGTAGAGCATTGCAATAATCCAGTTTGGACAAGACAAGAGCCTGGACTAGAATTTGCGTAGAGTGCTCTGATAGGAAAGGTCTAATTTTCCTAATGTTGTAGAGGATGAATCTACAGGACTGGGTGGTGCTGGCGACATGACTTGTGAAGTTTAGCTGATCATCAATTACCACTCCCAGATTTCTGGCAGTGCTGGACGGTGTAATGGTTGATGGGCCTAGTTGAATGGAGAGGTTATGGCAGGTCCCTGGTTTGGCCGGAATCACAAGCAGTTCTGTTTTTGCAAGGTTCAGCTGCAGGTGATGGTCCTTCATCCAAAGTGAGATGTCACTCAGACATGCCGAGACGCGAGCAGAGAACGTCGGATCATCAGGTTGAAATGACAGGTGGGGTTGAGTGTCATCTGCAGCAGTGATAGGAAAAGCCATGCTTCTGAATGACAGAGCCAAGGGATGTCATGTATATGGAAAAGAGTAGCGGTCCAAGCACTGAGCCCTGTGGCACCCCTGTATTGAGATGTTGGGACTCAGAGACCTCGTTTCTCCAGGATACTCTGAATGACCTATCCAAGAGGTAAGACTTGAACCATTGCAACGCCATTCCAGAGACACCCATCGCCCTGAGAGAAGACAGGAGGATGTGATGATTAACAGTGTCAAAAGCAGCAGACAGATCCAGTAAGATGAGTACAGATGACTTGGATGTTGCCTTTGCCAGTCTCAGGGCTTCGATGACTGAGAGCAGTGCAGTTTCGGTGGAATGTCCGCTCTTGAACCCAGACTGGTTCTGGTCCAGGAGGTTGTTCCGTGTGAGAAAGGATGAGAGCTGAGTAAACACCTGCGCCTAACTTTATTTCTTACGTGCACCAGCACAAAAGTTAGGTGCACCCAAATTTTCAAACATCCACTTGGGGACTAGTGGAAGTGTAAGATACAGTAAGTTAGGTGTATCCAAATATTTTTATTTATGTTTTTTGCCTGATAGCAGGAACAGGACAAGCAAGCGCCATGTGGACTTATTTTACTGCAGGTAACCAAAACACTGCTATTTGTGATCTGCTAGCTTGCTGATAAATAATGCAATGATAGTTCAGAAACTTGGGAAAGTCGAGGTCCGCTTTGCAGTGCGCAATAAATCCAGAGTGATGAACTGTCATAGCGGGCGCTCAGTCAGATGAAGTCCCACAAAATTTTGCAGTAGACCTTGGTTAAGTGGCACTCAACTTTCCATCTTTTTCCGACCAACACTAGCACCGTAGATCAGACAAAACACACTTATTGTGTACATTCATGAAACAATGCCGTTTCCACTCTTAACAAAAATAGTATGTTTTTTGCCACTAATCTGCAGTCCTGATGGCCACTGAGCTCACATCACCACTCACTCATCAAGCTTCAATGAAGCATCACTGTTTGACAACAAATTGGAGAACAAACATTTTGTGCCCAGAGGGGGCGGGCATATGGATATACTGTATGTGTATGTTGTACTGTATGTTGGTTTCCTGAGTGACAAATCAAGTTTGACTAATCAAGTTAACCTACCAGTAGCCTCCAAGCAACGTTTTAGGAGACCCCTGGCCAAACCAATACCAATGTTAAAAAGAGGTTTAAGCAATAAACTTTGACATGATAGCAAGCTAATGTTGCTTTGCTGTAGCAAAGAAAACAATATGGCAAACATGGCATACTTTACTCTGCAGCCTGTAAAGGGAAGTGACATTGTTTCACACTTGGCAAGTTGGTAGAGACCCCAAACACACATTTCTATATGCAGAGTTTTTGCATTGAATGTCCCCTTTAAACTTGTTTGTCTGTTTGGTCAAAATAATAGCACCAGAAACATACATTGTAATTTTGTTTAATAGATTAAATAGACCCTGTGATTGGTGTAAAGAGAAGTCTTTCAGGCTACAGGCTGACAGTATGGGGTATTGGAGGCATGGGTACCCCCCCATCTCCTAGCCAAAAAAAAAAATTTAGTGTGTAAAGTAATGTATAACCTACACACCAATTATATGTATTATTGGTTTCCAAAAAATATATATGTATAAAAGGGTTACTTAAATAATATACTTTATATTACTTAAAACGAAGATAAAGGGGAAATGTACAAAAATACATGTTGCTACAACACAAGTCTGTACTGTGTTCAACCGTTCTCCAGAGTAGAACTTGTCAACTCCAGACATCCAGAACACAAGTGCAAACTTTGTATTGATAAATGACCCCAGTCCAGTCTGGGTCGCAAGCTGATAACGTGACTTAGGCGGAGGGACGCTCGTAGCAATGTTGTACCTGCCATCATGTGACTCCCTCATGTCAAATCAGTGTCACATTGCAGGGCAAAGGAAAATGAGTATTGCAAAACCACAGCAGACCCAGGATTAATGGAACAGTGCAAATAAATTAGTCAGTATTGCAAAAGAAAAAGTGCATTACAACATTGATTTTTGTTTGCAAAACTATGATTTCTTTTCAATACATTAATTTTTGTTTTCAATCCTTAAATGTTTGCTAGGAAATTTACAGACAATTTACTAGTGATAACATCATCTGTGTGTTTGGATTTTTATATCACTTTGCCAATACCTATATGATACTGTACGATGTGTAGAATTTTTCTGCACTATTAAAAAATAAACATTAAACTAGGCTAAACTTTCTGACATGCTGTCAAGACAGCAACTCTATGGCTCTGGTAAAGTGATAAGATTAATATCCAAAGATTCATGTCTGGTTATTGCACTGGATGGGCACTACGTCCTTCCGTCAGACTCTTACCTTTTTTCTCCTCCTCTTTGATGATTTGAGAAACATGTTTCTGCTGATGATCTGATCCCATCATCTGACTGAGACAAACAATATATACATTACAAACACAAAAGAATATACAATACAAGTCATTTAAGAGTATTTCCTAACTTTAAATTGCCTGGCATTAGCCAATGATTACATAATACTAGTTGTCAATGGACTGTTTTTTTTTTTTTTTACATTCCCTTGGCTTTAAATTAAAAATTATGTAAAACCCTTTTACAAAGTTAGATAGCAGTGCCAAAAAAGTGCCCTTAAAAATACAAAAGGTCAGACATTGCGCAGAATAGAGGTGCCTAAGCATATTAATATTTACATCCAAATAAGTTTCTGAAATGATGACAAAGATTTATGTACTCCATAATAAAAGGATTTTATTTGGTGAGCATTAATACTGTGACTATTCATCTGTTTATGAAACATAGAGATATACACTCACCTAAAGGATTATTAGGAACACCTGTTCAATTTCTCATTAATGCTAGAATCTAATCAACCAATCACATGGCAGTTGCTCCTGTGCATTTAGGGGTGTGGTCCTGGTCAAGACAATCTCCTGAACTCCAAACTGAATGTCAGAATGGGAAAAAAAGGAGATTTAAGCAATTTTGAGCGTGGCATGGTTGTTGGTGCCAGACGGGCCGGTCTGAGTATTTCACAATCTGCTCAGTTACTGGGATTTTCACGCACAACCATTTCTAGTGTTTACAAAGAATGGTGTGAAAAAGGAAAAACATCCAGTATGCGGCAGTCCTGTGGGCGAAAATGCCTTGTTGATGCTAGGCGGATGGGCTACAACAGCAGAAGACCCCACCGGGTACCACTCATCTCCACTACAAATAGGAAAAAGAGGCTACAATTTGCACAAGCTCACCAAAATTGAACAGTTATCTAAGTAATCTAAGGCAATCTAAGTAGAAAAATGTTGCCTGGTCTGATGAGTCTCAATTTCTGTTGAGACATTCAGATGGTAGAGTCAGAATTTGGCGTAAACAGAATGAGAACATGGATCCATCATGCCTTGTTACCACTGTGCAGGCTGGTGGTGGTGGTGTAATGGTGTGGGGGATGTTTTCTTGGCACACTTTAGGCCCCTTAGTGCCAATTGGGCATTGTTTAAATGCCACGGCCTACCTGAGCATTGTTTCTGACCATGTCCATCCCTTTATGACCATCATGTATCCATCCTCTGATGGATACTTCCAGCAGGATAATGCACCATGTCACAAAGCTTGAATCATTTCAAATTGGTTTCTTGAACATGACAATGAGTTCACTGAACTAAAATGGCCCCCACAGTCACCAGATCTCAACCCAATAGAGCATCTTTGGGATGTGGTGGAACGGGAGCTTCGTGTCCTGGATGTGCATCCCACAAATCTCCATCAACTGCAAGATGCTATCCTTTCAATATAGGCCAACATTTCTAAAGAATGCTTTCAGCACCTTGTTGAATCAATGCCACGTAGAATTAAGGCAGTTCTGAAGGCGAAAGGGGGTCAAACACAGTATTAGAATGGTGTTCCTAATAATCCTTTAGGTGAGTGTATGTTGTATGTAATTATTTCTCAATAATCAAGGTCCTTTCGTCTCTAACCTCACCTGTTCTTGACCTCCGCAGGATCCCACAGGTCCGTCTCCTCCTTCACTTTTACTTCTGACATCTCTGTGTGAGTTCTCATACAAGTTATCATACTACTTTTCTGTAAAGATTCTTTTTTACAAACTGAACAGCTGAAAGGTTTCTCTTCTGTGTGAGTTCTCATCTGCATCTCTTCACTTGAACTGTTGGCTGGAGATTGACAGTTGTCAGTCCAGTCTGCTGAGTCCTCAGTGTCAGTGGAGTTTATAGTTTGTTTATCTGCATGTGGATCTGAGCTGCAGTCTTGTTGATCGTCCTCACTTTTCACACAGACAATCTTGAATGGTAACTCTTGAAGAAGCTGCTCTTCCTCTTGTTTGATGCATAAGTCTGGTTCCTCTTTAATCTGGAGAGACTTTGTGTTTTCCTGGTCCAGACTGAGGTCAACTCCTTCCTGACTTTCCATCACCATCTGGACATCTGCAGCAGAGAATATAGAACACAAATAGTCAGTTAGTTCATTCAATAATGAAAGGATATAGGTTGAGTATGGGTTCTCCCATTGATTGGCCATTAATCATTGATCGGCCAGTCATTGACATCAGAAGGGTCAAACAAATGACGCAAATCACACAAGACTGACTTTATGTTCACCGCAAACATAGGTTTCACTCTGGAGGTTTTATACAGTGTCTGGGCAGAACAGTAAAGTTGTTTGCAACAATGGTCACAATAATAGCACCAAAACATACAACTCTGTAACTTTACTCACTAGATTTAACAGACCATGTGATTGGTGGGGGATTGTCAATTGGCTGATTATTCTTTCATTGATCCGACCTACAAACCCAATTTAAAATTTAACCTGCCCCACCTGACCCAACATTTTTTCTCTCATTAACATATCCATCCCGTGTTACGTGTTCACTATTTTGGATTGTGCAGATTGGAACTTTAGTACTTGGTGCACATTGGAAGATGTGCTCTAAATTAAGTTAATAATTAAATAATTAAAGCTGGGCGAGTGTAGTAAATGTAAGTTACTAAATTGTAGTATACTAGGGGTTCCTTAAGTGAAAAACTCCTTAAATCCAGTGTCTTCAGTGTCCACTTGAAATGAATGTGGCCGTTTTCCATTATGTTCAGTGACTGCTTAACTAAATAATGACAGAGTACTGGCTGAAACAGCTGCATGTAATACTATTTATTATTTTATTTAAAAATCTTCAGTAATACTCAACAAACTGAACAAAATACTGTTCACTGGATGGCACAAAGATTCAACAATCACTGTGTACTGCAGAGAAAGACTTAATTACTAAATTAAACCAATTTACAGTATGCCGTGAAGTATTAAACCCTGAACTTTGTACATACAGACTAGCATATAATCCAATGTCAAATGCCAACATTAGTTTTGTATACCACTAGGTAAAAAAAACATTCCAAATTAAATCTCAATGGACTCAATTCACTCCTCCACTGCCTCCAAGTGGAGGAGTTCAAGTATCTTGGGGTCTTGTTCACGAGTGAGGGAAGGAAGGAGCGTGAGATTGAAGAAGAAGAAGAAGAAGAAGAAAGGGGGTCAAAATGGCAGACAGTTGGTAAGGCTGATGATAGGATAGAAAGGGAAGGCGACTGTAAGATGTTTAGGCGGAGTGACCTTGTCCTTAAAAGGGAGTACAGGGAGTAACAGGAGGTTAAGATAAGACCCAGCTGCAGGCTAGGCATCTAATCAAGGGAAGGGACGGGCCAAGGGAAGGAGACAGAAATTTTGATCTTTGGTAATTTATCCTGATCATAATCTATCAGTTCTGGTTCTCAGCGTCAAGTGTGTGCGTCCATTTCATGGAGTAACCTTGACGTTTCAAGTTTCATGGTCAGACCAGTAACACCACTTCTTGATGACGTCCACTCTTCTCTGCTGAGCGCAGCAGCTCACTGGTCTGACTCTCGGTGTTGTAAACTCTTTTCTGGATGTCCACAGTGCGTGCTGAGAGGTCGCGGGTCAGCTCCTCGGACTGTGCGTCACTTTGTTGTAATCCCTTCACTCTGTCACCCACGTCACAGAAGCACAGTTTAATTTCAGAAGACAGCGGCTGGGTAGATTTGAAAGCAGCTATCTTGCAAATTTTCCAATAGTTTAAGGCATTCCCCAGACCAATGAGCAGGAATCCCACTATCATGAATCCAAAAAGATATACATCCTCATCTTCCTCAACGGAAAGAGCTTCAAAACACAGAACTTGCCAGTTCTTCCAGGCGTCCAGCGAGTAGCCTGCCGCAAAGGTCCCGCCAGGGCAAATAAGTTCCCCCGGTACACCCTTCTTTTGTGAAAAAAATAGTGTCAATTGCACTCAGAGACCAGGTAATCAGATCCATTTCAGTTCTTAGGAGTCCAGCAAGCAGTAGAGTCAAAGAAATGAGAAAATTTGTATGACGAGACGAGAAGCACACACTGATAGCAGAGAGCAGGAGGAGCAGAGGGTGACATCCGCCTTGTCCGAGAGCAGGAAGCGAAGTGATTGACAGATGGATCGGTGCAGCTTCTGCAGTAATGCGGTCGATGTACCGGTCTGTTGTGATGAAGAAGTAGCTGTTGTGTCTGTGTCAGCTCTCATTCATTCATTTATTCCATGTTCTCATTCTGTTTACGCCAAATTCTGACTACCATCTGAATGTCTCAACAGAAATCGAGACTCATCAGACCAGGCAACATTTTTCCAGTCTTCAACTGTCCAATTTTGGTGAGCTTGTGCAAATTGTAGCCTCTTTTTTCCATTTGTAGTGGAGGTGAGTGGTACCCGGTGGGGTCTTTTGCTGTTGTAGCCCATCCGCCTCAAGGTTGTGCGTGTTGTGGCTTTTCTGAATACCTACCATCAACAAGGCCCACAGGACAGCCGCATACTGCATATCTGCCAACATGTACGCATTTTTCGTACTCGGCACGCATTTTGACTCATACATACGCACGCTTGTACGACGGTTGCTCTCTAGGCACGCATTTTGTTGCTTCTCGCATTTCACCGATTACATTTTCTATGCAATCTATTTTTACGCTGATTCTGCCGCTGATCCACAGTGTGTAAGTCATAAGGAAGTCAAAGTAAGTGCAGTGAAAAGCGTTCGGCCAATCAGAGCGCTGCATGTTAACCCGCCGACCACCTGCCCCTCCTATCCACAAGCTTCACGCTCAATTAAATTCAGCCACGGTGCATCGCAAGCAAGCCAGAGCAAGATAACGTAGGCTACCTAGGCTTTCATGCCGTGACTGAACCGCCTCAAAAAAAGGTTAGAAAAATGCAAGGATTTTTAGACCGCTATCGTGAGAGATGGCCTTGCCTCCAGATGTCCAGGCTACCTCATCATGCGTTCTGCACCGTCTGCAAGACGGACCTCGACATCAGTCACCAAGGGGCAACAGGTAGCGTTAACGAACTCAGTTACACACAAACATTCCACATCCCCAGAAACATAATTATATTAAAAATAAAAGGATGATGAGAAATAAACGTTCATAGTGTCAATAGGCTAGCTTATCAAACCGGGCATCCTTCCCATTAGTTGGGGATATTAGTAATTGAATTTATGAACATTAAAAATGACATTGACATCCTAACAAGCAGTCTAGCTGTGACGACCTCAGTTCAGTTCATGTAGGCTATGCTAACACGTAAGGGTGGCGCTGCCAATAACGCACCTAAAAGCTGTCACAAATAACCGTCTCATAGGTTTCTCACAGGTGTGTGTGCAACGATGAGCTGTCAGGACCTCGCGTAGTACTCATAAAATTTCTTCAAGGTTGGCAGGTATGATACTGGATGTTTTTCCCTTTTCACACCATTCTTTGTAAACCCTAGAAATGGTTGTGTGTGAAAATCCCAGTAACTGAGCAGATAAAGACCGGCATCAACAACCATGCCACGCTTAAATTGCTTAAATCTTCTTTCTTTCCCATTCTGACATTCAGTTTGGAGTTCAGGAGATTGTCTTGACCAGGACCACACCCCTAAATGCACTGAAGCGACTACCATGTGATTGGTTGATTAGTTTCTTGCATTAATGAGAAAACTGGTGTGCCTAATACTCCTTTAAGTGAGTGTACGTTCCTACTCTCACATATGGTCATGAGCTTTGCGTCATGACTGAAAGAACAAGATCCCAAATACAGGCGGCTGAAATTAGCTTTCTCCGCAGGGTGGCGGGGCGCTCCCTTAGAGATAGGGTGAGGAGCTCGGTCCCTCGGGTGGAGCTCAGAGTAGAGCCACTTCTTTCTTCCACATCGAAAGGAGCCAGCTGAGGTGACTCAGGCTTCGGTTTAGGATGCCTTCTTGACTTCTTAAAAGATGGATGGACTTAATTTACTGTTTGTAAGTAGACTTTCAACCTTTGGCAAGCTGTGAAGCAATTCTCGTGCAGAACCATCCTGCTGACGGCAGCTGCTTGATGGCATTTACTGTTGTGCGTGGTCCATTTGGCCCATTCATGGACACTTTTTTTTTTTTAAGTTTGACCTGAGTTACAGCTATAATGACATCTGTCTCCTATAGAGCATCAACTTCAAGTAACCACAATGGATTTTCTCCACACTTTCTTTTACCCCTTGTACTCTTTTCCCAGCTGTCTGTTTTCCCCATTTTTTGGGGGGGACTTGACACCTTTCTTCCTCCTTGGTTTGTTGTGTGCTTCTCCCTCCATAATATCTTCAGGTGCTTGATCCTCTCTCTTCCACTTTCTCCGCTGTTACTGGAGCTTTTACTCTCTTCCTGCTTGTCTTTTGTGGGGTTCTAATTTTCACTAAGGTCACAGTCATCTAGAGAGGATTCAGCATCAGATACTGGAGATGTTTATCTAAATCAGACTCAGTGACGGACACTGTCACTGGACGGCGGGCTGAAACCGTGGCTGTACCAGATTTGCTGCAGTTCCACCAGGCTCCATCAAGGCTGCACACTAATTCTCAGGAGATCACATTTTTTTCTATAAATAAAATTCAATTTAATCAGTATCATGATGTGTTAAATCATCTTTAAACTTTCAATATTATAATTTCTGACATACCCATCATGACACAGAGTTCTGAATATGCTGTAATAATTCATTTTACTATAAATGGTGGTGGTACGGGGCAAGCATTACTCTCATTTTTCCAAATACAGCCTTTAGGTTATTCTCAGCTGTTTCAAATATCCCCATTTACTCCCAGTGTAACAACACTGCATCAATACCACTACTTGCTTTCTTGATCGCCTACTCAATCATGACCATTCTCCTGGACAGAGGCCTCTTTTTGGCAGACTTGTCAGGGTTGAAATGGTGTTGAAATCTCAAGTGTTGATCTGAAATTAATAAGAGATCACAGTAATGACGTTCACTTCAAAGCAGCAATGACGACCTCTAACCACAAGTTCAAAATATTCAATGCCAAAACCTCCTATCTACATGCAGATAGGAGTTTTTACCTAGAAATAGCAGGCAGCTAACAAACACAATTTGTATTAAATTATGTTTATTTACAGGGTGCACATGGCAGAGTGGTTAGCACTCCTGCCTCACAGCAAGAAGGTTGTGAGTTCGCAACTCAAACATTCTGTCACTGTCATTTGGTCACTTTGTTTGTCTGCCGGTGGACGAAGGATGCATCCCGGTGACGAATCTCTCCTGGCATTGTCCCAAAGTTACATATTTATTATTTCTTAAACATTGTCAACACTTTAACTGTGCACCACACCTCATTCATTGTTATACTGATTATATTTCTGCTAGAGGTTAGTACAGAGTTGCTGTCGATTTGTGAACAGGGCATTTTTGTTTGTGCTAGGTTTTTAGTAATTGAGTTAGCGCTTAGCATACCTCGATTGTTGTGTTTGTTAGTGTTTTCTTACTGGTGGTTAGTCTTGTTGTGTGTTCTGAGTTTTCCCTGTAACTTGTTGTTGTATTGCTGTGTGTGTGTGTGTTAGAATTTATCATTGTGAGTTGTGAACAGTTGGCTTGACTTAGCTGTACCTACACTAGCTTAGCTAAGCTTTTCTGTGTTGTTTGCATCTGCTTGGGCCAATAGATTGCCATTATTGTTCGGTATTACTAGACAGATTGTCTCTATTAGAGAGACGTGTTTGTGAGTTAGAGCAGCTAGATCAGCATAGACAGGGTTTGGTTACTTTAGATGTGTCAGGGTTTCCGGATAGTATCAGATGCAGGTCTGATAGCAGTCCTGCTAGCGATAGCTTCAGTTGCGGCTCAGTTGTTTCGGCAGCTGTTGCAAAGAGTCCTGCTTTCGTGCTGGTCTGCCGGCGGGGGGGTTCAGGCAGGCGCGAACCGGTTTTCGGCGCTTTCAAGACCGCTTGTCCGCGCAGATCACCGGCCTGTTCCCTCTGCGCCGGCCAGCTGGAGCGAGCAGCATACTCTGGTGATAGGGAACTCCATTACCCGCAATGTTAGACTTGAGACGCCAGCAATTGTCCACTGTTTACCGGGGTCCAGGGCTTCCGACATAGAGGCTAACCTTAGGGTGCTGACATCACACAGGAAGGGAGAGTTTCCCAGGACACATACTCGCACTACATACAAGCAGATAGTTATTCATGTCGGCACCAATAATGTGAGAATGAGGCAGTCTGAGGTAACCAAAGATAGCCTAGCTAGGACTTTTGAACTAGGGAACAAGATGAGTCGGCATCGATTAATTGTCTCTGGCCCCCTCCCCGTAAGGGGTAGTGATGAACAGTATAGCAGATTAGTTTCCATGAACCGGTGGCTGGCCCGGCATTGTAGTCAGAAAGGCTATGGTTTTGTGGATAACTAGCCTTCTTTCTGGGGCCGCCCAGGCCTGCTGAGGGCAGACACATCTGAAAACTCACAGAGTCAGTGACCCAAAAGCATCATGTCCTCCTGTTATTATAACTCAGAGGCATTCTTTTAAACCCGGCAGAACTGTTAGAGCTCAACAGCTTGTTCCTGTCACTATCGCTCCACTGGACCAGCCCTCAAATGCAGGCTCTACGTCAAGACTGAAGATTGGTCTCGTGAATGTGCGGTCTCTATCCTCCAAAGCAATCTTAATTAATGATCTTATTACTTCTCATTGCTTGGATTTACTTTGTCTTTGTGAAACTTGGCTTAGGCCCAATATTTTCTGCCACTAAATGAAGCCTCTCCCCCTGATTATGCATATGCACAGGTAGGTCGGACGTCGAAACAGGGTGGTGGCAGGCCCGGATTGGCTAATCGGGAGCACCGGGAAAATTCCCGGTGGGCCGGTACATTTGTTTGGCCGCGAGGGCCGTTGTTGTCATGGGACTGGGTTGAAATATATATTTTTTTATTATTATTATTATTATTATTTTACCGCAGCCGCACTCTTTTTATTTCTTATTTTACCGCAGTCCCACTCTTTTATTTAATATTTTCTCGCAGAGTGCAGCCTGCAAGACAATGATGACGTTTTGACTCCCTGGCCCCGCCCCCTGACACGGCCCCTTGCAAGTTGCTCAAAATAAAAAAAAAAGTCACATAAAAAAATGGATAACAGAAAGCGCAAAGGCGGTGCTGAAAAGGCCAGAATTAAAAAAAAAAAAAAGCTTTGGAAACTGACGCGGCCAAATGTTCAAAGCTGAGCACATATTTTCTCAACAAAACAAACGAAGATGACGAGGCGGGTAAGTAAGCTAACGTTAAGGTAGTTAGGAGCAGCGCAAGATGCTAGTGACCGTGCAAAACAACGTCGTATGTAAACCACCGTTCATGTATCAAAGTTTTTCTTGTAGCTCTTCAGCAGCAGCCGCCTCTAGTACCGTTTGCTGCCAACAGTGAAGATCGAGGCCCAGAAACGTCCCCAAGCTCCAGTCATGAGCCCAACACACCAGAATGGGCAGGTAGGATTGTCATTCAGAAGAAATAATAGTAATGAAGAGCCCTGCTCAATGAAAATCATTTTCTTACTTGTTTCCAGTTCAAATATCTAAATATTCTTAATTCAAGATACATTTACAAGTGAAATGGCATTAGAAATTATGTCTTGTTTTCTGGAGGAAAAATAAAACTACGTAAGCAAAGCATTTTTTTTTTTTTTTTGCAGTGATCATAGTCGTTACAATATAACAACTTTATATGCCCAAGTGTAACTAGAGACCCATTAATAATGTTCTAATAAATCTTCACTGTGAAGCAAAACTAAGGCTACTGTTTTTGCACAGAATTTGAAATAATATTTTTCAAAAATACAATGAATTACAAGGCTGTAGAAAACAATGTGCCTATTGCAGACTTATATTCTTAGGTTTTAATTTTATTATTTTAATATAGTCAGTCGGGAACTAAAGTGGGCCGGTCTAAGGCATGAAACTCCAGGGCTGAAAATGAGTCCCAATCCGGCCCTGGGTGGTGGTGTTGCAGCCATTCATAAAGCTTCATTTTGCTTTACATCATCAGAGCCAAAATTTAACTCATTCGAAGTGTTACTCATCAAACATATTCCTTCTCAAATTAACGGAAGGAAGCCATTTTATTTAGCTGTAGTCTATCGCCCTCCGGGTCCCTACTCTTCTTTCTTGGATGAGTTTGGAGTTTTCCTCTCGGACTTAGAAACCCACGCTGATAACATCCTTCTAGTTGGTGACTTTAATATTCATCTAAATAAGGAGTGTGATCCTCTGGCCAGAGCATTTCAATCACTGCTTACAACCCTGTCTTTCAACCAGTTTGTTCATGAGCCCACACACATTAGTGGAAACTATCTGGATCTTGTTTTGGCTTGGGGAATAGATGTTTCCCATCTCTTCGTCTCCTCTCTTTCATCTGCTGTTTCAGATCACTCACTGGTGGAATTTGAGATAAGTAATAGACTCCCCTCAAATGAGCTGACAAAGGTGGTTTCTTCATGTAAAGCAACTACGTGCCTTCTGGATATCCTGCCAGCAAAACAGCTTAAAGAACTGTGGCCCTATGTAGGGCAAATTATGTTAAACATTATAAACTTGTCCTTGTCTACTGGCACCGTTCCTTCCCTCTTCAAACAGGCTGTGGTCAAACCCCTACTCAAAAAACCTACTCTGGATCCTGGATGCCTAAATAATTACCGTCCTGACTCCAATTTACCTTTTCTATCTAAAGTCCTCGAAAAAGTTGTGTTAAAACCACTTACTCTATATCTATCGGAAAATGACCTCCTCGAGCCGTTTCAGTCTGCATTTAGGGCCTCTTATTCCACTGAAACAGCTTTAGTTAAAGTGACTAACGATCTCCTCCTTCAGATTGACGAGGACTCATCGGCTCTACTGTTATTGCTAGATCTCAGCGCTGCATTTGATACGATTGATCATGCAGTGCTAATCAACAGACTAAAGAATGTGTTTGGCATCTCTGGCTCTGCTCTTGCTTGGTTAGAATCCTATCTGTGTGATAGGTCTCATTTTGTCTCTTTTAATAAATCCTTCTCCTCCACGGCACCAGTGAAATTCGGTGTGCCACAAGGGTCTGTGCTTGGTCCCATACTTTTTTCACTATATGTTACACCATTGGGACAAATCTCGAGGTGACTGTTGTTGACTGTTGTGATATTGGGCTATACAAAAATAAATGTCTTGTCTTGTCAGGAGTCCTCTACATTACTGTGGGTTCTCCCCGGGTACTCTGGCTTCCCTACACCGTCCAAAGACATGCATGTACAGGTTAATTGGCAACTCTAAAGTGTCCATAGTGAATGAATGTGAGAGTGAATGTCTGTTTCTGTCTGTCTCTAAATGTGAGCCCTGCGACTAACTGGCCATTGTCTAGGGTTTACCCCGCCTCAGGCCCAAAGCTGCTGGGAAAGACTCCAGTCACCTGTGACCCCTAACGGGTCTAGAAAATAAATGAATACGTTTATTTACAATTTTCTTTTTGAGATTAAGACATTTGACGATGCTGTTTTAAGTATTATTCCTAAAGTTTTTGATCAACTCACCCGTCTGGTGTGACAAGTTTCACCACTGGGCGCTAATATGGTGCCTTGCACAACTCTGATTATTTTTATTATTAACTTGACAGAGATCCTACCAAATATTTCTCTAGTGAGGAAAAACATGTTTTTTATTTTCAAAACATTCAGTTACTACAGACATTTAGACTGGTCTAGCTTACGTACCACAGGCGTCCCTAGTTTCAGCTCGTTAGGGGGCTAATGCAGATAGGTGTTGTTGTTGTGCCTCGACCTGTTCCAGGCAATCCTGATTGAAAGTTTTCATCACGTGACTTTTCTGTCACAGCAAAAGGCAGGATTATCTTGAATATGAGCAGCCCTCTATGTTCTCATCAACCAAAGGGAAATCAGCCAATCAGAAAATCCTGCAGATAGGTTTTGCACTTTCGCCATCGATATGATATTAGAGAACACGTAGGATTTTTCTGCTTTGAAAAAACAACAAGCAAAACTTTCTGCCACATGCTGTCAGGACAGTAAGTCTGTGGTTCAGAGAGGTAAAGGGACAGGATTAATATCCAAAGATTCATGTCTGGTTACCTGAATAGACACTACCTTCTTAAGTCTCACCTCACACAGACTCTTACCTTTTTCTCCTCATCCTTAATGATCTAAGAAAGGTGTTTCTGCTGATGCTCTGATCCCATCATCATGTTTTAACCCGCTGTATTCAGTTAAAGGGCTCCCTTTTGGTATTGTTTATGCGAGCGTTAGCTTCTGAGCTAACTCTGAAACAGTTGCTATGGAGCGGAGTCCCATTGACGGTAGTGACTTCCACCGTCACTGCGGGGTCCTCACAATTTCACTGTAGATGTCCTGACCTATGCCTGGTTAAAAACAATTGTTACACGCACACACACTTATTTAAGTATTTCAAACTATGCAATTTTTTTATCTATTCATTTTTTCGGAGGAGTAGCAATATAGAAATACAAATTCAGACCTGACCTCTAAAGACATAAAGGTCTTCAGTCTTCTATTCACTAAACTCTGCATTCATAATTAACATAATTTATGAAACATAAAATAAGAATTTACATGTAAAATTAATTAATGTACATAAAAGTAATATTTTGTGTTAAAATAAAATGTTTTTTACACAATGTTACATACTGGAATAGCTACAGTGTTCTTGTGTATTGTTCAACTGTTCTGTACCTGTGATACGAAGGGGGGCGCTGTGGCTTTGGAGAAGAGGGAGAGCGAATGAGAAGTGTCGTGGAGGAACTGTAGTCGTTCTGTGTTGTGTTGGAGTGTTTGAGAGCAAGTTCGGCAGCTCCTGTTACTTTAGCTTGTTAATAAAGCATTACTGAGTTGTCAAATTCGGCTGGTTACTTCCCTGTGTGAGTGGGGGGTATTACAATACTTAGAACTCTACTGCAAAAAATGTTAAAATTTTGCCAGTTATTCTTTAATGGTTACTATTTATCTGTGTGTACAGAATAGAAAAAGGCTTCGCGGCTGGCCTGGCTAGTACAAATCCATACATCCATCACAGCACCCTTTCTACCTTGTGCTAAATACAACAGTGTTCTTAACAGCTGTCCATTTCCATGTTAACACTTTTGTTACGCTAAACGCTAGTGCGTTTTGGTGTTATGTAAGGCTTTGAGGCTTAGGACAATATTCTGCCAGACTTCTACAGACGCCAAATAACATCACATGTTGAAGCCAGGGTTTTACATGGATAGCAGTCTGACTTTTTGTTTAAGCATGTTAACGTATCAAAATAATGTTGACTGTGATTCCAGCAGGCTTGTAGATTGAGTCAGCAGGTAGATATCAACTAAGCTCTTTTATCAGTACCAAGGATGTGCTTAAACTTGCAGTCCATTTATTTTAGTTTGGATCAAAACAGATGCCAAACAAACTGAGCCTTTCTACAGAGACACATCTGACACTGACATAAAACGGCTTTTCTTAGTATTTTCAACCTCAGCTGATTACTCTTGATGTGGAGAAACAGAGACTGCAAACTCATTTTAGCCAACTGATCTTGTCCTTTTGGTCATGACCCACAGATCATGACTATAGGTGAGAGAAGGGATGTTGATTTCTGGTAAATCCAAAGCTTCTTCTACCACAACAGACCTATATATCAACCACATCACTGCACAGGCCAATTCGTCTTTCAATCTCAAACTCATTCCCTCAGTTGTCAACAAGATGCTTAATATTTAGAGAGATATTTGAGATATTTATTTGTCACATGCACAGTTATACATAGTACAATGCATAGTGAAATGTATTTTATACCTGCAGCCAGAAGCAAAAACACACAGAACAGGAAAAAATAAAATAAATATGTATATAAATATAAAACCACAGCACTAAATTAAATATGCAAAATATAGGTCTATAAGATATAAATTAATAAGGTGCTTAAACAGTACAGTTAGTTAAATTGTTTATTGAAGTCCATTTTAAGGCTCAGAGTTAAGCAGACGGATGGCTTGCGTATAAAAACTCTGTTGTAGTCCTCAGGCAGCGGGGGATCTTCTAGGCCCTTAACCTGCAATGCAGTGTGTAAATGTCCTGCAAGTTGGGAAGGGTGGTTTACCCTTTTTAGGGCCAAGTCGTCCTGCCTGGTGCAGTTTCCCATTCAGGTGGTGATGCTCCCACACAAGATGCTCTTGATGGTGCAGGTGTAAAAGTTCCTGAGCACCTTGAGAGGGAACTTAAAGTTTCTCAGTCGTCTTAGGAGGTAGAGACATGTCTGGACTTCTTCACAATGGTGGGGGGGAAAGTTGTGGTCTCCTACTCAAACCACCTGTGGTCTGCTGGTCAGGAAGCTGTAGACCCACCTGCAGAGGCAGGAGTCCAGTCCCAGGTCTTAGAGACCAGTCTGGAGGGGACTATGGTGTTAAATGCTGAGCTGTAGTCAACAAACCACACTCTCAAATAGTTCCCCTTTCCAGTGTCCATGTGGCAGAGAGTTTGGTGGAGCAGGAGGGCTATGGCATCGTCCGTGGATCTGTCCGGCCGGTATGCAAACTGTAGCGGGTTCAGGGTGGTGGGCAGTGTGGAGGTGATGAATGTTTTAATCTGCCGGCTTCCCGACTCAAAGCGTGCAAAGAAGTTGTTCATCTCATCAGCCAGAGAAGCATTGTCACTCACCGGTGGTGTGTGTTGCTTTATAGTCTGTAATGGTGCGCAGTCCCTGCCACAGTCCCCTGGGATCAGATTGTTGCATCCGAGACTCCTGTCTTTGGCCGTAGTGGAGTTTAGCCTCCTTCACCGCTCTGCAAACACTGTAGGAAGCAGCCTTGTAATCCTCCATGTTTCCAGAGATGAGCCCCGAGTTAAAAGCAGTGGTGCGGGACCCAGAGATGGAGTACTCGAGTCCAAGTCGAGTCATCTGACTCATTTTTGTGACTTGTAACTCGAGGGGAAGCCTCAATGACTCGACTTGGACTCGGACTTGCCTTTTTATGTCTGGGACTCAAACTTGGACTTGTTTACTTTCAGACAAAAGGACTCGTGATTTGTCTCAGACTTGAGAACTGATGACTCGGACTTAAGACTCAGACTTGAGCACAAAGGAATCACAAGTAACACTCAGCAACAACACACAATCTGTGCCTGTTGCATGTGTTCAGAGCAGGATGAGCTGCTTTCATTTAACTCCCAGCCCCGATATGTAACCAAGAAGTTGGGCCTAAATATAAATTTTATAGTCTTGAAAGTGACTGAGACTCAAAAAACTGGTGACTTGACTACAACACTGGTAGGAACATAACATGGCACCCCTTCCTAAAGAGAATGACCACTATGGCACTCTGCCAGTCCAGGGGTACTGTCCTCAAACTCCATGTTATCTTGAATAGGTGTGTCAGCAAAGATAGCCCCACAACATCCTGACACCCAGTGACTTCATTTTGGGTGATGGACGAGTCCACCTATGAGACCTCAGCCTCTGCTTCAACATCAATGCATATCAGTGCAATCCTCAAAGTATTCCTTTCGCAGTATTGCACTGCCTCACCTTTCTGAGTTGTCAGATGATTTGCCAGAATTTCTTTGAGGTCAATCAATCCAGTCCTCCTCTATGGCCTAGCCAAACTCCTACCAGGCCATAGTTTTTATCTCCAGAACTGCCCAGGCTGCAGCCTCCATACTGGTACCTGTCAGCTGCCTTAGGAGTCCCACAAGGAATCAATGTGTCTGTTTGGCTCCCACGGTTTTCAGATTTCTAACTCACTTTGGTGACTTGGACTTGAACACTGAGCACTTGAAAGTGACTTGGACTCGAAAACCTGTGACTCAACTACAACACTGGAGAGGTCTATCCAGATTCTATCCAGAATCCTTGCAGTTTCAGCAAAATGCACTGCCCTGTAAATGGTGTATAAGCTCAAACACACCAATTTCCACCACTAAACTTGCTCTAGCTGGTTGAAATAATAATTTGATCATTTTTCGTTTACCAAAGTAAAAATTAACAGGACAGCTCTAATTCACTTTCCCCACTTCAAGGGCAACTGTGTGAGTTCTCATATGAATTTTTAACTTACTTTTCTGTGAAAACATTTTCTCACAAAATGAACAGCTAAATGGTTGCTCGTGTAAGTGAGTTCTCATATGTGCCTTTAGTTTGCTTTTATGTGAAAATGCTTTCTTACAAACTGAACAGGCAAGCAGGTTCTCTCCTGTGTGAGTTCTCATGTGCTTCATCAAACTGATTCTCTGTGAAAACTCTCTCTTACAAACTGGACAAATAAAAGGTTTCTCTCCCGTGTGAGTTCTCATATGAGCCTTTAGCTTACTCTTCTCTGAAAATTCTTTCTTACAAACTGGACAACTAAATGGTTTCTCTCCTGTGTGAGTTCTCATATGAATATCAAGCTTACTTTTCTGTGGAAAATCTTTCTCACAAAGTGGACAGCTGAAAGGTTTCTCTCCTGTGTGAATTTTTGTATGTGTTCTCATACTGCTTTTCTGTGAAAATCCTTTCTTACAAAAAGGACAGCTAAATGGTTTCTCTCCTGTGTGAGTTCTCATATGAGGCTTTAGCCTACTTTTCCGTGAAAACCCTTTCTTACAAATGGAACAACTAAATGGTTTTTCTCCTGTGTGAGTTCTCATATGCGTCACCACACTACTTTTCTGTGAAAATTCTTTTTTACAAACTGAACAGCTGAAAGGTTTCTCGCCTGTGTGAATTCTCAAATGTGCTTTAAGATAAGGTTTCACTGTAAAACTCTTATTACAAATTTGACAGGCAAAGGGTTTCTCTTCTGTGTGACTTCTCATCTGCATCTCTTCACTTGAACTGCTGGCTGGAGATTGACAGTTGTCAGTCCAGTCTGCTGAGTCCTCAGTGTCAGTGGAGTTTTCAGTTTGTTTATCTGCATGTGGATCTGAGCTGCAGTCTTGTTGATCGTCCTCACTTTTCACACAGACAATCTTGAATGGTAACTCTTGAAGAAGCTGCTCTTCCTCTTGTTTGATGCATAAGTCTGGTTCCTCTTTAATCTGGAGAGACTTTGTGTTTTCCTGGTCCAGACTGAGGTCAACTCCTTCCTGACTCTCCATCACCATCTGGACATCTGCAGCACAGAGAACAAAGAACACACACTGTCACATTTTATAACTCACCAACTATACAGCCACATCATATTTTTTAAAATTAAAATATAGCATGTTGCCATGACCATTTGTCATTTCAATAAATGTGGGGTCTTTTTTTTAGCCTTTTTACCTAAATGAACAAAGTTCATTTAGGTAAAAAGGCACATTTAGGTATTGTGCTGGGTTTTACAGAGGACACCTGAACATGGCATTCTTCTCTACATTATACGACAAACAATTTAATGGACAAACACATACAAGCAGACTTTGCCATTATTAGTATAAATTATATCATCAGCCATACCCATAAACCTGTAAACCCACCTTAGTACAGTTAAAATGATATTCTAAAAAAAAAAAAGAAAATACATAATAACAAAAAGAGGCATTGAAGGTGCCAACAGATTTGCGCAGCTGTGCATCATTGCACACCGCGGAGGAAGCATTCTTACATCCAGCTTATTGAGGATTTAGCTGAAACCCAGTGGACTGTGGGGCTAGGGTTCTATCAAAACACTGGCTGTGTTATTGGTTTGGTTGTTGTACGAGTATTTTTCATGTGCAACACTGTCAAAAAAGAAGGCACAAAAGAAATCACAAAACTTGATAATACTCATTCAGAGCTCTCTGTTGGATGATGGATGAAAAGGATTAATAAAAGATCTATCTATTTATATAAGAGGCAAATGTCATTTGTGGCAGAAAGACTGCCGGCCAATATAAAAGTCTGGTGAAAACTCTGGTGTCAGAAGGGAGCCAAACAGAATTAATACCTATATAAAAAGGATTCATGTCAGCTTATGGATCACCAAGACTCTTACCTTTTTTCTCCTCCTCCTTGATGATTTGAGAAACATGTTTCTGCTGATGATCTGATCCCATCATCTGACTGGGACACACAATATATATATATTACAAACACATAAGAATCAATCAGTCAAGTATGGGGTATTTCTTAAAGCAACACAGTAAATTTATAATTCCAGAATATAGAGACTAAAAATCATTACAATAGTATTCTTGACATAAAACTGGGAGAATAACTGCTCTTTTACAGACAATGGACAGACGGTTTGACAGATACTCCAACATATGACTTTCAGGGTCAGAGTTTTAGGGCACGCTACCATATCTAGCAAATGTATATAACAATTATTGTTACAAATTCCCTAATCAAAATAGCAGCCTCTGCTGGACAGGTGATAGTAGTGCGGGCTGACCTACTTTCATAATTGCCACATTAGACCCAGGTTTTTTAAGAAATACAGAATTGTATTTTAAAATATATGTCTTGCTTATAACTAGTTTTCTTGGGTGATTAACCGCCTGAACAGTGGGGGGGCAGCAATGCCGAGTGTCGGAAATCAAGAAGAAGAGGTGGCACTGCTCTTCATTCACACCTTGTGTCTCTGAAGAAGTAAGCTTAGTTACTAAATTAGTGTTATGCGTTTCATACTTCAGAAAACCATGGCTTAGTATGGATAAAATAAACTGGAAATCAACATGCAACCTGTGTCATCTCTTTAATTTTAAAAGCTAAAGTGGTCAGCAATACATTGAACCCAAAACATTTAATATGGTCCTTTGAGCCGGATTGCTGATTACCTAGTCAAGAAAAGATTTCCCAGGAGAGCAGTGTACGGAAGCCCATTCAGGCTAAAAATTAAGACAATCAAAAAGAGAAAAGAGGAAACCCCAGCGCTGTGGATTTGAGACTACTACTGAAATTGTAGGCCTCAAAGTGAAGCACAACCCTCCAATGATCTTTCCATACATAACGTTGACAAAGAAAGAATATTACACATGTTGGAAACATTGAGAAAAGATGAAATGGCGGAAACAAATGAAAAAGAACAAATAAAGACCCACGTAGATGAAGAGAGAAGAGGGAAACAAAGACAAAGACTTATGGAACATATTGGCATTCTGCTAATGGAGCAGAGCACAAGTCACCTGCCAAACAATGATGAATGTGAGCATGAGGGACAGTGGAAGAACATTTCTCACCTCAAGGGGGAGCACCTTCAAGAAAACTTCCATGAACTCTTTAATAAACTCATAACTTCTGATGACCTGAATTTGCCTGATGAGAGAGGGGCTGTAGGTGGTGGCAGGGGAAGCCCCTATGGGAGAAAAGGTAGGAGACTCACATGAGCCATTGGATGGCGAACCCTGTCAGTCATTAGGATCTTGAACAGGCCAAGCCTCCCAGCATGCCGGTCAAAGCCAAACCGTTCTCTCATCTTTGTAAAAGAAAAGGATAAAGGATAAAAAAGAATAAATCCTCCTGCATTGATTGAAACTTCAATTAAAGTTTAATTAAAGTTGATTCTTCACACCATACCGGCTGTAAGGCCTAAAATTAGGCAAATGCATATGAAGCCTCTCACATCCGCAGTGAAGATTGCTGATTCAGCAATAGAACACTACACTGCATTTAAGCTGTATTACCTTCCTTTCAGTACTGTAAAAAAGCCTCAAGCTCCTCCACACCATGAGCCTCCTGATCAAGGTTTGAAATCTCAGAGGCATCGCCTCTTCAGCGTTTACCATCGCAGTACCAGGTTATTTACTCACCTGTTCATGTGACATATTCACACCCCATCCCAAAGTCCTTTGTTACTGCTACTGCTAAGCCTTTGGTGACTTATAATCGACCAAGTCAGCTAGGTACTGCGCTTCATGCTTTTCTGGTTCAGTTCAAAATATCTTCAACCCCGGATACTTCTGTTCAATATCCAATCCATAATGCTTTAACAGCGAAGGAGATTGATCTTATTGATGAGGTTTATCCAGTTTGGAGAGTCCATAGGCACAAAATGGCTGCCACGTCTTTTCCAGTCTTACCACCCACAGTGTGTGACTGTAGAATGAATTTAAAGTGTTTTTTGCTATCTTGAAAAGCGCTATAGAAGTACTATGCATTATTATAATTAACCCTCTTCCTACTAGTAGCAAGCACCTACTCCCTTCCCACTTTTCTTAAGAAATCGACAGGCCTCATCAGAGTTGGTGGTAGATTACGCAATTTTCCTGGTTTTCTTGATATCCCTCCGATTGTCTTGAAATTCATCTTGATCTTCTTAACTCCTCGATAGAGCTGCTTTCAGACTGAGTAACCAATTTCCGCGGTGCTAAAAAGAGCTTCAGGTTCTAAACGAGGAGATGATGATCAACTTCAGGAGAAGGACACCCCACACACACACACACACACACACCGGTGAACATTCAGGGCTCAGGCTCAGAGACAGTGGACAGTTTCAAGTACCTGGGTGTTCACCTGAACAATAAACTCGACTGGTCCCACACAACACCAGCTCCCAGTACAAGAAGGCCCAGAGTCGCCTCCACCCTCTGAGGAGACTGAGGTTCTTCGGAGTGTGCAGGCCTCTGTTAAGGATCTTTTATGACTCTGTGGTAGCCTCCGCTACCCATTACACTGTGGTCTGCTGGGGGGCGGGCAGCATAGACTGAGACAGGAAGAGACTGAACAAGCTGGTCTGGAGGGCCAGCTCTGTCCTCTACTGCCGTGAGACTTTATAATTCACAATATAAGCTAAAATACAGTGTCCATTTTTTATTTTAATTTATTTATTTATTTTTCTCCCTCCTTTACTTTGTAATTATGTATATAGATAGCTTTTGTTTGTTTGATTTAACCTTATTTTATTCTATTTAAAAAAAATTTTGCTGCCAAGACTGAATATACATTTTTATTTTAACTTTATGCATTTTACCTGTCTGTGAGTTTCTGTACATGTGAATTTCCCCTCTGTGGGATCAATAAAGTCATATCTTATCTTAAATCCTTAGTTACTACAGTAATTAGTGTTCTATGTGTTTCATATTTCAGAAAACCATGGCTTGGTATGGATAAAATAAACTGAAAATCAACATGCACCCTGTGTCATTTATTTAAGAAGCTTAAGTGGTCAATACTACATTGAACCCAAAACATTTAATATAACAAGGTTAACAATCCCATGTTGGTTCAGCCACAGCATTTGTCTCTAAATGGGTAACGGTTTAACATTAGGGTGTGCTTTCTCACCTGACACATTTGCTTCAATTTACACAAACATAAGTCCAGTTCGTGCATTAGTACAGTTTATTGGACATTTTTTTCACAATGACATTTTCAAAGCACGTTTGCCTCATCTGTCAGCAGCTACTGTCCGGGCTATGCATCCCTGGCAGTGCAAGTCATCAGAGTAAACTCTAGTAGTGACAGAAAACTGTACATAGTTCATTATGTTGTGTTGTGCAGTATTACGGTTTGCAAGGTACATCAACATACAACAACATTGTACATATAAAGAATCCTCAATATATTTGTAAATAAATATATGTTTTGCATTTTTGTAGTGGGTAGATCATTTTGACTTCGTCATTTTATAAGTAGCTCGCGAGCTGAAAAAGTGTGAGCAGCCCTGACTTAGGGGCTGTCCACACGGAGACGCGAATCACTGTAATCGTATACATTTTTTATCGTATTGGCGTTTCGTCCACACGGATCCGGCGTTTTGGGAGACT
Source organism: Perccottus glenii (assembly GCA_024416835.2). Classification (NCBI taxonomy): domain Eukaryota; kingdom Metazoa; phylum Chordata; class Actinopteri; order Gobiiformes; family Odontobutidae; genus Perccottus; species Perccottus glenii. Next base: position 2,325,466 of record CM044549.2, on the reverse strand, counting down.
GAATCCGCAATTTTTTGAAACCGGGTTCTAAAGTGGATAAATCTGAAAACGACACCCTTGCGGTTTCGTGTGTACAGCCAATCCGTATATTTTGTGAAACGATGATGTCATCGCATCACGTGTCGGCCTCGTCACACGTAACAGCAACAACAATAATGGCGGACTACGTGATTGAGTTCGTGCTGCAGAAGCTACTAAGCCTACTAGCTTTATTACAGCAAAATCTATTGCTTCTATGCAATTGTGGTGAGCAACAAGCGATAATGGACAACACCATACGCCACATGCTCTTAGATCCACCGCGAAAGAGAACCAGGAGAGCATGTCCAAAGCATCTCTCGTCGCCCTGAGCGAGGAACTCAGTCCGTATATTGAAGAGCAAACAACAAACATGAGGGCACCAATTACTACACTCAAAATAAATGACTGCAACAATTTGAGAACTTGTTTTTATTAGAAAATAAATATTTAGGTCTTCGTCTTCTTCTGCAGCGCGCAAGGTTATGCGCATGCTCAAAGTCTTCTTCTCCGTGTATAGTGTATATCTGTGGCAGAATTACAGCGCCCCATACTGGTCTGGCATATATACTACATCGTTTTCAGTCGGTTTCAGTGGTTTCGTGTGTACGCAGATATTTCTTGAGACGACGCCGTGTTTACGGAATTTTTTTTTAGAACGGGAAAAAAAAAGATCGGATAGATGCACTGGCTTCGTGTGGACGTAGCCTTAGGCATACCTTAACAACCCTGGGTTTCTCTGTGGAGCTGAGAGCACTTCATGTAAAACAGGCTGTGGGAGAGAGTTAACATAAGAAAGGCCAGTGGCCAAAGGGGCAATTTACACAACAACGCTGGTCAAACAAAACAGCCACGATGTAGTACATATGCCACACCAGAAGGTAGGGCTGGGTACCGAACTGCCTTTATGTTATCGAACGAAAAACTTCCATACCATGAGTATCGAAAAATTATTTATCTTTTGGTGCCAAATTTCGGTTCCAAAAGCTAAGCGGCCGGGTTTTTTATTTATTTTATTTTTTTGCCAAGCGGCTGTGTCTGTGTGAGCTTGTAGCATACGTGCATGTAAGGAACTACATTCGCCGTGATTGGCTGTCCACCACCACGTGACGTGACGGTGGGATATCTGAAGATACTCGCACTCGCAGTCACACAACACAAGTGTAACGTTAGATGTTTTTTCTCCAAACGTTCCAGTTTTATAATGCCAAAGAGATCTAAAGTGTGGCTACACTTTATAAAAGTGGATGCCGAGTCAGCAAAGTGCAACATATGCGACAAGTGTATTGCAACCAAAGCCGACAATACCACAAATTTAATGAAGCATTTGACCATGCACGGGATCAATATGAAGGCAGAAAGTTGCAGGGTATTCGACTGTAAAAAGAAGGAACCAGAGGAGCCTTGCACCTCATCAGAGTCAAACCTGCCCCCTTCAACATCATCTGGCATTTCTGAGATTGTAGCAGGTAAGAAAGGAAGATATTACCTTTTTAGCGAACAGAAGTTAAAGTAATCGTTTACGCTAACGCGAGTGGTTTGAATGCGTGGATGCAACTCTGCGTTGCGATGTAACGTTACCCAGGCGCTAGCTTTAACCTTATTCTTTGACCAGGCAACATCTTTGTTTTTCCAACGTAACGTTAAGGTTTCACATTTTAGAAATACTTGACAGATAAGTGTAATTTCCCTACTTAAACCAAATGCATCCCCATGACGTTGACTACCACTTTATGTATGTTAGCTTGTGCTGCTAGTCGGTTGCTGTAGCGTTAGCACTGTTATTTATACTATATATATATACTTCACATTAGCCTCTGCCTCCTTTTGCAGAGGAAGACATGCCGATAGAAGTAACAGCCAACAGCATGACCAGCACCTCAGAGAAGATTCAGGAGGAGATGCAGCTCTACAGAGGTTTGCCGTGTACACTCTCTACAGTGAATCCAGCAACTTGGTGGTGGAGTAAGAAGGACACACTGCCAACGCTATCCAGCTTGGCAGCCAGGTTCCTCTGTGTACAAGCCTCATCGACGCCCTCAGACCGTACATTTTCTACGGTTGGGGACACCATTAGCCAGGAGCGGGCCTGTCTGTTGCCAGAAAAAGCCGACATGTTGATCTTTCTGAAGAAAAACTGCTGAGCGGTTACCCACAAATACAGTTTGATTTTGCACTAAAAAGTTTTTTTTTTTTACATTCCTTTGAATTTTAGTTGGTTCAATATTAGGATGTACACAATATAATTTATTTATTTATAATATGTTCATGTTGTGGCAAAAAGGTTTCTCTTTTTTTGTAAATTTTGGCCAAGTTAGGATTGATACGATGTGTGAAGTGTTACCAGAATTTGTTTTAATTAAGATGAAAAACAAAAGTTTTGTGTTTAATGTATTTGTGTTGATTTTGAAATGGATTTTAAAACACATGGTATCAAAAAAAGTATCGTTAGGAACCAGTATCGAAACTGAGGTATCGAAATTGGCACCGGATCGAAAGATTTTAAACAATACCCAGCCCTACCAGAAGGAAGTGGATTTTCTTTTTTGGCGGAACATGCAGCTGCCTGGTAGGTAGGCAGCACTTATGTCTCTCGTGTCAGCATCGCAACCGGACAACGGTTATTATACAACAACAGCGTATTAGGGCCATTTTGAGAGAAAAAAAAAAATCTGGATGTTATATTTTCGAGTTTATAGTCACAAATCTTTTTTTTTTCCATTTATTCCTTCATTCATGAATGAACGAGCAGAAAAACAATACAGGGACAATACAATCAGACATTGCCACCAAAAGGATAACCGATTGTATGTACATACGTTTTGGGCTGGGCTAGTGTGCGGAAACCTGCCTGTGTGGTTGGTGGTGTGTTGAAAATGCACAGAGCACAGTCTGAGTTACAGCTAGTTAGAAACTTCACCAAAGACTATTTTGGCGTGGCTCTGGCCGACAGTAACCGTTAAAGTTCTTGCAATAAAGCGGTTTGTTGACAATAGGCATGGGACTATATTAGAATTTTGTGTCACAATTATTGTGGCCACAAAAATTGCAATTAACCATATTTATTAATTTTATACCGCTTAGTCCCGTTAGGGGTCGCGGGTAACTGGAGCCTATCCCAGCAGCTTTGGGCCTGAGGCGGGGTACACCCTGGACAGTGGACAGTTAGTCGCAGGGCTGACATTTAGAGACAGACAGTGACAGACAACCATTCACTCTCACATTCATTCACTAACAATATTATCACGGTAATTATGAAATAATGCTTACAGTTTGAAAATGCCACTAAAACATACTGGAATCACTTTACAATACTTTTTGCACTTTGTTAAAAGTGAAAATCACATGAATCGGGGCTTGATTAAGGACTTTAAAACACTTGCCCACTGTGCCCAGACAACAAGGATCTACCTGTCCAAACATGTTGATTTTTATATTCGTTTTATATTTCAGCTTATTAAATTATTTTTAGATATAAAAATGTCTTTCCAAAAAGACATTTGGAAATAGTTTGTTCTGCAGCCTCATTCATTCAGAGAAAACTTAAGTACATTTTTAGTTCAGAAAATAATTAAAAGTAATAGACATACTGTGTCTAAAACATGTTTTGTGGTTGGGCCTCCCAAAAAATGTGCAGCGTTTGGTGCTGCTTTTAAAAGGTGACACCAAACATGTTTCATGGTGACTGTCCTGCTCCGGGCAGAGACTACAACATGGAGAAATACACTGCAGAAGCAAAACAAAAAGCAAGTGAAGAAAATGCAAATGCAGATGGTGGAAACAGCAGACATACATCAAAGACTAATCAGAGACAGCGCTCATCTTGCTCTCGTCTTTACTGACAGTATGAGAGGCACATAGAAACATTACATCTCTCTCATGTCAACAAAACACTCAAGTTTTTCCAAAGGAAATTCAAAGACTATAACAAGCAGCAAAGTACTTTTACTAAAGGTGGCTACCATAAACAACACGGCACAGTTAATGTCCAAATAAGTGGCATTGGCATCGGATTATTTTTTCTATCCAAATGGGGAGGCATGTCAAAATAAGTTTGAGAAGCACTGCTCTACCTGGAACTTAACCTGCTCTGGAGCAGGTTAGCCAGTCAGCGCAAGTTTCCACAGAGATCTATTTCCGATAGAAAGTGAAGTGAAAACAGCTTTGTGATAATAAAAACCCCGGGTTAACTCTGAGCTCACCTCAAAAACCTCCTAATCAGGCTTTACAGTACAGGGCCCAGGCGTGAAAAACCCTTCAATCACATAGCATTTGCTAACAATTACTAATTAATACTAGTAAGGGACTTCATAACATTGCCTTGGCTTTAGATTAAAAATCAAATAACAGTGCCCATAAAGTACACCTACAAGTCAGACATGGTATAGATTAGACTCGTATGGACATTAACGAGAAAAGGGTTAAAGCAAAGGCATCTGGACGTAAGTTTACTTAAACCATGTCCTGGATGACTGAGAACCTCCACAGATATGCACATTAATGTTCAAGTCCAAATCCCTGTTTCCAGAAAATTGACTCCATGTTAAATACATAATTTACAATAGAAGGGTACAAATGATGGTTTGGTTAGCGTTTATTACTTTGACAATGTGCTTGTGACAAACAGGAAAGGAGAACGTCTTTTATTTTGCGTTCTCGATGTTCTAAACAAATATGTTTATCTAAAAGGTAAGAAATACTCTAGACATTAAGATCACACTAAATTAAATTCAGTATATGAATTGTATTCTTGCTGCAGATCCAGGTGTGTCATAAACAGACGTGTCAACAAATAACTCTCCTGATATTAAAAGGAAATCCAATTGCTCTTCACCTTTAATCTTTCCTCAGTCCTCCCTTGTCTCCTCTGTCCTCTCCGTGTCTCCTCAGAGGAACCAAGACACGAGGAGAAGACACAGGTGAGGAAGGCATGATGAAGAACAAGGGCTTAGAGACGTACAATCAGATAACATGGAGTGTTTTTCCTCAATATTCCGAGCCTTACGTCTCTAACCTCACCTGTTCTGGACCTCCTCGCGATCCCACAGGTCCGTCTCCTCCTTCACTTTCACTCCTGACATGTTTGAACCTGCTGTGTTCACATAAAGCTTGTGTTGTTGTGAGAGTAGCTCCGGAGCTAAGTGGCGAGGACCTAATGTTCACTGCGGGCGTCTTCACTTCTGCCTGCTTAGAAAGGACCATAAACACAGATCATTTTATCCACCAGGGAATATGATCAAAGATTTGGGGGGAGTAAATGCAAGTTCATTGTGACCACAGAATGGTTTACATTATCATTATGTTATTTGGTTGTAAAAAAAATCAGACCTGAAATATCTTGAGTTCTGAAGCACTGTACATACAGAGGTTCTTATCTCTCTTCACTGAACCCTCCAGTCATGATCAGCATTTTTCATGAAACAGAAAATGGCCTGTTTACATTTATTTAATGAATAAAAAATAAGCATTGGGGGATCAGTTTAAACAAAGCTAAGGTTTTCTCACTATACAGCTGATACTGATGATCTCCCGATAGAGTCTTTTTATTTTTTATGTGTGTGACTTGTCATGTGCCTTAAGAGTAGATCTTTTTGTGTAAAAAGCTTGTTAAGGTTAATTAATGTGACTCTGGTTCAATGAGTGTGTGCGTTGCCTTCTACAGGCTTTGTTATTAAATAACCAGTGTTCTGTGAGGTCAACGGACGTGCATTTCCACTGGCCGTGTGACTAGTGCCCTCAGCACAAGGCTATATGTGACCGGTGCAACTCTGCGATGTGTAGATTTTAATTGTTTATAGTGCACTCGGGAATCACTGGACACAGGTGATCGTTCGAAGACTCTTTAATCTGATCAACATGAAAATAACACAATCAACATGTGCCACAATTCTCCGGTCCAGCCCAAACTACAAAGGAAATGAATATAATTAGCACCCACCGCATTTTCCCATCAATAAAACAAAACATCGACGTGACATAAGTGCTCATTATAGACTTTGAAACAACTACAATAGCACAACAGTGATAAATAAAGACAAAATAATAACAAGAGGACACTTAAAACAAAGGATTACAAAAGATGACTGACCTCTTCCCAACACGGGATTTTCAAAAGGGAAGAGGAAGTCGTGACAATGGGATTTATAACAATTTATAACAACACACGAAGAAGAAACAATATGCAGAAGGAGTGGCTGGAGGACCAAGACAGCACAGCATTTCAAAACACCAGGTATATACACAACACAATGATAAGTAGAACGACAATTTTGTGTAATTATAATAAAGTAATAAATGAACTGGTTACATATATAACCCCTCATTTCCACTGCATGCATCTTGGAGATGCGCAGCAGTAGTTTTCTCCAACAGCAGAACTGAAATGTGTCCAGTGGGCCAGGGTCTGCAAAGTTGGTTGCCTAACCTCATGCAGTGGAAATTGGGGTTAGGCAGCTTAGCATGCCAATCTACTATGAGCACAATGTAACAATAAGAGTGAGAAAAGGCTACACACAATCCCAGCCAATCCAATCCAAGCCCAGAGACTAGATCAACAAGAAACTGGCCGCCCACGGTTGGCACAGGGCACCAAGTGGGCAACAATGACTAAACGTAGAAGAGAAGGAAATGGCCAGACACATGTCCACCACTAATGGCGCTTTTCCACTACACAGTACCAGCTCGACTCGACTCGCTCGACTCGGCTCGGCTCGGCTCGCTTTTCGCTCCGTTTTCCATTGCAGATAGTACCTCCACAATAGTACCTAGTCGTCATCATAGCGACGCCGCAAGAACCTGTCGACGTAATCTTCACGCGACACACATCCGCTACTCACACACATAAACAATGGAGGAAATCGAGTCTGTTTTTTTTATCCTCGGGATGTGGCTGTTTCTCACAGCAAGACAGCAAACGTTGTTTCAGGAGAGGCTGAGGGCAGCAAAAAGAAAAACTGCTGATAACAACAGGAGAGTTTGGGAATTACTACAGAGTTCAGACTACGAGAGGAATCTGTGTTTTCAACGCCGACGCAAGAGGGTAAGTTATTATGCTAACGTTTACATATGTGTAAATACTATAAGTTACTACTTACAAAGTATTTGAACAACTTTATAGCTACCAGTATTACGTACTAAAATGTGTATGGTTTATGTGTTTCAGATCTGTTTCGCTTTGCAAAGTCGTGCCGCAGACCGTGTGTTTGGGCTTTCAACCGAGCTACCGAGTGGTGGGATGTTATTGTTCCCGGTTTCACAAACGCGCAGTGGGTTCAGAACTTCAGAATGTCCGAAGAAACATTTATTTACTTGTACAACAAAGTGCGTCCAGTGATGGAGAGACAGGACACAAGCTTCCGCAAGTGTGTTGTTGCCCTAAAGAAGAGAGTTGTCTCATGAAAAGAAATGACTGTGATGTTACAATGGTGAAATCTATGATTCTTACTTGCTGTGCTTTGCATAACCTTTGTGAGAGTCATGGAGAGGACTATGACAATGACTGGGATGCACCTGCAGCAGCAGAGCCTGTGGTGGCAGTGGCACAGGGTGTAGAGGAGGAAGGCAGTGATGTACGAGAGGGTCTGATGCGTTACTTTAATTGCTAAAAATAAATACATTATCGTTAAAAATGTTGTCTCTGCTGTTTTAAGGTTATCACAGTATAAAATCTGAAAATACATGGTCAAACCCTTGTACAAAAGCAAACCATCAAAAAAGACACTTATTTGTAATAAGTTTCAAAAAAGTTTTATTTAACCACACACACAAATACAACAAACTCTAATAAAAATTCACACACAATTATATACATGTTACATGTAGTGCAAACAATACAGCAAAAAATGCTGTATTTAATTACTAATATGTATACATTTTCAGTCCAGGGGTGATGGAACAGCGTCCCGTCGGTTCAGTGCCTGTACAAGCTGGCTCAGGATTCCCAGAAAGGCCTGGTTGAAGGACGACGTTGCAGCAATCTCTCCCTCCTCAAAGCCACTTCTATTTCTCTTGTCTGTGCTGCTTCGTCCAGTACCATTTGTAAATGCCGCTCTCGCTGTGTCCGGTTCAACTCTGATTGCTCCACATCAGATGTCTGCATCTCCCTCAGGACAGTCAGCTGCTCCTGCTCCCTCTGTCGTTTCCTCCGTCCTGGACAAAAAATAATTACAATGAATGAATTACAATAAAGATAAACGATTTCACGTTTAATTCAAACATTGTGTATGTCTGAAAGTTATAAAAGTACTGAACAGGTTTATTAATGAATCTTGATTCCCATAACTGGGAATGCTTCCTGTTGCTATGCAAGTACATTGACGTTTATATAAATAATAATATATGATATACTAATGGGTTATAAACACGATTAATATTAATTTAATTATATTAATAAGTGTATATAGATTCACAGACAACAGGCTAGAAGGTTTTACTTTTTCTCCTATTATACTGACCGGTTGCGGTGTCGACGCTGCTGCGGGTCCCGTTCTCGACGCGCTGGTCTCGGTGTCGATGGTGCCAATGGTTCTGGTGCTGTTGTTAATGCCGACGCTGCAGCCGATGCCAACGTGGCATCAGTGGGAGCCACAGAACCATTCTCGGGTGTCGAAAGGAATCTTGAATAGAAAGATCATACAAAAGTCAACACACTACGAAATAGCAATGGCAGGCAGCTAACGTTAGCAACTAGTTAGAGCTAAAAGTTAGCGGCAATTGCTATCTGTGACACAAGTTTACAGTCTTCATTGTTAGTGAGCTTCAGCTTTCCAAAAGCCAGCCTAAAGAAAAAAACTCTCAAGCAGAGTGCACCTACAGGGTTAATGTAATGTAAACTTAAAACACTTACCGTCCTCCATCAGCGACTCCAAAAACTAGTGGCGAGTCAAGACCACCATCCCTCCCGTTGCTCGCGGTCTATGGCCGTAGATACTGTCCATCTGTTCGTACCACTTCCATCTTTTCCGGTTTGAACCACTATGGCGTTGTGGTCCTTTACAGCTCTGTAGTCACTTTTCAGTTTTTTTAACTTTTCCTACATTGCTGGAAAGTCCTGGTGTAGCCATGTGTGGACATCAGTTCGAGACTTCTTTGTATACCCTTTCGTTCCTCGTTGCCCCATCAAGCTCTCGCTGGATCCTCTCTTCGGCAAACAAACAAAGAAAAGTCCGCACCTCCTCGTTTGACCACGGAGCATTTTTCCGAGTTGCCATAATACTAAAGTCTGGGACTGGGTAAATTATCACGCAATCTCTGGCCAAACTATTTAAAAATGGCGGGGTTATTGAGGATACTCCGTCTGGCTCTTGCAACGATGACGCGGTGAACAGTGACGATTCTCTCTGGCCAATCAGCAGTCTGTCGTGTGTTCACGTCACAATTTAGTATCGCCTCAGCCCGCTTAGAACCTCGCCGGAGGTGATACGAAAAAAAGGACCTGGAAGCAGGTACAGGTACAACTTTTACGCAGTGGAAAACCAAAAAAGGCCGAGCCCAGTCGAGGCGAGTCGTGCTGGAACTGTGTAGTGGAAAAGCGCCATAACACTTCCTTACACATGGACACTCTTCATGTAGTGCATAGCCTCACCAAGGGACAGGAAGCGATGCAGTCCACCAGAGCCAAGCACAGAAGAATCAAAACCCTTGCCCCAAAACCTACAAACATCTGAACAATGTGCCAAAGAACAAAAGAACAGTGTGCCTAGACCCGACATGGGCAAAGGCACCCCTGACACCTGTGGTAGTGGGACATAGGGCTTGAACAATAGCATTCTGAGCTTAGGTCACAACTCAAGGTCAAATTTTCAAACTCAGAATTGTGCACCGTGACGGGTGCACTAACAGAAGGCCCTGTTTATTTGGCATATTATAGAGCCAAGGTGAGCACAATGGGCCAGTCCACTTTATGTGAAGGTCCGTCCGCTGGCCTGAACAAAAACATCACAAACAACTACTGTAAGCATAAACTGTTTTCAATGGCATCTTTGTAGACGTTGTACATCACTCTGACCATGGTGAGAGCCCAGGCCAACACATGTCTGTGTGTTAGAAAGGGCCTAAAGCCAGTCCTAGCTTGACTCCAGAGCATAACTACCATGCTGCTAGCTAGTGCAGGGATTTGTGCCACATAGTGGGATCTTACAAATAGCATAATGAGAGGAGTTACAGTGGAAACCGGACTAAAGAGAAAACTACCAGGCAGAAACGATGAACATTGTCCCCATTCTAGCCTACCCAGGGCAGCTCTTAAGACACTAAAAGCTTCAGGGCAACATACCTGGTACAGTATTGTTCAAAATAATACCAGTACAATGTAACTAACCAGAATAATCCAGGTTTTTAGTATTTTTTTATTGCTTTTGCTGAAGAGGACATGCCCTTGAAATGTTTGTTTCAACAAGACAATGATCCCAAACACACGAGTAAACAAGCAAAGTCTTGGTTTCAAATCAACAAAACTAATGTTATGGATTGGCCAGTCCAATCCTCGGACATTAATCCAATCGAGAAGCTGTTTCTGAAGCAAAACCAAGAAATGTAAATGAATTATGGAATGCTGTTAAAGAATCATGAAGTGGAATAACAGCTGAAAGGTGCCACAAGTTGGTGCCACACAGATGTGAAGCACTTTAAAAAAAAACTAAATATTAGTTTAGTTATTCACAGAATGCAAAATCCTAGAAACAAAAGCGTTTGTACAAAATAGTTTTGAGTTTGTACAGTCAACGGTGAACACACCCCTTTCAACTAATTGTCCAATTGCACAGCCTTAAGAGCGTGCATATCATGAATGCTGGGTCTTGTTTGTTTTCTGAGAATCTACTACTGGGAACTTGTTTGTGTGTTTAGACACCTGTGGTGTAATATTTTGGATGCTATATGTTTTATTTTGTATACTTATTTAGTTATTCATTTATGCATGAAGAGTTTATGTTATATGTTTTATGGTTTATACTTACGCATGTTTTTTAATTAAATAGGATGTTATATGTAATACATCTAGGAACATATTAATAAAAAGAGAAAACAATGTCAGAGTGTATGGTTTTAACATGATAAGTTTAATGCACACACACACAGGGAAGATCTAAGTTAAAGATAACGTGTGCCTGGCACCAGACAGAGGTCACAGAGGAACCAGAGAAAAGAACGGGAAAGGGGGCCCCTTAGAAAAGGAGGGGGTCCTTGACCCAATGGAGTTGTAAATTGTTAAAATTGTCACATGAAAAGGTATATAAACTCTAGGTTGAGAGACAGTCTTCAGTAGAGCTGGGGAAGTCTACTCGGGTCGTTATTGTTTGTTGTTGCGATGTTGAACAATAAAGACTCTATGGCATTGGAATGGTTGTGCGTTCATAATTTATTCCATACAGTCATGCTACTGAAGTGGTCAGTTTCTGTCGCGCTGACCCGGTGGAGGTGTGGCTGTCTTCCGTGTGCATTGCTGTGGTTGTGGTACGGCGTGTCGGTTTCTTTCTCCTGCGTGCCGCCTTCCCTGTGCGCGCTCTGTAGGCCGGCCCGCACGTGAATGTGCGCGCTCTGGTTCAGGCTCAACCAGGTGATTTTAATTGGGGAAATTAGAAGCGCACCTGGTTCAGTTTTCAAATACACGCATTAGTTGTACCGCCGGGGTACAACGGGAAGAGCGGTCGGCAGAGGCGCAAATTCATTCACTGTGAGGAACTGGGACTTTTCTTTTCTCTTTTGATTATGACAGGCTATTGGTAAGCTTTGACTCTTGTTTCACAGATTCTCGTTTGAATCCTTTGTCTGTTCATTTGTTTGGTATTTAATGTGGTAAATGTGTTAATGTTACAAGTGAAGTTTGAAAGCAATTAATACTGCATGGTTTAAACAAGAGAAACTGGTAACTAAGACTAAATGCTTAGGTTGGTATAGTGTTGCTTGTTGCTTGTAAAGTGCAAAGTAAAAGACCAAGTTGTGTTGCCTGTAAAATGCATTTGACCTTTCCTGTGTTAGGAAAATACCTGATTATTTAAAATGTTTGTGTTTCTTTTTCTTTTATTTATTTAAAGGTTTTTCACCTGTTACATCTGATCCTACTACATTGCTACATCATCTGATCAAAATAAATATTTTTCTGAGTGAAATCCTAAGTCTGGTCCTTTTCAAGTGTGGGCACCTCACAGTTAAAAGACACTTGACAGTGAAAAACCACTGGCGAAGCGAAGACTCCACAAAAAGCCTGCTAAAAAAGGGGAAGATTCCACCTGGGGGCCTGGAGGAAAGCCAACTATCTGCCGTCCACCCGTCCAGTTACCTGTTCGTGTAACAGCCAGAAAGGCAACATGGCTGAGTCCAAGTCACTCGAAGAGCTGAAAATGGAGCGAACAACAGTGAAAAGACTTCTTTCTCGACTTACCAACCATATAATGAGGACCCACATGGAGATGTTTGTGGAGGAGCTACAAGGGAGTTTCAAAAGACTCACAGCAGAGGGCTCCAAAGTGATGGATGTAAATGAGGAGATTGAGGCTGCATACATTGCACTGTGCGAGGAGACTAATGCGAAGGGCGCACCTGAGTTAAGCGACCAGCAGAGAGCTGACCTTGAGAAGACAGAGAAAGAGTGTGAGCAGAAGTTAAAAGAGGTAAAGCACCTAATCCAAGAGACACTATGGACCTCATTTGGTGAGAGGGAACTGACCCTCGCTCTAGAAACTGCAGAGGCAGAGTGCGAGAATGCCTCTTTCATTCAGCCTGACACACCTCTGGAGGCATATGACTTTATGCTCCATCATGTAGAGAAGCTGGTGCTTAAAGCCAAAGAAGCGGACCTGACCTGGAACCGTTGGGCTCCACTAGCCGAGAAGCAAGACTTAAATCGTCGCTTAATGAAGCTAGAAACCCTGCTTCCCAAGCTGGTGTCAGGAAAGGCCACTCTGATTAAAGCAGCAAGAATTAAGGAAGACAGCAACAGAGTTCCTGTCACAGCCCATAGCACAGCCGCTGTTGCTGCCATAAAGCTCAAAGCCACAGCTTTACCAAAGTTTACCAACAGTCAACGTGAGTATTACAGATACAAGAGAAACAAGATACGCTTCCGCTCCCGGTGTGAGAACGCTAGGCGCACCTGTGCTGCCGCTTCACGCCGGTACCTGTTTGTCTGCTGTGTCACGTCTGCTATGCATCAACTTTTCTGGATTATTTCACTGGACTATTTTGCACCAACTCCTGGACTACTCGGATGGAAAAGTTTTCTGGATAACTGACCTGGCCGTCTCCGTGATCCTGTCACACAGATTGGCTACGAGCTCTCTCCATTTCTATCCTCATATCCCCCGCGACACCTGATACTGTGAGTCTCCCCTCTCTCTATCATTTTGTTGCGTACATCCTCGGTATGGTTGGGTAGCCTTCCCTTTTGTGGAATGTGTGGATTTTGGATCTGATATGGCTCTGGCTAACGTAGTTTAAACCGCTAAACTGTTGTTACAGGTTGCGTTGCACATCTCCGGTCATGTTGACACGTATCAATTTGCAGGCTTTGTTGTCTGGCCTTCTTTGGTCCGTGCTGGCACTGAATGATATTTATCAAATTAGTTTCTCTGTGATGGCTTTACAATTCTCTGCAGCTCATCTCAGAACATTTAAAGGGCCGTTTCGATTGGCCCCGGACACCTATAAATGGTGTGAACAACTTGGAGTTTTACGTCGACCGCGCTACATACATCGCTCACGGAAGAAACCACTCACGTATCATCACTCGTCCTCCAATAATATTCCGGTCGTCTCCACCAAAACCCGCGTGTCGGGCGCAATAAAGCTGGAAAATCGGTCTACGAATTTTGCAAATCTTAGACCATTGCGTCTTGATCCTGACCTCCCAAATGCCAGAGGTTCATCTTCAGACCTGCAATGTGCACTGCTGAACACTCGCTCTCTGACTACTAAAGCTTCTGTGTTACATGACATAATCACTGACATGAACCTGGACATGCTACTTCTGACTGAAACTTGGCAGATGCCTAATGACCTTCTCAACCTGAATCTCTTAACTCCCCCTGGATACATCTACTTTGCTCAGCCACGTCTTCATCGTCGAGGTGGTGGGCTGGCTGTAGTTTGCCGTGAGACTATTAAGATTTCAAAGATGTTGCATGACGTTACAGCATTTGAATATCTCGCGCTGAAAATATCTGGCAAATCCTCACTGGCTGTAATATTGATTTACCGACCTCCAAAATGTCATGCTGATCTGTTGTCTGATTTCTTCTCTGAGATCAGTGCATTACTAACTCTTGTTTGTGGTACTTATTCATCTGTTATTCTGCTTGGTGATTTTAATTTACATGAAAACACTGTTCAATTCAATGAACTGACGTCTGTCCTGGACTGCTAACCCAACATGTAACTTTTCCTACTCACTCCAAGGGCCATATACTGGATCTCATATGTACATCTGGCTTAAATAATATTTTTGTTAGTGGTTCTGATTTTGCTTTTTCAGATCATAAAATCATAAACTTCAGTTGTAGTTTTCCAATATCTATACCGCCTCTGATGAAAATGTTGACTTATCGTAAAATCAATTCTGTTAATCCATCTTCTCTCTCTGACTCAATAAGGGCTTCTACCTTGTCAAAATGCCTACTATCTAACTGTCCTTCAGAAATCTGTTCCCACAAAAACTAGACTGGTTCCATCTACTCGTGCTGCACCCTGGTTCACTCCTGAACTACGAACGATAAAAACTGAGGACGCCTGGAAAGGCTATACAGGAAAACTGGGCTTATTGTACACTCGTTGGCGTTTAAAGAACACTGGCACAAGTACCGTACTGCCCTCAACCATGCAAAATCCTCTTATTTTACCTCTAATTAGGAATTCCAAGTGCAGGCCCAAGTTGCTCTTTGCTATGGTTAGCAGACTTACAAATACACCACAACTTGCTATGTCGGGTTCTGTGGGGCTTGTAAATAGTTTTTCAAAATTCTTCTCTGACAAACTACAGACAATCACTGCATCCATTGCCAAAAACACTCCTCATGCACCTGACTCAGATTTTCACCTAATGTTTGCTAATTCAGCTCATTCTACAAACTCTCTCTCTGCTTTTACTCTAACTACTGAAAGTGCCATAAGCGATTTAATTGCGAAGTTAAATTCCACATCCTGCCAACTTGACCCTATACCTACTGTTTTGCTTAAGTTATGTGTCCCTGAGGTTGCACCCTTCATAACACATATGATCAACTGTAGTTTGGCGTCCGGCGTTGTTCCAGCAGATTTAAAAATGGCTGCGGTGACGCTGATTCTTAAAAAACCAGGCCTAGACCACCTAAACATGGACAATTACAGACCAATATCCAACTTACCAGTCATAAGCAAAGTCCTTCAAAGGGTTGTTGTTTCACAATTGCGGTCTTATTTAGATATAAATGGCCTTTTTGAACCTTTTCAGTCTGGTTTTCGCCCAGCACACAGCACTGAAACGGCTCTTCTCCGGGTGGGTAATGACATTCTTTTGTCCATGGATGCAGGGCTGACAAACATCTTGCTGCTTCTTGATTTAAGCACTGCTTTTGACACAGTCTGCCATGAATTAATGATTTCTAGGCTCTCTGACATTGGCATCACTGGCTCTGCACTTTCCTGGCTCATTTCCTACATTAGCGACAGAAAATATTATATCACTATACAAGGGTTTAGGTCTGCTACTGCTCCACTCACACAGGGTGTCCCTCAAGGTTCGGTTCTTGGCCCACTACTATTTATCATCTACATATATCCACTCGGTGACATACGCAAGCATGGACTTCAGTTCCACTGCTATGCAGATGATATTCAAATCTATCTCACCACCAGCTCCAATGCTCCATCTCTGCCTGACTCACTCACAGCATGTATCAGGGACATTAAGTACTGGATGTCCCGAAATTTCCTTAAATTGAATGATAAAAAAACTGAGATAATCCTGATTGGTTCTACTGCCACAGTCAAAACAATGAACCAGGCTTTTGATGTTCATGGAACTCACATTAAGCCTTCGTCACTAATCCGTAACCTTGGTGTTCTATTCGATTCAAATCTATCTTTCGGCCCTCACATTTCTTCTATTGTTAAAAACTCCTTTTTCCATCTTCGTAATATTGCCCGTCTCCGATCTTCTCTCACCATTGCTGATACTGAAACCTTAATTCACGCATTAATCACTTCACGTCTGGACTATTGCAATGCCCTATTTCTTGGTCTTCCAAAAAAACTCATCGCTAGATTACAGTATGTTCAAAACTCAGCAGCAAGAGTTCTCACCTCCACTAGGCGCTCTGCTCACATTACTCCTCTGCTTCATGACCTTCACTGGCTACCTGTAGCATCACATATACACTTTAAAATATTGCTTCTAACATTCAAAGCATTAAATGGTCTTGCTCCCCAATATCTGTCTGACCTACTCTCCCCCTACCGCCCTGTCCGGTCCCTTAGATCAGCCGAACTCAGTCTGTTGTCCACCCCACGTTTCCGTCTGTCTACTGTTGGTGGAAGGTCCTTTAGTTTAAATGCTCCTAAACTATGGAACGCGTTGCCTCTTACTCTACGAAACATCTCATCTGTGGATGTATTTAAGTCTCAGTTAAAAACATATCTATTCAACAAGCATTTTGGGTAATTACAACTATATGTTTCATGTGATGTGTATATATAGATGTATATGTAAGTGATTGTCTGTACTGTATTTGTGAAATGTAAAGCGACCTTGAGCTACGGAAAGGCGCTATATAAATAAAACTTCTTCTTCTTCTTCTTCTACAGATGGAGGAAAGAATGGGAGGCTCTGCAGAAGCAAGGCGAACCAACTGGGTCCATGGAGGTGAAGAAATTCCAACTGCTTGATAGTCTCGATGAAAGAGTGGCCAAAGATCTACGCCTGTCTATTTACACCTCAGCAGATGATATCTTCAGAGTCTTGGAAAACCGTTATGGGAACCAAGCCACTATTGCCATTGAGGTTGTCGAGGAGCTATACGCTATCCCACCTGTCCGTGGTAACCAGCCGAGAAGAATCGTAGAGCTCATCCAAGCTGTTGGAAAAGCCCTCTATGATTAAAATGAATTGAACAGTGCAGATGCCATAAAAAACCCACTAGAAATAAAAACTATCGAGAGCAAATTGCCAGAGTCCCTGAAAAAAGACTGGCTTACCCACGCTGCTGACCTGAACAACGCTGTAAACCACCAGAACCGCTTTGACAAGTTACTTGCATATCTTCAATCCCAAGAGTCCATCTATGAGCAGTTAGAGCAGTTGAGAGACATCGACCCTGCCAAGGAGAAGACCAGGTTTCAAACAAAGTATGCCCGAACAAAGACAACCAATTCCAGCAGTGGATCAGCAGGCTGCATTATCTGTGGAGACCCAAAGCATAAGAGAAAACTCTACTTCTGCAGAAGGTTTAGAACTACCACAAAGCTTCAGGAGAAGAAGGACGCAGTGCAACAGCTCGGAGCTTGCAAGAGGTACCTCGAAGTCCATGACGAACCCTGCAGAAATACTACTTACCTGTGTGGGAATCCAGATTGCAGAGACCAACACCACTACCTTCTCTGTCCCTTGCCCAGACAGCTGTCCCAAAGACCCAAGTTCGGTCCAGTGAGAGCTGAGGCCCAAGAAGAGTTCCTCTCTAAACTTCCACCTGAGCTCGCGCAGCAGGGTCGCAATGCCTTTTGCAACATCGCATCTCGAGCATACAACTTCACTGCAGCAAAGAGAGGCCTTCTGGAGGAGATTGGTCTGCATGAGTACCCCGTGATCCTGATGCTCCTTGATGTCACCGCCAACGACGGGCAAAGAATCGGGACATTAATTGATCTAGCATCTGACAAGAATTATAAAACTCATAAAGCTGCAAGCAAACTGAACCTTCGCAGTGAAGATGTCACACTGGTCGTCCATGGCGTCGAAGGGATGAAGGTGTCTGTTGAAAACAAGCGCTACCTCCTCAAGATCCGTATCAGCACTTTAAGAGCGACCCTCAAGTCTCACCAACTGATCTGCTACGGACTTGACAGAATTGCAGAATTGCACAGGCATGTTCCACCTAATAAGCTGCAGGAGATCTTCCCTGATATTCCCCTCAAAGACCTCATTAGACCTAAAGAGATCCAGCTTCTGATCAGCCATAAAGAAGGCCAGCTGGTGCCCCAAAATTTCCGCTCTATTGGTGACCTGGTGCTCTGGGATGGTCCACTCGGGAAGACAGTCGGGGGCATCCAGATCTCTTCGAGGAAGTCATCCTGATGGCCCACACATCTAAGACTCATTTCGCGAGATCTATGAGGACCGCATCAGTCAAGTATCGAGAGTTTGCAATAGACCCAGCTCCCTGCCATTATCCAGATCACTCCGAATCTCAGTCTAGCACAGCCATCAGCAGCAGAGACTTTCTGAAGTGGCGGAGGTGGGAAAGTATTGGAGCCGCCTGCCGGCCAAGATGTGGAGGTTGTCGCTGCGGGAACTGCCAGCCAGGAGGTAAAGAAATGACGCTTGCAGAGGAGAGGGAGATGGAGCTCGTGAGAAATGGCTTGACATATACAACTGGCGATGATCACAGCACTGAACCATAGGCCGAGTTTCACTTTTGTGCGTGGGGGGGCACCTACCAGCAGGCCACGAGCTAAGATTTTTTAATGGGCTACCATATTTCATATATCATACCATCTACATTTAAAATACATTTACAATGAACAAGGACTGCTATACAAAGAAAAGCATTAAAAATAAAATGAGAAAATATGAATTCTGTATTTTTTTTATTTTTCAAAGCACAAGACAGGCTAATTGGCTCTGGTCTGGGGGGGCAGTGCCCCCTTAGCCCCCAAACTCCGCCCATGCACTGAACCACACTGGCATGCTAAATATCCGTGGACAGAAGATCCAGTATCTCTACCAAACAACAAAAAAGCAGTAGAAGCAACATTCCCCAGAACTGAGAGGCAGCTGTCTAAAGAACCTGAGTGGAAGAAGGCCTATACTGCGCAAATCCATGGTGAATAACAGGGCTGCAATAAAGCTGTCCGAAGACGTCCTGCAGAATTGGACCGGGCCAGTGTGGTATATAAGCCATCTCATCGCGCCAAATCCACACTGAGTCTCCACCCCAGTCAGACTAGTGTGGAACAGCAGCCAAAAGTACAAAGGTCTCAGTCTAAACGATATCCTCATCAAAGGTCCTGATGTCCTGAACCCGATCAGAGCTGTCCTGCTGAGGTTCCGAACTGGTGTCTATGCTGCCCTTGGTGACATCCGCAAGATGTAAAACTCCGTCTGGCTGGAAGATCAAGAGGTCCACCTGCACAGATTTCTGTGGCGTAACAGTGAAGATACTAAAATAGAGGATTATGCCATCACAAGAGTTAACATCGGAGACAAACCTGCCGGTTGCATAGCCCAAGTCGCCAAGCGAGAGACTGCAAACTTGCCTTCATTCAGTTATTTCAAAGAAGAGAGACGTGTGCTGGAAGAAGATGCCTACATCGATGACATTCTGACTTCGCACAACAACCTTGACCATCTGAAATGCCTCACAGCCAACATCGAGCACATCCTGGAAGCTGGAGGATTCTACATGAAGCCTTGGGTCTACTCTTTTCGAAGTGGGAGGAAAGATCCCATGAGTGAAATGCCCAGAACAGAGCTAAAGACTATGATCCTGCCAAACCAGCTGATGGAAGATGAAAACAAAGCCCTTGGCCTTGGTTACACTGTCGATGATGACAAGCTTCATGTCATGGTTGCAGTTAACTTTTCAAAGAAAAGGAGGAAGATGCGCCTTGGTCAAAACCTGCTGAGAGAAGAAGTTAGAAATCAAACTCCGGATCCACTCACTAGAAGAGAGCTTCTAAGCCAAGTTTCTGGCCTGTACGACCCACTCGGCCTTGTGACTCCTGTTAAGCAAAAGGGTGCCATTCTGGTTAGGAGAGCTTTCCAAGAAGCCAAAGTAAGGTACTGCTTAGAAGACACGTGGGACGCTGCCATGTCTGAAGGTCTCAGAGAAGACGCAATAAAGCTATTAGAAGAATATGCTGACCTGAGCCAACTTCGCTTCGCCAGATCTCTGCGCAAAGACCAGTGCCATCACGTTCTCTGATGGCAGCGAAAACGCTTACGGCGCTGTGATGTATCTTCGCTGGAGCTGCAGCCATGGTGTTGTTGTGAGACTGGTCGAATCCAAAGCCAAGTTGACCCCTCTCGACCACAGAGGCGATCCTGTGAAAGCTGAGATGTGCGGAGCCGTATTTGCAGCCCGTCTCAAGACCTACTTCCAGAGACACTGCCGACTCCAGGTCGAGAAATGGTACCATCTTGTCGACAGTCAGACCGTCCTGGGCGCAATACAGCGTGAGAGTTATGGCTACCAGACCTTCTTCGCAAACCGTGTTGGCGAGATTCAGAGCAGCACCGACGTCCAGGACTGGTGGTGGATTCCAGGGCTAGCAAACATCGCAGACATCATCACCAGAGGTGCCAATCCAGATGCCCTAACTGAGGACTCCAAGTGGCAGTCGGGTCCAAAGTTCCTCCAACTTCCTGATGATGAGTGGCCGAAAAAATCCGCTAAAGACGTTGCAGCCCAAACCCGAGACAAAGTCACAAAGATCCAGAAAAAGACATTTGTAGCAGTACTTACCAGAAGTCGCCTGAAGACTGCACACGATCCATCATACGATCCAGCATATGATCCACCCCGGGTAGAGTCCAGAAGACCAGCAGGATTAGCAATTCGACAGCTCGTCAATAAAAGGCGCTTCAGCAACCTAAGAAAGTTGGTCGGGACTGTGGCGTGGATCTGAAGAGCAGCTAAAAAGTTCTTGAGTGCTAAGATCAGAGACCAAGAAAAGTGGGAGGCAGTACCATCCTCAGGTGTCCTTACAGTCAGCAAAAGACGAGACGTGTTTCGAGACCTTTGCCTAGCAGCTCAAGAGGGTGTCAACTTCCCAAGTGCCACAATAAACAGACTTGTCGTTTACAGGGATCAGACAAGTGGACTTCTGGTTTGTGGTGGCAGAGTTCAGACCTTTGGAGATGACCGCAGAGCTGTTCCTCTTCTACCATTCCAAGCTTGGTTATCCACCCTGCTAGCCAGAGAAGCACATAGTGAGGGACATGATGGAGTGGCGGGAACTCTATTGCGGATGAGAAGGAAGGCGTGGGTCATAAGAGGAAGAATTATTGCCCGAAAAGTTGTTGACAAGTGTATCTTGTGCAGGAAAGCAAAAGCAAGAACCTGCAAGCAGATAATGGGCAACTTACCTGAGGAGAGGTCAAATCCTGCTGCACCATTCGAGTTCACGTCTGTTGACCTATTTGGACCTTACTATGTGAAGGATGATGTCAAGAAGAGAGTAACTATGAAAGTATGGGGTGTCGTATTTTGTTGTATGTCCAGCCGAGCCATCCATGTCGAGTTAGCAAACACATTATCAACAGAGAGCTTTCTGCTTACCTATCAGAGGTTCACCGCTGTCCGAGGCCATCCCCAGAAAATCTGGTCTGATCCTGGTACAAACTTTGTCGGAGCAAGACCTGTCCTAAAAGAAATGTATACTTACCTGAATCAACAGGACAAAGAGTCGCTTGAAGAGTATGCTGCCAGAAATGAGACCACCTGGACGTGGAAAATCCTCCCGGCCAATTCACCTCACCGAAACGGGGCCGTCGAAGCTGCTGTCAGAGTCACTAAAAGAGCCCTCCAAAGTCTTACCAATGTGGAGGGCCTTACCTTCAGTGAGTTCCTGACTGCGCTCCATCTAGCTGCTAATCTTGCTAATGAGAGACCCATCGACGCCAGAGTTCAAAGCCGAGAAGAGCGCATCCACTACATCACGCCGAACAACCTGCTGCTTGGTCGAGCCACACAAAGTGGAGACTTCAAAACTGTCGATTATACCATTTATCCATTCGAAAGACTCAAAGAAGTACAAACTATAGTCAAAAATTTCTGGAAGTCCTGGAGCCAACTTGCTGGCCCGAACCTGTTCATTCGCAGTAAGTGGCATACTGCTGAAAGGAACGTTGCCGTTGGAGACATAGTTTGGCTCTGTGACCAAAACGCACTGAGAGGGCAGTTCAGACTTGCAAGAGTCGTCGGCGTTAATCCTGATTCCAAAAGTGTTGTTCGAGATGTTTATGTGAGGGTCTCTCTAAGCTCCAACGTTTCGGTGAGAAATCCAAAACCGGGTGCCAGAGATCCCGAGTTGAGCACCATTCTGCATCGGGACGTCCATCGCCTTGTGGTCCTCCTGCCAGTGGAAGATCAGGTCGGAGACCATCCCACCTGAGAGTGCGATCTTTCCAGGCATCCACCTCCGGTGGAGGTGTGGCTGTCTTCCGTGTGTATTTCTGTGTTGTGGTTCAGCGTGTCGGTTTCTTTCTCCTGCGTGCCGCCTTCCCTGTGCGCGCTCTGTAGGCCGGCCCACACGTGAATGTGCGCACTCTGGTTCAGGCTCAACCAGGTGATTTTAATTGGAGAAATTAGAAGCGCACCTGGTTCAGTGTTTAAAATACACGCATTAGTCATTTGATTGGGGTACAACAGGAAGAGCAGTCGGCAGAGGCGCAAATTCATTCACTGTGAGGATCTGGGACTTTCTTTTTTCTCTTTTGATTATGACGGGCTATTGGTAAGCTTACATGGACTCTTGTTTCACAGATTCTCGTTTGAATCCTTTGTCTGTTCATTTGTTTGGTATTTAATGTGGTAAATGTGTTAATGTTACAAGTGAAGTTTGAAAGCAATTAATACTGCATGGTTTAAACAAGAGAAACTGGTAACTAAGACTAAATGCTTAGGTTGGTATAGTGTTGCTTGTTGCTTGTAAAGTGCAAAGTAAAAGACCAAGTTGTGTTGCCTGTAAAATGCATTTGACCTTTCCTGTGTTAGGAAAATACCTGATTATTTAAAATGTTTGTGTTTCTTTTTCTTTTATTTATTTAAAGGTTTTTCACCTGTTACATCTGATCCTACTACATTGCTACATCAACTGATCAAAATAAATATTTTTTCTGAGTGAAATCCCAAGTCTGGTCCTTTTCAAGTGTGGGCACCTCACAGTTAAAAGACACTTGACAGTTTCAGTTTGTTTGTGTGAATCTGACACAACACACCCTAATTGAGTCAACTGCTTAATATGTTGTTTACACATTTATTATCCCTAATAATAAATGGCTCTAATATCCAAAGAGTCATGTCAGGTTATTACACTGGATCGGCACTACCATCTTAAGTCTCAAACCACAGACTTACCATTTTCTCCTCATCCTTGAAGCTGAGAAACATATGATCTGATCTCATCATCTGACTGAGGCAAACAATATATTCAATTGTGCTCATAAGTTTACAGAAGTTGGCAGAATCTGTGATTTGTTTTGGCCATTTTTTAGAGAATTTGAACAATAACACAAAAACCTCTTTTTTTACTCATAGATGTTGGCTGAAGCCATTAATTATCAGACAACTGTGTTTACTCTTTTTAAATCATAATGATAATAATTTGGCCAGAGAACATGCACACACGTTAACACAAACAGGTTTGAATGGCTACTAAAGGTAACCATCCTCACCTGTGACCTGTTTGTAATCAGTGTGTGGATAAAAGGTCAGTGAGTTTCTGGGCTCCTAACGGACCCTTGCATCTTTCATCCAGTGCTGCACTGATGTTTTTGTCTGAGTCATGGGGTAAGCAAAATAATTGTCAAAGAATTTGTGGGAAAAGTTAACTGTATAAAATAAGAAAGGGATATAAAAAGATATCTAAGGAATTGAGGATGCCAATCAGCAGTGTTCAAACTCTAATTAAGACTCTCTAAAAAAAAAAAATAGTGTGGCTGTTTCAAGATGCATAATTAGGAGGGACTTGAAGAAAGGCTGCATGGTCGAGAAAGCCATTACTACACAAATGCCACAAAGCATCCCACTTACAATACACCGGACAGCTCAGAGACAAGCCTCAAAACTTCTGGAACAAAGTTATTTGGAGTGATGAGACAAAAATGTAACTTTTTGGTCACAACCATAAATGTTACATTTGGAGAAGAGTCAACAAGATCAATGATGAAAGATACACAGTCCTACTGAGAAACATGGAGGAGGATCACTGATGTTTTGGGGACGTGTGAGCTACAAAGACACAGGAAAAGATGAATGCAGCATGTTATCAGAAAATACTGGAGGAAAGTTTTCACTCATCAGCCCAGAAGCTGTGCATGGGACGTACTTGGACGTTCCAACATGACAACGATCCAAAACACAAGGGCCGGTCGACCTGTCATTGGCTACAGCATCATAAAGTGAAGGTTCTGGACTGGGGCAGTGTCATATCATATCGCCCACAATAATTAAAAAATTCTGGTGATATTATCCAAATATCACAATATCACATTATAGCAGACAAAAGAAGCAGCCATTAAGGAAAAATACACCCACTCTCCAAATTCTCTAACTGCACTTATATAGAGTCATCAACATACAACCTAAACTATTGTCTCTCTGCTGCATTCATTTGAGCAAAATAGCTCCCTACACCTCAGTCTTGGCCGCACCAATGTAACTCTCTACTTAAAAAAAAAAAAACAGGCTTATTTTACCATTTTATTGGTAAAAATACAGGTGATCAGCTAAAACAGACAGACAGGAGTATTTTGTGTGTCGCACGTTCTCACTTCTGAGACCGCGCACACAGAGACACGAAGGTCACTGTGCGCCGGAGCAGGGACAGACACAGAACAGGGAGCTGCATGCACACCAAGCCTCTCTCATGGAACCTCTTAAATGGTCCCCGAGTAAGTGAAAAATGGCCAAAAAGAAATCCCTAAATTCTGCCAGGATAACTTATGAGCACAACTGTACATTACAAACTCATAATAATCAATCAAGTAGTATGTCTTAACTAGATTTTATTGCATTAACTAACAATTACTAATTAATACTAGTTTGGTAAGGAACCTTTTAACCTGGCCTTATTATGTATAGACATTTGAAAAGTTTTAAGTATCACTACCAATAGTGTTAAGGAGACGAAGGCAAGACCCCAAAGCAGACACAGACGTGTGAAAATATAGAAGAAAGTTTTATTGAACAAAGGGTGATGTGAAGGATCAGGCGTGGTCGTAGCGTGGCTTAGTCCTGGCAAAAGAGTCCGCAGGCAGGCAGGTGAGACTGGACAGAAAAAAATAAAAATCACAAAAACCACAATTTCTACCACTGAATAGACGAAATAATCTGGCGATGAGTGGAGGACAACTTGGAGTTTTTATACTGGGTTTGATGAGAAGATGAGATACAGCTGATTCTGCTTGCTGCGCCACACCCACCAGCTTGACCTAAAAAAGACATTACCACACGAGGGAGACAAAGACTAGGGACACAAGACAAAACACACTGGGTTAAACCATAACAAATAGAGCCATAAAGAAATACAGACACTTCTCTAACCTCACCTGTTCTCAACCTCCTCGCAATCCCACAGGTCCGTCTCCTCCTTCACTTTCACTCCTGACATATTTTAACTATACAATGTAAAAATAACCCGCTATATGCAGTTCATTGATGTTAAAGAAGGACCTATATCGTCAATGGTTCAGTTAAAGGGCTCCGCTTTGGGTTCAGATCAACTTGAGATTCATTACTACCACCTACCGGGCTGGAATGTAAAACTCTAGTTTAAGCTCTAGTTTTAGTTTTAGTAAATTTTGAAAATATAGGGATTGATTTCTTTATAAAACACATTCCCAAGAGACTGTCTAATGTCCGTTTGTTGTGCACAGTGGACCCCCTGATTTATGCCTGGTTAAAAAAATAAAAATACTACATACAATTATAAACTGGGGAAAAACATTTCTGTTTATAAAAGTAAAACATATGGGCATTTTGTTTTGAGTGACAGGTTTTTAAAAATAAAGACATTGCATACCGTAGTTGCCATCCATCCATCTTCTACCCCTTATCCGGGGCCGGGTCGCGGGGGCAGCAGTCTAAGCAGAGACGCCCAGACTTCCCACTCCCCAGACACTTCCTCCAGCTCTTCCGGGGGGGATACCGAGGCGTTCCCAGGCCAGTCGAGAGACATAGTATCACCTGTATCCAGGATCTTGTTCTTTCGGTCATGACCCAAAGCTAATGACCATAGGTGAGAGTAGGAACGTAGATCGACCAGTAAATCAAGAGCTTCGCCTTGCAGCTCAGCTCCTTCTTCTCCGATACATCGACCGCATCACTCCAGAAGGTGCACCGATCCGTCTGTCAATCTCACGCTCCTTCCTTCCCTCACTTGTGAACAAGACCCCAAGATACTTGAACTCCTCCACTTGAGGAAGGAGCTCTCCACCAACCTGAAGGCGACAAGCCACTCTTTTCCAACTGAGAACCATGGTCTCACACTTGGAGGTGCTGATCCTCATCCCTGCTGCTTCACACTCGGCTGCAAACCGTCCCAGTGCACACTGAAGGTCCTGGCTTGATGAAGCCAACAGGACAACATCATCTGCAAAAAGCAGAGACGAGATCCTTCCCCTGGATGGTCCCCAAACCAAACTACCTCCGGCCCCTAGCCTAGAAATTCTGTCCATAAAAATTACGGCTGCTCTGCCGGAGTCCAACATGCACCGGGAACAGGTCTGACATACTGTCGGCAATGCTCCGGTCGTACAGGGACCGGACAGCCCTTAGCAAAGTACCTCGGACCCCATACTTCCAGAGCACCCCCCACAGGGCACCATGAGGTACATAGTCGAATGCCTTCTCCAGATCCACAAAACACATGTGGACTGGTTGGGCAAACTCCCATAAACCCTCCAGCACCCTGGAGAGGGTATAGAGCTGGTCCAGTGTTCCACGACCGGGATAAAAACCGCATTGTTGCTCCTGAATCCGAGGTTCAACTATCGGCCGAATTCTCCTCTCCAGTACTCTGGCATAGACTTTCCCTAAACGGAAGACGTGTCGTGGGGTTGAGTAGATCCTCAAAGTATTCCTTCCACCGCCCAACAATATCCCCACCTCCACTGTAAACAGTGTTGGCAGGGCACTGCTTCCCCCTCCTGAGGCGCCGGACGGTTTGCCAGAATTTCTTCAAGGCCGACCGATAGTCCTTCTCCATGGCCTCACCGAACTCCTCCCAGACCAAAGTTTCTGCCTCCACAACCACCTGGGCTGCAGTCTGCTTGGCCTGCCGGTACCTATCAGCTGCCTCAGGAGTCACATGAGCCAACCAGGCTCGATAGGTCTCCTTCTTCAACTTGACGGCATCCCTTACTTCCGGTGTCCATTCGGCCTGCCGAGTCTGTCCAGCTTTCTCCCGCCATCGGATCCTACTCACCACCAGGTGGTGATCAGTTGACAGCTCCGCCCCATTCTTCACCCGAGTGTCCAAGACATACGGCCGGAGGTCAGATGAAACAACTACAAAGTTGATCATCAACCTCCAACCTAGGGTGTCCTGGTGCCATGTGGACTGGTGGACACCCTTATGCTTGAACATGGTGTTCGTTATGGACAAACTGTTACTAGTTCCTCCCAATCACGCCCCTCAAGGTGTCACTGTCGCTGTCGCTGCCCACCTGAGCGTTGAAGTCTCCCAGTAGAACGACGGAGTCGCCGGTCGGAGCACTTTCCAGCACCCCTCCCAGAGACTCCAAGAAGGCCGGGTACTCTGCACTGCCATTTGGCCCGTAAACACAAACAACAGTGAGAGACCTATCCCCGACCCGAAGACGCAGGGAAGCAACCATCTCGTTCACCGGGGTGAACTCCAACAAATGGCAGCTGAGCCAGGGAGCTATGAGCAAGTGGTGAACCACTCAAAAGTGGTGTTTGTGTGTAAACACCTATAAGCACGCCCTCAGCACTGCAAAGACGGCCTATTTCTCATCTCTAATCAGAGAAAACCGGCATAACCCCAGGTTTCTATTTGGGACAGTTGCTAAACTAACCAACCATAAACAACTGAAGACTCCTCTCCCTTTAGTGCACAAGTCTTTTTAGATTGCTTTAATCATAAAATTGAAGATATCAGGGATAATATTTTGTTTTTGTCTTCCTCAGCTCTGGGTCCCATTCACTTGGATCCACTGACCTCTCGTCTCTCAGTCTTAGATCCTGTATCCCTCGATGAGCTGACAAGGTGGTTTCTTCATGTAAAGCAACTACGTGACTTCTGGATATCCTGCCAGCAAAAGCTATGTAGGGCAAATTATGTTAAACATTATAAACTTGTCCCTGTCTACTGGCACCATTACTTCCCTCTTCAAACAGGCTGTGGTCAAATCCCTGCTTAAAAAACCTACTCTGGATCCTGGATGCCTAAATAATTTTCGTCCTGTCTCCAATTTACCTTTTCTATCTAAAGTCCTCAAAAAAGTTGTGTTAAAACAACTTACTCTACACTCACCTAAAGGATTATTAGGAGCACCATACTAATACTGTGTGTGACCCCATTTTGCCTCCAGAACTGCCTTAATTCAACACGGCATTGATTCAACAAGGTGCTGGAGGCATTCTTTAGAAATGTTGGCCCATATTGATAGGATAGCATCTTGCAGTTGATGGAGATTTGTGAGATGCACATCCAGGGCATCAAGCTCCCGTTCCACCACATCCCAAAGATGCTCTATTGGGTTGAGATTTGGTGACTGTGGGGGCCATTTTAGTTCAGTGAACTCATTGTCATGTTCAAGAAACGAGCTTTGTGACATGGTGCATTATCCTGCTGGAAGTAGTCAGAGGATGAGTACATGGTGTTCTTAAAGGGATAGACATGGTCAGAAACAATGCTCAGGTAGGCTGAGGCATTTAAACGATGCCCAATTGACACTAAGGGAGCTTTTCCACTACACAGTACCAGCTCGACTCTCCTCGACTCGGCTCGCCTTTGTTTGGTTTTCCACTGCGTAAAAGTTGTACCTGTACCTGCTTCCTGGTACTTTTTTTCGTATCACCTCCGGCGAGGTTCTAAGCGGGCTGAGGCGATACTAAATTGTGACGTGAACACACGACAGACTGCTGATTGGCCAGAGAGAATCGTCACTGTTCACTGCGTCATCATTGCACGCGCCAGACGGAGTATCCTGAATAACCCCGCCATTTTTAAATAGTTTGGCCAGAGATTGCGTGATAATTTACCCAGTCCCAGACTTTAGTATTATGGCAACTCGAAAACGGCCTTAGTGGTTCAAACCGAAAAGATGGAAGTGGTACGAACAGATGGACAGTATCTACGCCATAGACCGCGAGCAACGGGAGGGATGGTGGTCTTGACTCGGCCACTAGTTTTTGGAGTCGCTGATGGAGGACGGTAAGTGTTTTAAGTTTACATTACATTAACCCTGTAGGTGCACTCTGCTTGAGAGTTTTGTTTTCTTTAGGCTGGCTTTTGGAAAGCTGAAGCTCACTAATAACAATGAAGACTGTAAACTTGTGTCGCAGATAGCAATTGCCGCTAACTTAGCTCTAACTAGTTGCTAGCTGCCTGCCATTGCTATTTCGTAGTGTGTTGACTTTTGTATGATCTTTCTATTCAAGATTCCTTTTACGGCGAGAATGGTTCAGTGGCTCCCACTGATGCCACGTTGGCATCGGCTGCAGCGTCGGCATCACAACAGCACCAGAACCATTGGCACCATTGGAACTAGAAGCGGCTTTGAGGAGGGAGGAGATTGCTGCAATGTCGTCCTTCAACCAGGCCTTTCTGGGAACCCTGAGCCAGCTTGTACAGGCACTGAACGGCGGGACGCTGTTCCACCACCCTGGACTGAAAATGTATATTATGTAATTAAATACAGCATTTTTAAAATTGTTTGCACTACATGTAACATGTATATAGTTGTTTGTGAATTTATATTAGAGTTTGTTCTATTTGTATGTGTGTGGTTAAATAAAACTTTTTGAAACTTATTACAAATAAGTGTCTTTTTTGATGGTTTGCTTTTGTACAAGGGTTTGACCATGTATTTTCAGATTTTATACTGTGATAACCTTAAAACAGCAGAGACAACATTTTTAACGATAATGTATTTATTTTTTTAGCAATTAAAGTAACGCATCAGACCCTCTCGTACATCACTGCCTTCCTCCTCTACACCCTGTGCCACTGCCACCACAGGCTCTGCTGCTGCAGGTGCATCCCAGTCATTGTCATAGTCCTCTCCATGACTCTCACAAAGGTTATGCAAAGCACAGCAAGTAAGAATCATAGATTTCACAATTGTAACATCACAGTCGGGAACAATAACATCCCACCGCTCGGTTGAAAGCCCAAACAGACGGTCTGCCACGACGACTTTGCAAAGCGAAACAGATCGGAAACACATAAATCATACACATTTTAGTACGTAATACTGGTAGCTATAAAGTTGTTCAAATACTTTTTAAGTAGTAACTTATAGCATTTACACATATGTAAACGTTAGCATAACTTACCCTCTTGCGTCGGCTTTGAAAAACCAGATTCGTCTCGTAGTCTGAACTCTGTAGTAATTCCCAAACTCTCCTGTTGTTATCAGCAGTGTTTCTTTTTGCTGCCCTCAGCCTCTCCTGAAACAACGTTTGCTGTCTTGCTGTGAGAAACAGCCACATCCCGAGGATAAAAAAAAACATAGACTCGATTTCCTCCATTGTTCTATGTGTGTGAGTAGCGGGTGTGTGTCGCGTAGAAGATTACGTCACAACAGGTTCTTGCGGCGTCGCTATGACGACTAGGTACTATTGTGGAGGTACTATCTGCAATGGAAAACGGAGCGAAAAGCGAGCCGAGCCGAGTCGAGGCGAGTCGAGGCGAGCTGATACTGGTAGTGGAAAAGCGCCATAAGGGGCCTAACATGTGCCAAGAAATCATCCCCCACACCATTACACCACCACCAGCAGCCTGCACAGTGGTAACAAGTCATGATGGATCCATGTTCTCATTCTGTTTTCACCAAATTCTAACTCTACCATCTGAATGTCTCAACAGAAATTGAGACTCATCAGACCAGGCAACATTTTTCCAGTCTTCAACAGTCCAATTTTGGTGAGCTCATGCAAATTGTAGCCTCTTTTTCCTATTTGTAGTGGATATGAGTGGTACTCGGTGGGGTCTTCTGCTGTTGTAGCCCATCCGCCTCAAGGTTGTGTGTGTTGTGGCTTCACAGCTTTGCTGCGAGTTGTAACGAGTGGTTGTTTCAGTCAAAGTTGCTCTTCTATCAGCTTGAATCAGTCAGCCCATTCTCCTCTGACCTCTAGCTTCAACAAGGCATTTTTGCCCACAGGACTGCCGCATTACTGGATATTTTTCCCTTTTCACACCTTTCTTTTAGTAAACCCTAGGGTGAAGTAAATATTAGAAATGCCTTGCCACAAGCTGAAACTGTAGGAACTACACTAACTATGGCGATGCAGATCATCTTTCGAGATAGTATTCCTTGGATCATCCACATTGTTGGGACCCTTCCACATCGTCAGCAGAGATTTCAGGGTCTCAGGTGCTTCGCCCCTTAACCTGAACACCTCGCCTAAGTGGTACAGCAAAGACTGATTAGCCTTCACCTGCAGAAGGGTTCCAACTGTGGGCTCTCTTCAGCCACAGCCATCTTAAACTGGACTCGGCTGCTGCCCCTGGTGGCTTTCTTCACCTGTTTAGGCTCCAGTCCCACCCTCTGGTGGAAGTAGCGCACTGATTTTGCTGGGAACCTGCGGCAGCCGACTTCAATGGGATAGCTGGTTGCGTGCCAACCTTTTAGAACTGCTTCATCAACCAGGTCTTGGTACTTGGCTTTTTTCAGTTGGTGAGACGTGGCTAGCCTCTCTTCCCAGGGAATCGTGAGCTCAGCAATTATGATGGTTTTTTTGCTCTTAGATAATAGGACCATATCTGGACGGAGAGTGGTCACTGCCACCTCCTGTGGGAAGACAAGCTTCCTCTTCAGGTCCACTCTCAACTCTCAGTCAGAAGCCTGTTGCAAAATAGAGGGTGGGTTCTTAGCCACCTTGCCAGACTTATGAGCCTTGTCTCCTTCCCTAACAAAAGTTATGGCTTCGGGCGGATGGGCCTTCTTGTTGTTGGCCTTGACTCGTCGCTGTTCCACCCATTTGGCGATTTCTGTGAGGACCTTGTCGTGCCTCCATCTGTACCGCCCTTCTGCCAATGCCCTTGGACAACCAGTCAGGATGTGGTTCAGTGTACAGGAGGCTGCTCTGCATTGGTTGCAAGATGGATCTTCCCCTCCGCCCCAGATCTTTATGTTTCTTGGAGTTGGCAGCAGGTCAGTCACCGAGCGCAGGAGAAAGCTCAACTTCCCTTGATCAGTCCGCCACAGTTCCTTTCTTGACAGCGGTCGCTTCTGTGCCTGGTCCCACTGCGTCCATCGACCCTGGGATGCAAGCCCGATCGCTTTCACTTGACGCTCCTCTTCTGCTGCTTCACGGACTCTTTGCACGACAAGACCTCTTCTGGCTTTGGCACCAGGATTGGATGGATTCCACTTCCATCACAGCTTGCTGGCGCTTAAAAATGGTTGTGTGTGAAAATCCCAGTAACTGCGCAGATTGTGAAATACTCAGACCGGCCCGTCTGGCATCAACAACCATGCCACGCTCAAAATTCTTCTCAAAATCTCCTTTCTTTCCCATTCTGACATTCAGTTTGGAGTTCAGGAGATTGTCTTGACCAGGACCACACCCCTAAATGCACTGAGGCAACTGCCATGTGATTGGTTGATTAGATTCTTGCATAAATGAGAAATTGAACAGGTGTTCCTAATAATCCTTTAGGTGAGTGTATATCTATCGGAAAATGACCTCCTCGAGGCGTTTCAGTCTGCATTTAGGGCCTCTTATTCCACTGAAACAGCTTTAGTTAAAGTGACTAACGATCTTCAGATGGACGAGGACTCATATTGTTATTGCTAGATCTCAGCGCTGCATTTGATACGAATGATCATGCAGTGCTAAACAACAGACTAAAAGATGTGTTTTTCATCTCTGGCTCTGCTCTTGCTTGTGATAGGTCTCATTTTGTCTCTTTTAATAAATCCTTCTCCTCCACGGCACCAGTGAAATTCGGTGTGCCACAAGGGTCTGTGCTTGGTCCCATACTTTTTTCACTATATGTTACACCATTGGGACAAATCATCAGAAGTTATGGAGTAAACTTTCACTGTTATGCCTATGATACACAGCTGGATCTACCAATAAAAGCGAATAATACTACTGACATAATGCGTCTAGAGCAGCGGTTCCCAAACTTTTTTTCCTGCGCACCCCCTTCTATGTCCCAATCGGGTTGGCGCACCCCCAATCCCAAAAAAGCGCTACAAAGCTTTGTTTTATGTTTAACCAGAACACGCATGACAATATCATCAACAAAGTTTCAATATAATGCAACAAAGCTACGCACAAGCTTCCACTTTAAGAGGACGAATGACAGACACAGGCTCAGTAACAGAAAGCACGTTTATTTCCATCCGCGTAAAGAAACATTGCAGCAAAGACCTATTCAATGACCGTGGAGCTAGCATCATTATCATCATAACACAACAGTTATGTAAATTAGAACGACAGGACATTTTATTAAATTGCAATGGCGTTACAAGCGATCCACAACATTAAAGACAATAAGCTCGAAATAGATCAAATAAATAAAACGAGGATCAATCTGAAACTTTTCAAGTGCGAAAATAAAATTAGCCTACACACGAACCACAACATAATTAAGTAACAAAGAGTATAGGCTCAAACATAAAATAAATTAAAAGAGGATAAAAGAGGATCCATCTGTTACTTTTCAAGTCCGGCGCAAAGTCGCTCAGCCTGCAGCGAGAGAGAGGGGGTGGGGAGAGACGGGAGCAGAATGTGTTAGTGTTCCCAGTAAGCCTATATGTGTAGCAATAATATCAAATACTCATAAATAAATACCCATATTAATGCTACGGGTGGGCTAGCATCTTGGCACAAAGCTCTTCGAGGTTTGGTGCAATGGAAGACAGTTTAAGCCTCAATTCCTTCTCAACAACATCCAGTCTTTCCGATGTTTAGTTTTAACTGCGGCCATAGCAGAGAAACCAGCCTCGCAGATATAAGTTGTGGCGAAGGACATCAAAACTCTCAAGGCTCGCTTTGCCAAGACTGTGTATGATGTCAGTGACTCGGTCCAAAAATCCACAAGTGGCTTTCGTTTGAACTGTAATTGCAGTGCTCCATCAGATGACAGCTCTATCAGCTGCTCCTGCTCGTGAAATGACAGCTGCGGGACGGGCAGGGAAACTTCTTCTACGCCGTAGAAGAAGACAGCTGCTGTCTTCTTCTTCAAATCAAAAACTAA
The DNA here is from genome assembly GCA_024416835.2 of Perccottus glenii. NCBI lineage: Eukaryota > Metazoa > Chordata > Actinopteri > Gobiiformes > Odontobutidae > Perccottus > Perccottus glenii. The sequence continues at coordinate 2,291,140 of CM044549.2, read as the reverse complement.
TAAATTATAGTTTTTTATTTAAAATAAAAGCGATTATAAAGGAAATGTTTAATGTTCAAGTTTTTTTATTGTATGGCCATTACATTTTTCCTCTAGCGCACCCCCTGGTGGCACCCTGGGGGTGCGCGTACCACACTTTGGGAATCCCTGGTCTAGAGGCCTGCCTTGTTTCAATTAAAACATGGATGTCTCAAAACCTCCTCCATTTGAACTCGGATAAAACAGAGCTCTTGTTAATCGGTCCTGCCAGTCATCGGCACAAGTTCAACAATCTTACTGTCTCGATCAACAATTGTGTGTTGGAGCACGGCAACACTGTGAGGAACCTTGATGTAATTTTTGATTTTTTGCAAAGTTCTCCTGTTAACATAAAATCCTTTGTGGACGCGCGCCCTCTGACCTATCTGACCTCATCACCCGGTATACTCCAGCTTGTACCCTTCGCTCTCAGGACACTGGCCTCCTTCAACTTCCTCGAGTAAAGAAGAAGTCTGCTGGCTACAGAGCCTTTTCTTATAGAGCCCCATTTTTATGGAATGGGCTCCCGGCGGAAGTGCGGCGAGCTGACTCTGTTGAAGTTTTCAAAAGTAAACTCAAAACATACTTATTTCACCAAACGTATGGAGACTAATTGATCATAGATATACGTTTACACTGGTTGTAGCTGTAGATACACACTAAACCGCTCATATTATTATCACATCTGCCTATTACAGTAGTATTTAGCACTTTTTTTTTTCTTTTCTACCTCCTCCTAGGGTGTACGCAAACCTCTGACCTGATGGGTGATGTGTAGGATCTGATTGTGCTTCTATGCTCAGCAATAAAAGCTTGTTTTTTCAATGTATCATTTGCAACAAGGGCAGGTGGTCCTCCCCCTCATTGGCAATTCCCTGTTCACTCTAACCTGTTAAACTGAGTGAGAATATAAAATTACTTTTGGGGCTGTTTGCACAAGAATGCTGGTCAGGAAAACACCACTTCACGTTCACACAAAGCCGCTTAAAATGACCAGTGGGGGTGAGTTTTCATTTTCTACTTCTGTTAACCTCTCTTATGTGGAGGCGTTGCTTGCTCGTGTTGTGTGGTTGGCAAAACAAGCTGTGGTGTAAACAACCTTTCAGTTTGTAAATTATAAAATGGAGAAAACTGTCTATAATATAATGTCTATATATATAAAAAACAGGAGAAGCAACTTGTGTGTATGTGTATTGTATGTATTCTTGTCTTTTTGAGCTTAGTGCCGTGTTATTGCTGAGAAACGTGTCACGTGGTGCACCGGCGTCTACTCTCACTTGCTCTCGGGCTGGTTTCGTTTGGGTTGTTTGCGGCCATCTGGAGGCGTGACCAAACGCCAGCACCGCTCTGCTATTTAAACCGTTGTTTAGTCTAAGTCAGTAGGAGAAGCAAGAAAAGAAAGAAAGAAGAATCTTCCCGCTGCCCTCTCCCATAATCACACTTTCTCCCACAGTCCCTACAGACTGGAAGTTCAAACAGCTATCACCCTTGTGTGACAACAGCTCCTTCGAGTTTCATGCGGTTACCATCACCCACCCTATCAGCCCCCAGGTCAGCTTGGACATTTCTTGGAGGAGTTGGATGCACTTCTTTCATCCTTCCCTGAGGATGGTACCCTCTGGTGGTATTAGGAGACTTCAACATTCACCTTGAAAAGCCACAGGCTGCTAACTTCATTAACCTAACTGCATCATTTGACCTCAAGCGGGTCTCCACATCAGCAACCCACAAGTCTGGTAATCAACCAGAGCTTAAATACATAAGGTACTGCTCCACTCAGCTCACCCAGGTCACGCCACTGCACACGTCAAATCATCATTTATTTGTAACTCTCGACCTCAATCTAACATCTCCAGAACTGCAATTGCTTTACCGCTGGTCACTTTCCGACACAACTTGCGTACATTCAACCCCTCCCGCTTTTCCTCTGCTGTCTCTTCTGTTGTCCAATGTTCTACGCGAGCATCGTGTCAGCTGAGAGAAAATGGCGCAAGTCAAAAGATCCTACTAACCTCTGTATCTACCAGTCTCTCCTCTCTATTTTCTCCGCTGATGTCACCTCTGCAAAAACTGTCTACTACCATTCTAGGTTAATCAACTCACCTGACTCGTGCATTCTCTTTAAAACCTTTTCTGCCCTCCTTTGTCCCGCTGCTCCCCCACCTTCATCAGATTTAACAGCTGAATTTGCGTCTTTTTTTGTAAAGAAAACGACCGCCATCAGCAGTCAGTTCTCTGCGCCACCACCTGTCGAAATCATCTACACCCCGATATGTGTTTGCTCTCTTCCTTCTCTCCTCTAACTGAAGCAGATGTTTCCAAGGTCATTAGTTCTAACCATCCTACTACCTGCCCGCTGGATCCCATCCCCACACATCTCCTTCAGACCATCTCTCCATCTGTTGTGCCTGCTATCACCCACATCATCAACTCATCTCTTTCCACTGGGTCATTCCCCACAGCTTTCAAAGAGGCCTGCATCACACCACTATTGAAGAAACCCACACTTAACCCTACACTGTTAGAAAACTACAGACCGGTTTCCCTCCTTCCCTTGCCAAAGCTCTGGAGCGAGTTGTGTTTACCCTGCTCTCATCCTTTCTCACACGGAACAACTTCCTGGACCAGAACCAGTCTGGGTTCAAGAGCGGACATTCCACCGAAACTGCCCTGCTCTCAGTCATCGAAGCTCTGAGACTGGCAAAGGCAACATCCAAGTCATCTGTACTCATCTTACTGGATCTGTCTGCGGCTTTTGACACTGTTAATCATCACATCCTCCTGTCTTCTCTCAGGGCGATGGGTGTCTCTGGAATGGCGTTGCAATGGTTCAAGTCTTACCTCTCGGATAGGTCATTCAGAGTATCCTGGAGAAACGAGGTCTCTGAGTCCATCTCAATACAGGGGTGCCACAGGGCTCAGTGCTTGGACCGCTACTCTTTTCCATATAAATGACATCCCTTGGCTCTGTTATCCAGAAGCATGGCTTTTCCTATCACTGCTGCAGATGACACTCAACTCCACCTGTCATTTCAACCTGACGATCCGACGGCCTCTGCTCGCGTCTCAGCATGTCTGAGTGACATCTCACTTTGGATGAAGGACCATCACCTGCAGCTGAACCTTGCAAAAACAGAACTGCTTGTGATTCTGGCCAATCCAAAGACCCACCACAACCTCTCCATTCAACTAGGCCCATCAACCATTACACCGTCCAGCACTGCCAGAAATCTGGGAGTGGTAATTGATGATCAGCTAAACTTCACAAGTCATGTCGCAAGCACCACCCGGTCCTGTAGATTCATCCTCTACAACATTAGGAAAATTAGACCTTTCCTATCAGAGCACTCCACGCAAATCCTAGTCCAGGCTCTTGTCTTGTCCAAACTGGATTATTGCAATGCTCTACTGGCTGGACTCCCTGCTGCACAACCAAACCTCTGCAGCTGATCCAGAATGCAGCGGCAAGAGTGGTCTTTAATGAACCAAAGAGAGCACACCTAACTCCTCTATTCATTAGGCTACACTGGCTCCCGGTTGACGCCCGCATCAAGTTCAAAGCTATGCTCTTGGCCTACAAGACCACTACTGGTTCAGCACCCTCATATCTTCACTCACTAATACAGACCTACGTTCCTACCAGATCCCTGCGCTCTGCAAATGAACAACGTCTGGTGGTACCGTCCCAAAAAGGAAAAGAAATCACTCACGTACCTTCTCTGGCTCTGTTCCACATTGGTGGAATGATCTACTGCTGCTACAAGATCAGCAGATTCTGTAGCCATCTATAAAAAACGCCTGAAAACACATCTTTTCCGTCAACACCTGACTGACAAACACTGAATTCTACTTCACACTTCAGTCAAATTGAGTTTTAACCAATTCACGTGATTGGGGACACCAATTGTACTTTAAAAGCCCTGTTATAAGTTTAACAATACATACTGTGGATATTTATATTGCATTTACATTTGTAATGAGTTTGTGTTAGTGGGACCCCAACTTTGGTTTTTATATTATTGTTTATTATAAAATAAATGGTGGGTTCCCGGTGAGTGCATAAGGCACGTGCATTTCCGTGCATAAAACCAACTGGCGCTGGTCTTTTGAGGCATCATTTTGTGCCACTACAAACAAAAACAACACAGTATAATCTTCTCAGTAATGACCAGATACTCCTCACAAGCCTCTGTTGCCGCTGTTGAAAATCATAAAAATTTCTGCTTCATACAAGCCATAACAAGCCGGTGTTGGAGAGAGAGAGCAACACAAACGGAACTGCGAACGTCTTTTCTGAATCCGTAGTCATATTCAGACAGAACTCTCTGCAGGCATGAGCTATTGCTAAGGCTCAGTTGACACTTGACAACATCAACATCAACTGTAAAACATTTCTGAGGCTACTTTCATCCTCTGTCACAATAGAACGAGCCTCACTGCAGCCTCACTTTCAGGCATCAGTGACTATTCCAGATACTGCTGTGACTTCAGACTCTTTTAACTCTGTCAGTCTGTAGCTTCTGCTTTGTCCAGGTTTTTGTACCTCAATTCTGTCTCACATTTCTGTCATAGTGCTATATTTTTAAGAAATACGGTCTCTTTATCTCCACAAACAAGGTTCTCCACAAACACACTCCACCTCTCACCAGTTTAAGAAGCCCTTGTTCTTACAGTCCATTTCACAGTCTTTTTATTTAGCATATTTTTAAAGAAAGACCTTAAATGTCTCTGCGTAAACACATCATCACATTCTCTGAGCTCTTCTGTGTTAACAGAGCAGCCCTCACAACAGTTGCAATGCATGATTGGAGTTTGAAAGGGGCAATATATTGACATAGTGTTAGTGACAATAGTGTTTATTACATAAACATGTGTTTGACATGTGTGTTACGGTCTTCTGACAAACATCCCAGCAGCAACATACTTGAACAGAACTGAGCTCCATCAGTAGAATATCTTAAACACATATGAGGAGACATTTTTTTCCACCTCTCAAGTATCTCAATGATATGTGACTTGTGCACTGTGAATAGAAAATACCTCTGTTTCTACTGCAAGAGTCTACTGCAGGGGTGCCCAAACATTATCCCTCAGAGGGACACAATGGAAATGTATTAGTGGACCAAGGGCAAAACGCAGATCTTTCATATGTAATTAAAAGAAATACTCTTACTTCCAGGTTTGTTTAAAGTGCCTTTTTTCTGTCTGCCACTGCCTCTGCCACTTAAACTGTTTGACCAACACCTTTTTAAAATCCATCAAATATGTACCTGAACTGTCTAATAGTTACCTGTGTTGTCTTTATTATTAACCAGCTCTGAGGTAAATGTGATCATCCTGAGTGAGGGCAGTAGGCTGCATCTGGGGTGTTTATACTCATTGACTTTACCTTATTAATGTCAATATAGATTAAAGCAGTAGTTGGTATTCAATTTCAGTCACGACACAGTACAACCCCTGGCAGGCCAATCTTGGGCCCCCCTGTTCTACTGTATGGGCAGGAATAGTTACTGTAACTATTTGAACTAATGTAACTGTGAACCGTTATTACTCTCCTTGTTGTGGTAAAATAAAAAAACTGGTCAACTAATTGTGTGGATGCTGAGGTATATCTAATAATTAAAACCACGCCTATTTTCCTCATAGACATCTGTTCAAACCAAAGTTCAATGTTTTCCACCTTGTCTATATTTCCAGCAAATTTCGACGTAATAAAACATTCAATGTTTCAAAAACTTTACAGAAAATTAACAAGTGATACAAATTAGTGCTTAATGCCTCACACTTACAAACTAACTAACTAGTCTTGTGTCCCATGTGTTTACACTAGTCTTGAGCAGGGGTTCCCAAACCTTTCAGACCCCACTGTCCCGAGATGGTTGACACATACAAAAGATCTGCACAGGGCACAGTGTCTTTACAAGAACAGGCAGAGCAACAAAACAAAGAACACAACCATATTATACTTGTAGTAATACACGAGTGGAGAATACATCAGTTAAAGGAGTCTAAATGTAAAAACTGAGCTCACAGGTGAACACAGTCTGCTGGTACCAGACAAAAACAGAAACATCTTAGGCTATGTCCACCTACAGCCAGTGCATCCCTATGATCTTGAGGCACTGTCGTCTCAAGAAAATATCTGCGTGATACACGGCGGCTGAAAACATGTAGTATATATGCCAGACCAGTATGGGGCGCTGTAATTCTGCCACAGATATACACTATACGGAGAAGAAGACTTTGAGCATGCGCATAACTTGCGCTGCAGAAGAAGGCAAGACCTAAATATTTATTTTCTAATAAAAACAAGTTCTCAAATTGTTGCAGTCATTTATTTAGAGTGTAGTAATTGGTGCCCTCATGTTTGTTGTTGCTCTTCAGTATACGGACTGAGTTCTGAGTGCTTTGGACATGCGGACATTCTCTCTCCATTCATTTTCTCCAGGTTGCTCTCCTGGTTCTCTTTGCGGTGGATCTAAGAGCATGTGGCGTATGGTGTTGTCCATTATAAACATGCTCACCACAATTGCATAGAAGCAGTAGATTTTGCTGTAATAAAGCTAGTAGGCTTAGTAGCTTCTGCAGCACGAACTCAATCATGTAGTCCGCCATTATTGTTGTTGCTGTTACGCGTGTGAGGCGACACGTGATGCGATGACATCATCGTTTTCACAAAATATCACGGATTGGCTGTACACGACACAAAGGTGTCATAAGGTGTTGTCGAAAGATTTATCCACTTTAGAACCCTGTTTCAAAAAATAGCAGTTCAGTCTCCCAAAACACGGATCCGTGTGGGGAAAGGCCAATACGATACAAAATGTATATGGATACAGTGATTTTTGTCTCCGTGTGGACAGCCCCTTATACTACATTGTGTCTTGGGGCTGTCTGCGGAGACACAAATCACTGTATCCATATACATTTTTATCGTATTGGCCTTTTAACCTGCATCCGGTGTTTGGAGACTGTATCCACTATTTTTGAAACAGGGTTCTAAAGTGGATAAATCTTTCACAACACCTAGGTGACACCCTTGCGGTGTTAGTCGGCCAATCCGATATTTTGTGACGATGATGTCATCGCATCACGCGTGCTCCCATAGTATTTTAACAACAATAATGGCGGACTATGATTGGTTATGCTGCAAAGCTACTAAGCCTACTGCTTTATTACAGCAAAAATCTATTGCTTCTATGCAATTGTGGTGAGCAACAGCATAATCATCAACCAAAATGAATGGAGAGAGAATTTCCGCATGTCCGCACTCAGAACTCAGTCCGGCAAACAACAAACATGAGGGTCTAAATATATGACTGCAACAATTTGAGAACTTTTATTAGAAAATAAATATTTAGGTCTTCGCTTCTGCATGCTCAAAGTGAGAGCTACCTACACCTTGTAAGCTGGCACCTGCTGCATGTGTCACTGTGGTGCTGTAAACCGAGGTGTAACTGACCCTGTCACTCAACTAAACCCTAAAGCTACATGGTCACAGCCAAAAACAGGAGAAGGAGGAAAAGGCTGTATATGTTTCAAGTCATTTTAATTGGTTCACTCTGATGATGGACCAAGACATATTTTATTAATGTTTTACACTAAATGTAAATTGTTTTGACATTAAAACAACAACAAAACTGTAGAAAAAATTACTCAAAAATATGAAAATGATAAATCAAAAACAATGTTCACATTTTGTAATAAAACTTAGGTGTGACCCAAATTCAAAAAACATTGTGGCAGCAAATAAAATTGAAATACAGAAAAAGCTTTTAAAGTGTAACTGATGTCCTCTACTTTGTTACTGATGGTCTGATGGTCCACTTTGGTTTTGTGGACTCTAAACCAAAACTAAACCTGCTCCAGAGCACGGTAGTGTACGTTACCATGGTGATGAAACCTGCTCAAAACCAAACCACTTTCTGGCAACAGAAAACTCAGAGTTTGCTCAAACAAAACCTGAACTTACCTGGATCTAAACCAGCTTCTTGCAACAAGACTCTGGTCTAGAGATCAAAGCTGTGGCCTTTCATTCAACAACAATCATCCAGCAACTAACCTCAGCATCCACACATGGGTTCAGCCATTGCAAAGAATCTAGTTCCTATTTAAGTTTCTTAAATATAAGGTCATACTAAATGCATGCTTAAGTGAACATTAGCACAGACAGGCTTGAAATGTCAGTAGGATACATTCCTGTAAGGGTCGATCAGTCTCACACTCTCGGCTGGTGTCTGCATGAATGCACTTGTGAGGCTTGGCAGCACAACACACACTCCAATGTCACGGCCTTTTAAACATGTGTCTGCTTGGACAGTGAACAAGCCTTTTCCACACAGCCATGCCTGCTCTCCAAAAAAGGACTGCACTTTCTTCTTCAGCTGTAGAGGACGGCTGGTTCACATTAAAACTCCAGGGACTCCCTTCATTTACTGTGGCTTCTGTCCTTTTGGTGGTACAGCCACTCAGCAGCTTGCAGTATTTTTATTCATTCATTTTCTACCGCTTTGTCCCGTTAGGGGTCAGGGGTGACTGGAGCCTATCCCAGCAGCTTTGGGCCTGAGGCGGGGTACACCCTGGACAATGGCCAGTTAGTCGCAGGGCTAACATTTAGAGACAGACAGTGACAGACAAACATTCACTCTCACATTCATTCACTAGGGACACTTTAGAGTTGTCAATTAACCTGTACATGTGTTTGGACGGTGGGAGGCACTGGAGTACCCGGAGAGAACCCACGGTAACACGTGGAGGACATGCAGACTCCTCACAGAAAGACCGGAGTCGGCCGAGAATGTTTGAGTCGGCCGGGTTTTGAACTTACGACCTTCTTGCTGTGAGGCAGGAGTGCTAACCACTCTGCCACGTGCTCCCCCATAGTATTTATAATAATAAATAATAATAATTGTTATATTTATATAGCGCCTTTCCAGAGCTCAAGGACGCTTTACATATCAATTATTCATTCACTCCACAGTCACACACTGGTGGTAGTAAGCTACATCTGTAGCCACAGCTGCCCTGGGGCAGACTGACAGAGACGTGGCAGCCATTCCGCGCCTACGGACTCTCCGACCAACACCTTCAACATTCTTACACATTCATACGAATTCTTGTATTTAAATAAAAGAATTAAAAAGCGCATTGGTTAATAAACAGGGCACAAACATTATCGAAATATCTTAATAATAATAATAAAAGATTAGGTCAGAGCAGGAGGGTGGTGGAAAAGTTAGATAAATTTCAATAATGATCATGATAAAAAAATAACCGTAAAGTGTTTGCAGTTCCAGATAGACGTACAAGAAAGAAGAAAACATGATAGAGCACAGTAGCTCCAGATATTTTTATGGAGTGCATTCTGCCATTAGAACATTTTGTTACTGAGTTATCATTAAGATGTAAGCTGTATTAACTAATATCCTAAATGCAATACAGAATGGCACAACACTGCTGCACTCCTCTGTTTTATAGATAAACCTAGTTAGTCATTTTGTTCTAAAACCAAGCCTGTGAAACCTTTGCTGCTAATCACCAGCCTTAATTAATTAATAATCAGAGTTCTATAAAAGCAGAGGTTTTCTGGTTTGGAAAATTAAGCTGTGTTTTACCAAAGCAATGACCTCAGATAATGGGTACAGCAAATGAAACTGAAAAACATTCTATAAAACCATTTCAACCAAATGAGAGGCAAAAGAATAACGCTATGAACTTTCCAGGTATGGTAAAACCACGCCCCCAGTTTCAGTTAAACACGCCCACACTGGGTGCTCATTGGACCAAACAGAAAACCCCTCCCACTGGGGGTAGGACCATCATCTCACTTGTTCTGTCAGACCGTGACTTGAACGAGCTGTAAATGTAATGAGAAGTTGTAGACAGCCAGGGTTTCTTGTCAGGACTACCGCCAATGTCTAAAACCTTTTCTTCTCTCGGGTTTTTAAAATGTGGAGAAGTGCGGCGGGACCGAAGTGTGCGTGCAGCTCAGCCGCGGTCACTCTTCTGATGTTGACGGGGATGCTGGTGCTCACGTGCGGACAGCCGGGCCGCAGCTTCCCGCCGCGAGCCCCCGCTCTCACCGCTGGTTTCTCGGCGTATTTCAAGAATCTAACTCGTGAAAGAAGGGCGATAATAGGAGGAGTCCCACCGCGGATCAGCGCGTCTCCCCGGACTGTGGAGCAGCTGTTCCCCGCTGACCTGTTCATAGCCGTGAAGACTACGGCCAGGTACCACCGGCCCCGGCTGGAGCTGCTGCTGGAGACATGGGTGTCCAGGACCAAGCAACAGGTGAGCTGTTGGACGAGTTTAAGATGTAGGCTAGTAGACAGAATTTGGATGACTAAAAATAACAAAAGCAAATGAAACTATGAATTTGTAATATAGCCTATTGTGTATCCCAAACCTGGACACCCAAAGGCATAATGAGATATTTGTCTTCGTGGTAGTTTATGGGATTGTGGGATTATTAATAGAAACATAGAAAGTCATGGATGTTGTGTGTGATAAAGTATTGACTCTTTTCCAAAGCCTAGCCTACATTTATGTATCTATTGTAGAACTTAGAACTTATATTACTTGGAAGAAGTCTTGCCATTTTTTCACTACACATAATAAAGTTAAGTACTAATTAATCCATGAATCATTATATTAACCCAATGAGGGACCAGAGGTGTCTGGGGACACATTTGCCACACTGCTGGTTATAAAAGGTTATAAATAACTGAAATAGTGAGAAATGTCCCCCATCTATCTTTTTCTTCACCATTTGAAACCTTCACACCTCCAAGGACCCTTTGATGCAAGCTTTTGTGATGTTTGAGAGCGAGGTGTGAGGACTGACGACCTTACTGCTCCTGGGGGGGACAATAGGGTCCTGGGCATGTAGAAGAAGACTTGAGGGCTTGATAAATGAATGAGATGCAGATTTGTTGAACAATTGAGCTCCCAGCAGTAGGCTCTTGGTGGGTCACATGCAGAGCTTTTAAGCACTAAATAAATTCACTTAAGCAACAAATAAGGAGCTACTTGGACGTGATGGACGATCATGTTTGATCAAAAAAAAATCCACAGTAAAGAAATAAATCTGTCTGAAGAGGCATGTATCTCAAAACTGCTACTTGATATTATTAAATACATTACAGTTCCTTTTAAATGGGATGTACTTGTGTTTTTATAGGTTAGGTTTTAATAGGTTGACTAATCCTGCTGTGAGCTGCTACAGATACACATCAGAGACTTTATATTAACTACATATAATGGACTATACAGTATTTTAACTTTTATAATGTATTTTATAATCTATGTTATACTCCAACTTTGTGTGTCTGAAATAAAGATTGAATTGAATAGATTTGTGGATCATGCAGCTTTTTGGCATGAGTTAGTGGTGAGGGAGTCAAAGATTGATGTGCTTTGGTGAAACCCGTTGCCTGTGGTGAACTGCGCCCAGTGGCTTCAAAGCACTAATAGGAGGCAGACATTAGTGTATGTTCAGATGTCTTCACAGCAGCTTCAGTCCTGCTGCACACAGGCACAAGAGGAAATCAGCTGATGGGCATGTGACACGCTCCTGCCTTAGCTCCCACAATCAGGTGTTAGAGCTCCACCTGAAATGCCATTACACTCACACCGTGCCCTGGGAACAGACCTCATGTCTCAGGAAGTGTGTAGTTACAAATTTACCCAATTGGACATTTGGTTAGTAACTTTTTTTTCCCCCAACTAATATACCAGACTGATCAACTCAGCAATCATAGAGTTATTAATAAATATCAACTGTAACCCTCACTTTCATTAGAGTCCGAAAGGAACATGAACACATAATAAACTACAGTAGACTGAGCTTTTCTTTTTTTTTTTTTTACTTTTTTACGAAATAAACAGAGCAAAATAACCGACAAACTGGAGCCAGTGGCAGCTTTACCTAGAATGTGTGTTTTTGTTCTAAAAAAATTTCTCATATTTTTTTCATCTGTTTCCGTGTGTTACTCTGGAGCATGCTCAGTGTGCTGTGTCCGACCTTAATCGGAATAAGCTGGATACATGAAGCAGTCATCCGACAAAGAACCACATTATCCAGGTGTGTTCAATTTAGAGAAATTCGAAAGACTGCACCCCCTGGTTTTGATTGGACTATGGCAATAATTCTAATTTCTAAACATTTCTTTTATTGCATTGTATTGTTTAATCAGTTTTGATTCTGATGACTGAAGTATCCAAGAAGTTGAATAGACAATTTTAAAATAAAGTCGTTGAAGCTGGTACAATTGCCACATTGATTTGACCAAACAAGAGCATTTAGAAGATAAAGTAGAGGGGTACAAGCATGGAGCCTTGAGGCACACCAACAAACAAGTGTGCGCCATTAGACTAGACTGCATCAGTCACATGTGGCTGTAGTTTGAACAAATATTACATATTTTTAATCACACCGAAGAGGAACACCAACAAAGTACCTCAGTAGACTTTAATGGATGCTAGATTTTAAATTTATATTTTACAAAGTTAGCGCACACAACACTTCCTCCCATGTGTCTGTTGTAAAACCTGACTCCTGACAAATGTCACACACAAGGCCACGTCTTCAGAGGTTTCAGTCGAGAGAGAAAAAAAAGCCTGACAAAAAATCACAGCTGGCTGAACACCCTGTATCTTTTCTTTCCAGCAGTTGGACAGGGACATGATGAAACACAACCAGTGTGCTGGGAGTAGTGTTTTTATGCCACATTTATGGCAAACTGCTGTGGTCTGTGATCCATTAGCTGTAGTTAAAGCAAAGATTACATCTATTATATTAATTAACACAAAGAGTTACAATCAGTGTTTGCAAACACTTTAATGGTCTGTATACAATAGATTTAGCTTATTAGTAAGCTGTAGATGGAACAGAATTATGTGGTGTACATTTTTGCCTCACATTTTCATCATGCAGTTATTGTCAATACAGTTTTTTACAGCATTATAATTGTGTCCCATAATACATTTGCAAAAAGATAAAATGGTTTTGGCGCCAATAATTATCCTGTAGTTCTGAATAAACATGAGGGTTTTTGGTAACTGACTGCATGTGTCAGTGAGTGGGTAGAGAACATTAGAGAGTGACTTGACATTCAGCTCTCTACATGACGACATGTTACTGTTCTGTTGGACTTTTACAAGAGGATAAAAAGCACCACATGATGGAGCCTGAGTTATAGAAGGATGGTTTAAGGACCTGTGCTTCCTGAGCAAAGACTGTGAACAGTAGTGACAAGATTAGCGTACTTACACGATTAGCATACAATATACTAAAAGCTACTTTAGACAACTCAACATAACTAGCATGTATGCATATGGAGTCGGGTTACTGCTTCTGAGCATTCTTGCTCTATCTGATCGGTGCGGCAGTAGCTCAGTGGTAGAGCGGCCGTCTTTCAACCGGAAGGTAGGGGGTTCGATTCCCGCTCTCCCCACAGTTCATACTGTCGTTGTGTCCTTGGGTAAGACACTTAACCCACCTTGCCTCCAGTGACTGTAACACTGGTAATGTAATGTAATGTAATGTAATGTAATGTAAGTCGCTTTGGATAAAAGCGTCTGCTAAATGAATAAATGTAAATGATCAAATGAAACAACACTGCAGCCAACATACGTTTTCTACTTTCAGGATGTATAAAGGCGTATTATTATTAACAGATTTAATTTCCACCCTGGCTCTGGCCTTAAACCAATTATAATGGAGGTCAAATAATTTGAATGACATCTAGGACCACCTACAGCCTGTGGTGGGGCTAATCATTGTTACTCCGAAACTGTTGAATCCTGGTCCCATAATATAATTTGATGTAAACTATTAGTGAGTTTAATTTTCTCGCTTAGTTCACTGAACTGATTGTAGATCAACCGAATGAGCACCCACATTCTTCTCCCTATCCTTGAACAAATAAAAAATGGAACATTAAGATTAGATTCTTATTGCCTTTCTTGATTAATTGCCCTGCCCTGTAGCTACAACTGTACTCCTAATGTTTCTAGAGGGCTTTTGTTTCTAATTCAGACACTGTGACATTATGAAGATAATTGCACATGGTCACCAGCTGCTCATGTGCTCTGTGAGCTACAGAGCTACATGTTCTACTGCTGAACCATTCATTCTTACAATCTCAACAAAAATATGGGACTTTTCTTTTTTTTTCAGGTTCACGTTCACGTTTATGAAAAAGGTTTGGTCAAAGCTCCTTTTAAACAAATTCCCAACAGTACCTTTGAAAAAAGCATTTAACATTGTTAATGATGCACACAATAGTAGTTGGCTGCTTCCAGCTCACAAGGTCAGGGTTCAGTCTGTAGGACACATTCAAGGTGAATTCTAAGTCAGCCCCGTCTCCCCGATGGTGTGTTAACAAGTGGAGCAGCAGGTCGGGCTGTAACCAGTATTTTCACAGTGAACAAAGGGGCGGGTTTGCTTCCTGTGGAAAGTTATGGGATCTACAAGGTTCCTGAATGGACCGTGACCATCGACCCCTTCACTCAGCGTCCACTCACAAACACACATGGCCACAGCGTGTAACCGCAGCACGGAGCCAGCTGCCGTGCGCCGATAGACTCACTTTTCTGCTTCAGTCAGCTGCTGAAATAACAGGAAATGTTTGATTTTCCACAGACGTTCGTGTTTACTGACGAAGAGGACAAGGCGCTGCGGAAAAATCTTGGTAAGGACCTACACACACAGAGCAACAGTGCTGAGTGGTGGCTCTTATCTCTGAGAGGAACCTGCATGCTGACGAGGCACCTCTGGCTCTGTCAAGTGTAGGACAGCAGGCCCTTCCTCCTGCAGGGGGGGCAGGCTGTTCTCTTATCAGACATACTGTGCAACTGACTGAAAACAGGGACAACGAGGAATTTGACTGGTATAGTTTAAACCCAACTCTTTTTTTGATGTTTTATTTATTCTATAGAAGAGAAACGGGGGTGACAAATTCAAATGGAAAATACTGTTTCACTAGACATGGCTGGATAAACAGAGTTAGGCGTTATCCTATGGTATTGAATTAGTGTGTGTTAGTGCCAACATTTCTGTATAGAAATAGAACAAAAATGTAAACATCTCCAGTCTCAGCCCTGATGGTGGCACACATAGAAGTGTTCCATGAAGCGTCACAGTCACACTAATCCCAGTCAGACTTGATCAGGCGATGGAAGTCAAGTGTTGACTTAATCGAGCCTCGATGAGAAACTACAGCGAGGAAACTTTCTTTTACACAGGAAGTAACTGAAGCACCGTGAGGAGCATCATTTGTTGTCATGTACTGCTTTTGTCCAAAACTGGTCTATATTAAAAATGGACTTGTAAAATCTGATCCTTTTATCTCAAATCTCACTCTGATTTTAAATTCAGGCTGTAGAAATTGCCCATTGGTCTTACAGGACATTGTTTAGTTACAGCATATATTATTATGCTGCCATCACTTTTCTTTCCGCGAACACGGCCCCTAAACACACTCTCTGTAGCCCGACCTCCAGCTTTATCATTATATTTACATTAAATTCATCCTGTACTTGTAATGTATGTAATATAGTAGTCACAATAAAAAATAATGTTCTTGAACAGGGAGTCATCTGATAAACACCAACTGCTCCACGGCTCACACCCGCCAGGCCCTCTCCTGTAAGATGTCCCTGGAGTACGACTATTTCATCGACTCTGGCAAAAAGTAGGTTCATACATGTGCAGTCCTTTACCTGAACACAAAAACCTAACCCTGTCCTGGGCTGTTCATAGATGGTTCTGTCACGTGGACGATGATAACTACGTGAACATTGGCTCCCTGCTGAAGCTGCTGACCCAGTACAGCCACAATCGGGACATTTACATCGGACGTCCCAGCCTGGAGAGACCCATACAGGCCATCGAGAGAATGGGCACAACTGAAATGGTACTTATTCACAAAGGTCGGTCTGTCTTATGAAAATGTATGAAAACATCTCAAATGTCAGTAGGCTCATGGCTGGGTCATTCCTTCATGTCTGTGATTTCTGTAGTTAATGAGCTGGAGCAGAATAAGGCCCTGGCTACATCACACACACACATATTTCCATTCACAGTGACAGAGTTATCAGGCAAAACAGAGTTTTTCAAATGCCTTTCAAAGTGAAGGTTTTGTCCTGTACTCATGACGGTTGGTGGTGTGTATGGCGCAGGTGTGTATCCATGGTAACGGCGACAAACACGGGACCACCAGGTTTTCTATGTTTAATTGATACCGTCAGTGACCTTTCACCTCCTCATTGTCTGATCAGCTGAAGGAATCAGTCTTTACTTTCTAAGTCTCTGGTTTGTACAGATAGAAGCAAAACAAACATTTGTGTTTGTTGTTTGTTTTGCTTTTAACTGTTCTTCTCTGGTCAGACCATCTTGTGTCTGGAAAACACGGGCCTTAGTCTGTCTCCCTTTGTTTAATAAAATAAAAATCTACATTTCGAGTATCTATTGAACTAATTGTGATTATCCCCGGAGAGCGAGATCACCCTGCAGGACTGTTTTGCACTGACAGACTGGGATGTGTTTAAAGCTGCAGCCACTGTGGAGGACTCTTCCATCAGCGTACAGGATTATGCTGAGTATGTGTCCGGGTACATCAGCACTTGTGTTGATAACATCGTGCCCACCATACAAATCAGGAAGTTTCCCAACCAGAAGCCCTGGATAAACAGTCAGGTACGTCACATGCTGCGTGCTCGCTCTCTTGCATTTAGATCAGGCAATGAGAACGAGTACAAAGCTGCGAAGTATGGACTGAGAAAAGCCATCACAGCGGCCAAGAGGCAGTACAGAGAGAAGCTGGACAGCTTCTACTCTACTGCAGATTCAGGGCGGATGTGGCAAGGCCTGCAGCACATCACAGACTACAGGACCACCACCAACAACATCGCATCAACAGACAGCCTGCCGGATGACCTCAACAATTTCTACGCCCGCTTTGAGGCTCCCAGCGACACTGCAGAGAGGGAGCTCACACACACCTGGTTCACCCAACCCCCCTCCCCTCCACCAACCATCTCAACAACACAGGTACACTAGGGGTGTGACGGTTATTATATAACCGTGTGATTGGCGGTTATAGTTGAACACCGTGTCATTAAAATATTTTTTATATTTACCACTTCATTAAATTTTGCTTTGTAGAAAACCTTTCTTAAAAACTAATTCTGTTTTGTACAAATGTTATCTTAATTTTAATAAATGTTTCATTAACCAATTGCATGTATTTTAATAAATAAAAAGCAAATATAGCAGACAATGATAACCGTGACATGGAAGCGCCAGCGCGCCGCGTTCACTTGCACTGCACTGTGAACTAGAGCGCATCTCATCGTAAATGAAACTCAGCGTATGCCTCATACATTAGCACAAATACAGTGCCCCAGCCACTCAGGAGCTTTTGGCAAAGTTATCTTTCCTTGACCCACGATACAGAGGCAATGGGGGGGAATGGATTGGGGGAGACAAAAGATGCACTCTGGGGGGAAATTGTATCAGCTGACGAGGGAAACGGGGGCGGAGTTAGTGGTGCTTCGGAGGCTGCTGCTGCTGGAGATGAGGGAGAGGTCTCTTGGAGATCTCCTTAATAAACGGAGGTCTGAAATCTCTGCCCCTTTACCGATCAGAGCGCGCGCTGACACAGAGTTAACCCGCTATCTCCAAGAACAACCAATTGACTCTACGGCAGATCCACTAGCATGGTGGCGAGACAATGAAACACGCTATCGCTCTTAGCAAAATTGGCACGTAAATACATGTGTATTTGTGCTAGAAGCACAGCATCAAAGCGAGTTTTTAGCACTGCAGGGAACATGTTGGTGTTCCTGTCACGGAACTTGGTTTTGTTTACTGTGTGTGATTTATTTAAAACAAAGCACGTTCATTGCGAAGTTTTTTTTTTTTTTCTTTGTTAAGGATTTGTTCACTGTGTGTGATTCATTTAATAAGCACATTCACTGCTAGTTGTCTTGCTGTTAATTTTAAATAAACGTAGAGCAAGTAGCTAATCAGTGTCTGCTCGTTTATTCAAACTAATACTGAGCTGGTTGATGTTTTCACCTCAATCTTCAACCTCTCCCTCAGCCAGCGCATTGTACCATCATGCTTTAAGACCACGACCATCGTCCCCCTGCCCAAGAAGAACCCACCCACCTGCCTGAATGACTACAGTCCAGTGGCACTCACTCCAATCATTATGAAGTGTTTCGAGAGAGTGGTGCTGGCCCACATTCAGAGCAGCATACCGGACACCATTGACCCCCTGCAGTATGCCTACCGGCCCAACAGGTCTACCTCGGATGCAATCGCTACTGCCGTCCACTACTCCCTCTCACACCTGGAGAACAAGGACTCATACCTACGGATACTTTTCATAGATTACAGCTCCGCCTTCAACACGGTCATCCCACACAAACTCACCCACAAACTGTCCACACTTGGTTTGCACCCCACCCTCTGTGACTGGCTCCTAGATTTCCTGACTGGCAGGCCTCAGTCTGTCAGGATTGGCAATAGGACTTCAGCCAGCACCATCACAAACATTGGTACTCCACAGGGCTGTGTACTCAGCCCCATCCTCTACACCCTGTACACCTACGACTGTGTCGCCTCACAAGGACAACATCATCCTGAAGTTTGCTGACGACACCGCAGTGATAGGACGACGCTGGCGGTGACGAGGCAGCTTACAGGAGGGAGGTGGCCAGTCTGGTGTCATGGTGTGAAGACAACAACCTCACCTCAACACGGACAAGACAAAGGAGATGATAGTGGACATGAGGAGGGAGAGGAGAACGCCTCAGCCACTGTTCATCCGGGAACTTGAAGTTGAGAGGGTGAGCAACTTCAAATACTTGGGTGTCCACATCAATGAGGACCTCACTTGGACACCTCACATCACGCAGCTGGTCAAGAAGGCTCAACAGCGGCTGTATTTTCTGAGGAGGCTGAGGAAGTTTGGCATGTCGCCCAAGATCCTCAGCAACTTCTACAGCTGCACCATTGAGAGTGTCCTGACCAGCTGCATCACTGTGTGGTACGGCAGCACTTCTGCCATGGACCGCAAACGCCTGCAGAGAGTGGTGAAGACTGCACGGAAGATCACCAGGACTCCACTGCCCTCTCTGCAGAGCATCTACCACCGCAGGGTCCACAGAAGAGCTGCTTCCATCCTCAAAGACCCCTCCCACCCCCAACATGGTCTGTTCACACTTCTACCCTCAGGACGGAGGTACAGAAGTGTGAAATGCAGGACTTCCAGAATGAAGAACTCATTCTTTCCCTCTGCCATAAGACTCCTAAACAGCAGATAGGAGTCTACATTCACAATCACAACATTACATGAACAATTGTTTACCTACTGCACTACCTCACTTTACTTTACACCGTCACTTTACTTTACACCGTCACTTTACACCATCACAACTGCACTACCTCACTTTACTACTTTACTCCTTTTGCCCTCTTCTATTTTTTTTGTATATTTGTATTTTTTGTATACTTGCATTATTATTACTTGTATATTTTTTTATTTTTACTTACTTGTGTGACATTTTACTGTGGACGGCAAAGTAAGAATTTCATTGTACAGGGAAACATGCTTTCTGTCTGTACACATGACAATAAACACTTTGAATCTTGAATCTTGAATCTTGAATCATTCTGGCCATATCTGTGAGACATCACTTCTTCTACTGCCAAGCTTTAAAACAAGTCATAGCAGATCAACTCTGTTGTATTCACTCCGAAAATACATTTGATCATTTTATACTTTTATAACCAAAATACATGCAACATTGTGCTGTAAACTCATACACATTCCTAGGACCTGGGAAATGGCTTAGTATCTTTTTCAGTGACCTACAGAAAAGCCAGTAGAACCACAGTAGAACCTCGGACTTATCCTCTGAGCAGTCTAACCTCCTGCGTGTGTTTGTGCAGAAGGAGGTGAGCTTCTGGTTCGCCACAGGTGGAGCAGGATTCTGCCTCAGTCGAAGTCTCGCTCTCAAGATGAAACCCTGGGCCAGGTCAGTCACTTTTTATACTCTCTGAAATGAAGTGAACACCACTGACATCCTTGTTCCACTGGTCATCAGTGATGGTGCCTTCATGGACACCTCTGAGAACATCCGTCTGCCTGATGACTGCACCGTGGGCTACATCGTGGAGCGTTTGCTTGGAGTCAGTCTGATCCGCTCAGCACTGTTCCACTCTCACCTGGAAAACCTGGGCCTGGTGTCGGATATTCACAGTCAGGTTAAAGACACAAGTTCTGGACACATTAGTTCAGTCAAAATTAATTTAATATGTAGCACTTTCAACAGATCTTTTCACACATCATCATTTAGTGGTGACTTTGTTTGCTTCTATTTAAATCAGTGAAATAGAATAAAACTAATTTGAGCAACAACAAACAAAATGACATTAGGATCTATCACTTTTGAAATAAAACCAAAGACCTAATGTTTATTAAACACTACACACATTTTTGAGTTTATCTTAAAAAAAACAGAAATCCACAATGAAGTGTTTACTGACCTCTGTGTGTGTGTCCCTCTTGTCCTCAGGTGACCCTGAGTTATGGCACCGTGGCCCACAGCAGGAACACTGTCAACATCAAAGGAGCATTTTCTCCTCTTCAAGATCCTACCAGGTAAGTCCTACACCTGTGTCAGTGTGTGCAATAATCTGTTCCATTTATTATACACTTTTTAGAATTTAAAACAAAGCTATTTTTAAATAAAATTAAATGAACACAAATGACAAATGTATAGGATTAGGGTTAGTCTATAGAGCAAATTGTCTTTTTATTTGTTTTTTTGATGATTCAGACATAACCAACATCAAAGTATTCTTCTAACATTAAAACTTTATTCTTTCTGAAATACTATCTTAAAATAATATTACACTTTACTTGAAACCTTCAGACATATTCTTCAGTGTAATAATATTATCACTTGACTTGTAAATGGTGGGAAGAAGGTAAAAGCCTTTTGGGATGTGGCTTAAACAAAAAGCTATTCTACATCTTGAACAATGACTGTGACTTCTCTAAGAAGCTGCTCACTAAGATTCAGGATAAGCCATGGTTTGAAAACATATGTAATACAATCGTGTTTTATGTAAGAGCTTTGTGCCGTAGTACCGAGGCCTTTCCTGTCTTTGTCAGCGCTGGATGTGTTCTCAGTCTCCGTTTGGGCGCCTTCCAGGAATTGTAACGCTCATTTCCTCCGCCTCTGTCAGGTTTAGGTCGGTGCATTGTCTGCTGTACCCCGACACTCCGTGGTGTCCCGGCCCGTGGGGAGGTTTACAGCTGACAGGAGGTGGAGCTGAAGTGGAACAACTCTGAGAAAAATGTTTGTGAAGGTTCTTAGTCATCCAGGTCATCCTGAAGAAAAGCATCTGGACTCAGATTTCAATGCAGTTCAGTGAAGAGTGCAGAGACAGTTATGTCGGTAACACAAAACAACAGCTTCAGGAGGATGTATCAGCACAGAAGAGCCGATCCTGGAGGACCTGAGTCTGCAGTCCACCTCCACCTCAAAGACAAAGGACATTCCTTTGAGGACAGACATGTCCCAATCTTGTCCAGAGAGGCCAGATGGTTTGAGAGAGGGCTGAAGGAAGCCATTTTTGTTAAAATGGAAAAGCCCCCTTTGAACAGAGGAGGTGGCCTCAGATTCATGTTTCCGAGTATTTATAACAGTGTTTTAAAACCTAAAACAAAAGAGCCTCACCCTAGAACAACAAACACAGCACCTGAATGGAGCAGTGTCACTAACGACTCTCCTGAGCCTTAACGACTCTCACATCAGGAGTTACACTGTCCTTTCAGAGCCAACAACCATGAGACCAGAACAGTCTGGTCCATCAGGTTTAGTTTCAGGTTAAACTCCTCCCTCTAGAGATATAAGCTCCGCTCTCTTACAGTTGAACTCAGAATTGATAAAGTCTCTTGGAATTAGAGACGAAAGGTCTTCACCTTGAAAACTGAGTCCAGATGCTTTTACTTCGACCTTTTCTTCAACTCTGGAAGAAACTGTAGTGAAGTCTAGGAATAAAGAGGTCCTTACTATTGGCACCACAAACATCTGGTCCGTCTGAAGAGCCATAGGGAACTGAGCCATTTAAAAACCAGGCACCAAGACAGTTCTGGGCTTGAATAAGATGAATAAGAACTATCACGAGCTTATCCTGTTCTCTTTGTTTTTAATCTCGCACAAAAAACAAGGATATTAGGTTTTCTCCATTTGTCCATATACACTCTAAAAGATATTATCATGACTCAGCACTTTGTTTCATTTTTGACCTTTGTGATTTGTCCATATACAAGAACACAGTATTAGTGCCAGGCAGTCAGACTCTGTTTCTCAGTGTGGTGCCCAAAAGACCAGGCTCTTCTGATCTGGTGTTACTTTTACACTGTGCTCAATTCCTGTATTTCCTGGTTTTGTGCCAATAAAACGTAACCACAGTTTGATTTAAGGCTCTGTTTGGACGATGATGTTTGGATGTAGAAGTCAAAAGTAAATGTCAATAACATAGAAGACCATAACGTTACTGTGATACAAGTCATTCTTTGTGTTACAGATAAAGCAGTCGATATGTGATGAATCTGTGATATATTGTGCAGTTCCAGTTTATTATATTGATTTAGTCGTCCAGGAGGGTCTGAGGTTTAACTGAGATCTGACCCATGTTGGGTTGTCTATATATATGCTTCTCAGCTGTGCCACACTTTGTTAAAGGTTTGAACTTGTTATAAATCCTGAGATTGTTTATGATGAATGGTTGCTTCTCAAGCGAACCTACTGTCTCCAGTATCTGGACTATTTTAATAAAATCTTGGTTGGTCTGACTCCAGTTGTCTGGGATTCCTTTCTCCAACACTTGGACTCATGAGGGAAAAATACACTGACCTTTGACCTGTAACATTGAGTGGTTGGGGTTCTGTCTGCTCAGCCACAGACTCTGAGAAAACAGATCTGAAAGAGCCTTACACTGAGGCCAGACAAACAAAAACAATTCTCTTAGGATTTAGTCAGAAGAGACGAGCTGCCAGTGTGATGAACCTCCTGATGGATAGTGTCATCTGCTGGCCGTATGTGTTACTACACTGTCCCATGATCCCCTCTGACAGTAGGCTACAGTTGAACAGAGCTTTTGGAAACCTCTGCCTGTATCGGACCATTGTAAATAATAATTCTAACCATTTATGTCCTCAAATGTAGAATTGGTCTAATTGGTCCATTGGTCTAGATCTATGACCGGATGAACATGGGTTGGACCAGGGGCTCTGCTCAATCACAACAGTGCATGTACAGAGTGCTCTCAGTGACCAATCGGAGCACACTAGGAACACTCGCACAGCCTGGTCAACGTTTTCATGTAAGAAAACATTTTTACTGGTTCAAAAATATTAGTTTAGGAAAGAATAGAAAATCTTTTAAACATTTAAGGTCCATGTGTTACATCTGCCCAATAAATGTTAAAGTTCTGGGAAACGTTTTCAAAAACAGCCTCCAGGTCTGCTCAGTAAGTTAAAGTTGCTTTAATTCATTTTTAAAACATTTATTCCAGGCTGAATGATATCATTACCACAGTTTGGACATGTACATCATTAATATTTTAGTTAAACCATTGGAAAATAAAAAACAGCAATAGAAAACATAGATCTGTCACCTCCGGACACATATTTGAAGTCCTGTTAAAATCACACACAGACAGACTCTTCACATGAGCGTGGCTCCACTTCACCGACATTTGATGCCAGTTCAATCCTTCCATATCATCGCACAGAAATTCAAATACAGCTCCAGGTCAGGTGTGCAGACGACACTGGAATAGTCTTAGTCCAACATTGCAAGACAGAGAATCATTGACCATTAATAAGAGCAAGACACTGCTTCTGCCTTCATTATTTCTCCTACAAAAAACAGCTAGAGCTAGAGGTTTATCTTTAAAGTTGGATTTTTACAAGACATTGTGATATGAAGAGTGTGGTCTAAAAAGATTGTGAAAGGCCATCAGCAGTGACGAGTCCACAGGTCTTTCTTCAGTGGAGCAGAGACCTCACGTGTACGATTGTCTCGCCAAAACCAGAAGTGGTCATTAAAAACAAAGTATTAAAACACTGTACAGGAATGATGGTCCAATGTTAGGGCTCTCGGCTAAACACTAGCTACTCCTTTAAAAACTACATCACCCATAATGCTTCACGTGTACAGAGTGGAACTGAAGCACGATGGGACTGCAGTGACAACAACACTTCTGTCTGTTTTTTACACTGTACAGTTGGCGGCGGGAGCACGAGTCTGTGTCCCAGGGCAGTGGTGTCTACTCCACCAAAACATCAGCTTCGAGACAGCTTGTGCTTGTGGGTAAAAAAGTAAAGAGGTCCACTTCCAGAAGCCCCCCAAACCTTCAGACCGCTTAAAGTGACCGGAGGAGTTTCTCACTGAGGTAGTTGTAAATAGTGAGTGCTTTAGCTCCAGAGCAAGCTCCAGTGAACAGAGGAGGACAAACTAGAGCAACAAGATACAAATAATAACTATAGGTAACAATAAGTGTCTGAATCATGGTGCACATTCAGTAATATAACATCCTAACTCTTATGCACTTGTCTTAAAGGGTAGTCCAGCGTTTTGTAAAGTGGTCTTTAGGATACTAAACCATGTAATACTAAGAATGAGGCCAGTAAAAAAAATGAAGACATTAACATTTAGAATACTGAACTACTTTGCTAACAGTAGTTTTTCAAAGTTGTAGAAGCTTTGTTCTAAAAGCGTTTAAAGGTCCCGTTAGTGACTCCCAGAACACAAAGCATCTGTCATTGCTCCTGTCTGCTTCTCCGAACTGGGGTTGTGCTAATAATAATAATAATAATGGATTGGATTTATATTGCGCTTTTCTCCCGAGGGACCAAGGGACTCAAAGCGCTTACAGTCCGTCCATTATTCATTCATACACAGTCACACTGGTGATGGTAAGCTACAACTGTAGCCACAGATGCCCTGGGGCAGACTGACAGAGACGTGGCAGCCATTTTGCGCCTACGGCCTCTCCGACCAACACCACATACATTCACTCAACATTCTTACACATTCATACGAGGCAAGGTGGGTTAAGTGTCTTGCCCAAGGACACAACGACAGTATGAACTGTGGGGAGAGCGGGAATCGAACCCACTACCTTCCGGTTGAAAGCCAACTGCTCTACCACTGAGCCACTGCCGCACTGCTGACAATATAGACCTCCTTTAACAAAATCCTGGACTATCCCTCGACAAATGAATAGACCACCAAAAGCTATACATATTGTCCTGTCACAATGTCTTATCAAAGTTAGTCCCTCCTTATTTTCACTTTGACTGAGCTGTGCAATGATGTCTCGGCAAGAATATACAGCCCAAACAGCCATAGAACAGACAGGACAACTAAAACAGGTCATTTTCAAAAGTCTGCGTCATGTTCTGGAATAGTGTTGACACCATGTGGAAAAAATGTATGTTCTAAATTTAAAATGCATTACTGTGGACATGGCCTTCCATCAGAGAACATATGACCCTTGTACACTGTCTTCCATGCGTGCTCAAAAACCCCAGAAAAGACATTGTCGATTGGTGAAATGGTCAATCTAAATTGCCCATATCTGTCATTTCCTGAAGCCAATACACAAGCTATTCACAACTACCTCTTACAGCCCAAGTCTAAACCGTGAAGCATCATTTTAAACCCTTTTTATGTTGATAAAGGTGGTATTCAAAGGACTCTATCCAACCAAATGAAGTCAAGGAAACAAGCTGTGTAGAAAACATCAGAATTTGTCACAGTATTACATCATGTCAGCTTATGATACAAAACAGAAAAACACCCACCGTGCTTCATCGGGACATACTCCAGTCACTAAAGACTCCTTTTGAGTTCAGTCTGGATGGTCTTCACGTAGCACCAAGTCAACACACTTCACTTCTGTCCTTTTTCCAAGTGTCCTTCCCTTATATTTACATCTAGAGGGAAATCAGTCCGTGCTCCTTTTCGTGAGAGACGTCTGGTGGCAGTGAGAGACTAGACAGACTCAGGCAATACTAAGTTTTTTGGCACGTATCGATTGCTCGTTTGGCCCCGTGTCTCTTTCCTTGTCAGTTTTTCTTTTTCTTCCTGGCTCATATTAGAAAGCAACAAAAAACACTGAGACTCAGATGCACTTTTTCAAGCTCACGATTCAAGTTATAATAGGTTTTAGTTGGATGTTAAGCGAATGGTGCGGATGTGGTGTGCACAAACTAGTCTACGTGGCCTTCTGTCTGACTCAGTGGCGCAGTATTTCTACAGATGACTGGTTAATCAGACTAGTGTTTGTATGAGAGTTACAGTCGTGAAGGACAGACAGCACGTTACCAGTAATAATTTTCATAAGTGCACACATTTTTTCACTATTTACACATCTGTACAAAGTGTGTTATTTGTGTGTTTGGGGCACGTTTCCACAGGTCGGCTTGGTTTAGGGGCGGAGTTTCCACTGCAGCTTTCAAAATCTGCGGGACATATTATCTGGGTCCTAAAACAATTCTGAAAATATTTTAAAAAGTCCATGGGCATTAAATGTCACTTTAGGTCCTTTTTTATGTAATGGTTAGAAAGACAAAGAAATATTGAAAGGACACCAAAAAGGTAAGTATATTATAAAACAATGACCAAAATAGCTTTAGAAATCAATAAAATAGCACTAGAAAGAAAGAAAACTGAAAGAAAAATACTCAAAACACAAACGATGACTAAAATGATTCTGAAGCAGACCCCTGGAGGTCTATTTGAGGAGAGCTTCTAAAACGGTGGTCTGTTGTCAATAACTGTAAAAGGTTTTTGGTTGTTTCCAACTTTCTAAACTCCAAACAGACAAATTAAGACATCAACAGCAATATTTTAACCCATTTCATCCAAAAGTATCCAGTTAAATAGCATTATGATTTGTCAAATTAAAGACAACACAAGCTTTTTGATGGATCATTATTTCTCCATAATTTTCCACAGATGAAAAAAGTATAAGGTCTGCCAAGGACAAAGAGCTTCATTTCTCAGCTTTGCAAAAATATGAGCCCAACTTTGACTATTCTTGGGCTTATATTGTCATGTGCTGTCATTTCATTTTTTTAGCAACAACCTTTTTCCATAAAATTCAAATCATCCTTCTTTTAAGACACAAAACTATATGACCCTGAATGTCACATTATCATCTTGCACCAACATCTGTCTCAATGACGCTAATGTCCACTCTTTGTATTGTTTCATACTGAGACTTATCAGCCCCATGTGTTTAAGTCAGTGCATATTCTGAGATATTACGTAATGTGGCTACAATTAATAAAAGTTAAAGGGCCCAGTTTTGCAACATTTTGGATAAAATGGGTTATTTTGGGTTAATTCACAAAACAAGAGTGATCTCAAACGAGAAATAGCTGTTGGAAAGTGGCTTTGTTTGATAACATTTAGAATTATTTCTTCTTGGTTCATGGCAAAAAGAAAAAATTTGTTAGAACAGTTTTGCCATTTGTTTTCTATTTTTACAGAGTTTAGCTCTACCTTTTGCTGTTTGTATCTGTTGGTCTCAATAGAGATCCATATACTGAGGCCCCTCCTACTCATAACTCTAGAAGTGTACATCGAACCGCTCCGGTGTAACCGTGGCTCTAGTGTAACGGTGGCTCTAGTGTAACCGTGGCTCCGGTGTAACCGTGGCTCCGGTGTAACGGTGGCTCCGGTGTAACGGTGGCTCCGGTGTAACGGTGGCTCCGGTGTAACGGTGGCTCCGTGTAACTGCGTGGTTCGTGTAACCGCGGCTCCGTGTAACCGTGGCCCGCGTAACGGTGGTTTGTGAAACCGTGGCTCCGGTGTAACCGTGGCTCCGGCGTAACGGTGGCTCTTGTGAAACCGTGGCTCCGGTGTAACCGTGGCTCCGGTGTAACCGTGGCTCCTGTGAAACCGTGGCTCCGGTGTAACCGTGGCTCCAGTGTAACCGTGGCTCTAGTGTAACCGTGGCTCTAGTGTAACCGTGGCTCCGGTGTAACGGTGGCTCCGGTGTAACGGTGGCTCCGGTGTAACAGTGGCTCCGGTGTAACCGTGGCTCCGGTGTAACCGTGGCTCCGGCGTAACGGTGGCTCTTGTGAAACCGTGGCTCCGGTGTAACCGTGGCTCCGGTGTAACCGTGGCTCCGGCGTAACGGTGGCTCTTGTGAAACCGTGGCTCCGGTGTAACCGTGGCTCCGGTGTAACCGTGGCTCCTGTGAAACCGTGGCTCCAGTGTAACCGTGGCTCTAGTGTAACCGTGGCTCTAGTGTGTGGTCAAACTGCAGAGGGCTTTGGGGGGATGTACCTGGGCTCTCCTCCAGGGGGCAGTGTAACGAACCCAGAAGAGAAACTGGAGTAAAGCAGAGGAAACTGTGGTGTTTAAAGTGGAGCCAAGGCGGTTTAGTGGCTGAAGCTGAAGTGAGTCAGTGTGCAGTCTGGTTCTGTGGGCTGTTCTGGACTGGGTTTGGACCTGGAGGGTTACAGACTGGGCTCCGTGTTTGTGCTGAGTGTAGTTGAGAGGTTAAGAGGGAGGATGTGGTAGAGCTCTCAGTGGACCGAGGACTGGGGTCTGGCAGTGGGGTGGGGCCGGCTGGTGGGGTCCAGTTGGTCGTTGGGGACAGAGCGGCGGTTCTGCTCCGGGCGGTTGGTGGCCAGGTACTTGGCTCTCATACTGGACGTGTACTGGAGAGACAGGTGAGGGGGGTTGAGAGAAGTCGGAGTTAGAACATATGCTTTTTGATTCTGTGAACCATTAATGTTCATCGTCATCATTTTTCACCAAAGGTAGGTTTAATATCAACTTTTGTCTTTCTTGTTTTCAATAAATTATATAAAATAAATAGCTCCCACTAGAACTGCTCTAGAACCACCAGGGGGGGCTGCTTCAACAGTTAGAGACAGTTTACGTTCTTTTCTTGCATAAAAACTGTTGAGGACCATGGCTCACTGTGGACACACCAGGGATCAGTTGTTAGCCTTCAAAAGCTCACTTTCCAAAGATCTACAAAGATATATAAGGAAAGTGAAGAAATGTGAGATGCCAGACAGAAAACCTGCCAAAGCTGAGTGATATTAAAGGGTACACAGCTAATGTAGCAGGTGGTGGGCCGACCTCCATTGCAGGGGCAGAGATAGTCGGGTTCACCTTTGTGCTTAGGTAGGCTCTGAAATCCAACTCCTTGAGAGAGGTGAGACTTTCTAACACTCTGGAGTTGCCTCAGGCGAGAGGCAGCAAAGGGTTTGCTTATGCATCTTCGAGTCAGGAAGAGGTCTGTCACTGTTGTTTGTGTCTATGGAGAGTAACCAGCCTTCTTGGATTCTAGGAACTGGGAACTCACGTGGGTAATGACAGTGACTCCTGGAGGGGCGTGATTGGTAGGAGTACCCTCCCCGAACGGAACCCGAGCAGTGTTCTGTTTTTGGACCTTTGTGCTAGTCACAGTTTGTCCATCTCCGACACCATGTTCAAACATAAGGGTGTCCATCAGTGCACGTGGCCCCAGGACACCCTCAGTTGGAGGTCAGTGATTCACTGGCTTGTGGGACTCAGCTGATAGGTATCAGCAGGCCAAGCTAAATGTGGTAAATATCACTCTGTGCCCTCTCTAGAGTGAGGGAGGGTTCATGGGAGTTTTCCCCACCAGTCATGTGTGGATCTGGAGAAGGCAAGATGCTGACCCTTGCAGCATCTTGTGGGGGGTGCTCTGGGAGTATTGGTTCCAGGCCACCTCTGCTAAGGGCTGTTCAGTCCCTGTACAACTGGACCAACCAATATTTTTATGGGCAGAATTTCTAGGCATAGCGTAAAACACATGTACAGGAGGCCCTGGGGAAGCCTCAGTATTCTCCCAGAGGAGCTGGAGGAGGTGAACAGGAAGCATCTCTGCTTTGACTGTTGGCCATGTGAAGAAAGAGGGAGCAAGGCTAATCCATGCTAACACTGACCAGAATAGGTGTACCAAACCAGTGAGAGCCAGGCCTGTTCTACAGTACTCTACAGTAAGAATGACAGTGAGTGAGACTTTTCCACTTGATGAAGGGAGGGGTTGATGTGGGTTGCTGGTGAAATTGTGAATTTGTTAATTGTAGTGCAGTGTTTTCTAAATGGGATAAACATTACCTTATGGTTTTAAGTATACATGAGCAACTGATCTTCCTGAAAAGCAATAAAACCATTTTAAGAAAGCTTGGAAATTCTTTAGTTACATACAGTACATTAGAGCACCGGTGGTTCTAGTGTGAAATATTTTTGTAGTAGCAACAGTGTTGATATTAAACCTACATCAAGTTCACATATATGAATGGTTTGAGTTTTTTTTTTTTAATGGAGTAAAAAGACATCACATACAGAGCTACAGACGGAGACAGACAGACAGAGTGGTTGAGTCATTTGGACAGCCGGGTTTGATTACACTCATTATTACAGCAGCAGGTGATTAGCTAGTGCTCATGTTATTGGACATTTTGGTTTGAAGTTAGTGCTCTAGTTCTGATGTAGTTAGCCCAGGATGAGTTAGTTATACAAACTCAAAAGGGCCACAGCAGCCCAAATCAATTACAACCCATAAACTGGACTCGATCACTGCTCAGTTAGTGGTTTCTGGAGAGCAGCTATTACACTTGGAGGTGTGTGGTTGTCCTGCCGCCTCATCTCAGCCGTAGGGCTAATGTGCAACACTGCTCTGGAGACTGTTTAATGGTGAGGGGTGAGAAAAGAGAACACATACAGCTCGACCAGGTAATACACAAATAGACAGTGTGGGAACAGGGGGGAGGGGTAGGAGTCTGGGAGGGCTGGGCTCAGGCGAGTCTTAACAAAACTGACTCAGTGTATGATCAGGGAACGACACGGAGCGAGGAGGGCAGTCCTTAGACTGTCGATTTACTCATTTTACATTTGGAGCCCTGACAACCAGACAAGCTTGTTGTTTTTCTATTGTTCAGGAGAATGCGCCCAACAACAGCACCAAGAGTGGTCCAGTCTCTGCTGGTCATAATGTGGTACTGACAATCACAGCAAACCCAGTGTTACATCAGAAATAGAGTAGCACTCAGTCAAACAGTCTACCCCGCCACTAACGGGCTGACATGTCAACTGGACTTTTCCCAGGCTGCCAAAATGACCTTCAAAATGTGAACAGCTCTGATCTGAGCACAGAGGACACACTGAAGGGTGTAGGGTTTGGAACTTTCCTCCAACATCCACAGAAGCCCAGATGTCAAGGTCACACACGTGGTCCAACAGGTCACATTATTTGACAGAAGTGGGTAGAGTAATGTACACTCAAGTAAAAGTACTAGTTTAAAACTTTAAAACTAGAAACAAAAGGAATAAATAAATATGTGAGTTTCAAATCAACTGAACAAAGCAGCCCGCCATTTGTGAGACTGAACTGGTCAGCCCTGAGCTCGGGCGGACTCAGAAGTGCGATTGTAATGGCAGCTGTAGACACCAGTGTTGTCATGTTACCTCATGGTCTCTGTACAGTCTCTGTGCTGTCATCACATGGCTTCAGTGGATTGTTTTAACTGAGTCAAGAGACAGAGCCACTACAGCCAGCCTCTGTGTGTGAAATGTCTCAATGTGTCTCATGTGCTGGGCAATAATGAGTAGAAATAAAAGTAACTGACAGAATGTACTCAAACGTAAAGCTCTAAACGTAAATGTGAGTACAGTAAATGTCACAGAGGAACCTCCTCTACCCACCTCTGCTTCTGAGATCCTTTAGCTGCCTGTGGCTATTGGAGGAGAGTGGAGGAGAGTGTGATCTAGAAAGTGTGCACTTACAGAGGGTGGAGGGGACTCCCTGCCAATCAGAGGGGTGTTCTCACACCGAGGGTTCTGAAAGTTTGCGTTCTGGCTCCTGCATTGTAAAATAAGAGGTTATCTGAGGTCTGCCCTACAACACACTGATATCTCATGTGAACGCCCACCGCAACAGAGTCTTAACATTGTATATTTGAAAAATGAATAAATCCCTAATGTCCCTGTGATCTTTTCCCTTCGAACAGTGATCACATGTTTAGATTTAGCTCAGTGCAAACACACTTTGAAGATATTGTTCCACAGTGGTTTTAATGGTTCAGCAGCATGATAGACTTGTGCTGGGATTACACTACGTAATGTGCATAGATCTTAGCTCATCTATTTCTGTCAGCTTGTGACTGGTCTAAAAATACTAATGTTCAAGAAAATTGCTAAGATTGTGATTATTATTTGCAATTGTATTGTAGGCAGAAATGTGCCTGTATCTGCACCTGGAGTATAAAAGTATGTGTAGAACTTGTACAAGGACTCTTGATCTAACAGTTAATGACCACTCTATGATGTTCAGCCAAGACTTTAAAGTACTGACTTGTTATGTATGTTTTCTGATTTGGATTAACGTTGGCCCCAAACAAAAACATCAGTCCTTTTGGTTTTAGAGTCTTAAGGGTTAATATTTAGAGCAAGTTTTAAATAATTCCTGACAGATAGCAGCAGAAAGCAGTGTGTGTACAGCGGTGGATATCCTCTGCAGTTTAGTGAAAAGCAGCAGCAGCAGGTGTTTCTTATGAGACTAACTTCAGTGCACTGTGCAGCACTTTATTTTACTTTTATGTTTGAGTGAGCCGCAGCATTAAAAGGAAAAGAGCGCCTCTAAAAAAGCCTGTGTGTCTAAAGTGAGTGGAAAAGCAGGCAGTGTGTGGTCCTAGGGCAGCAGCGGGCAGTGGTCCTGCGGGCCTGTCGCTAGCGGCGGTGCTAACTCACATGTATTCAGTGACGGGGGCATTGCTGACAGTGTGGGCAGTTGCGGGCAGGCTAGCTTCACTACCGTAGCTGGAGCCACAGCTGTAGAGACTGGGCATGTGAACGCGGTACAGGTTATCGTGCACACCGGCCCGTGACGCGCCCGACTCATCCTCGCCGTCTTCCTCATCCGTTCTTCCATTTCAGCAGGGTGAGGGCCGAGCACGACAGGACAGGACAGGACAGGGCAGGGGTACGGGGTCCGAGAGAGACAAGAGAGTGTAAAGAGTGGTTTAGAGGAAGTTAGGACAGGGAGCGAACTGTGGACTCTTGTCAGACTAAAGTGTGGCTAAGGTCATGCCTTCAGGCCACAGCAGCTGCACAAGTCCAGTATGGATAAAAGTCAGCTCTAACAGAGGAACACTAAAGAACAGTCTCATATACCTGTACAACCCATTAACCAGCAACGTGAATGCCTTTGATTTAACCATTAACTGGAAACTTGTAAAGTGAAAAACATGCACTGGTTGTTTCATGCAGACTACTCTATAATCCAACATGTGCTTCAGAGAATCAGTGTGAGTAGTTCAACTGTCTGAAAGTGTTTAATCACTCTCTAAATGTACGTCATGCATCTTTGAGTGCGCCATTGAAATTAAAACAAAAACATCAGGAAAAAAGGAGAGAATATGGCTGGTTTGGGCAAACCATTTTCAGACATAAAATGGTCAAAATGTGAAACGGCCACCAACGGAACACAATGAAGCATTAAATAAGTGCTGATTTGGAAGATTCATCTCTAGCTCCAGAAATAAATAGATGTAATAATGGCTAGGGCTGCAGTGATCAACCTAAATACAGGCATCCATATTGTTTTGTCTTCTATAACCCAGAATGCCACTTAAAAGCTCTTGTGTATTTTAGGTAATTCTCTGTTATCAATCCTAAAGCTGCAGGGATGACACCTCTTTATGAATCCCCTTCCAATCAGTCAGGACAGTCTGTACCCCCGCTGGACACCAGGGGGAGCTGTGGCTCTCCTGAAGGCTCATGAACAAAGCACTCCTCCAGTTCTTACTGCTCCAGCTCTGGGGCATGATCAGAGATTAGACTTGTGTGTCTGTGGGCTCTTGCCTGTGAGGGGGGGGCCCTCTAAAGCCAGCGCTGATGTGTGTCTGAGGGAAATGACCTCACATTAACATCATCATATCATTAGAACTGACAGTTGGTCATTTTAAACACTTCAGTCATATGTTTATTTCTAATTTGCATATAAGGTATTTTTCTCTCATGGGTCTTTGATTATCCGAGTACTTTAAGAAACTATCTGCTTAAGGAGTTTATCCAAGGTAGTTTTCTTTTTTCTTTTTTTTATTGGTAATAAACCTTTTTTCTCTTTGCTAATATTTGTTCCAGGTTTGCAAAGGACATTGAATTACTCCAGTTCTTGCTGCTTTGAACTGGGCTCATCTTGAGTTTGTTATTTCTGTCATGCATGGCCTTTAGCAGATTTACAGTTTTTCTTTTGTGTAAATGAGTGAATGGACAGAAATTGCAGCATGTATTACTCCAGAAAGAAAGAAGGCCTGAAGTATGTGTTTTTCCAGTTCTGGTAGGATCCATGATTGATTGACTAAAACCAAGCTTAATTGTAGTTCTAATAGCTTTCAATGATTTTGATGAGCTGCTGTTCCAGTCCAAACTCAAATCACAGATAGGCCTTATTTACAATATCAAAAGTAATTGAGTCGGGAATGCCAGGGGTTACTATTAACACAGTGGTTATGTATAAATGAACATGGCCTTGTCCATCTTCTCTTTTTGTTAGTGCTCAACTGTAGAAGTCCCGTTTAGGTTTACTCTGGATTTAAGTCCAGGCTCCACTCTCAGATACACCCCTCTCGTGTGGAGTGAGGAGTAAGGGGGGCTGAAAATAATAAATAAAGTGAGAGAAGGCCCTGTTTTACACAAACATACATCTCCAAATAGTTCACAAGGACCATCTGGATCAATTTAATTATTAATGATTATTTCTCAATGAACTGGATGCATTCTTACAAGTGTCATGTAGCAGAAAAATAACATTTCAATCTCACATCATTTTAACCTAACTGAGACGAGACAGCACAAAGGTTCTTTAATCAGTTTTACTTTGTAGGGCAGTGTGGTTGCACTGGGTTCTTTGATTATGACTATCATGAGGCACTATAGGAACACAAGTCGATTGCCTGAGCATCCACCATCATTCGCTGAAGCCCAAGGCATTTCCAAATCAGGACCGGGACAGAGGGAGGGAAGGAACAGAAGGAACAAAGTGGGGCGGAGGAAAGGAAAAAGAAAAAAGACATTGCCTGTTTCTACAGTGAACACAAGAAGATGAGAGGGAGGTGCAGAGAAACATAAACAGGGACAAACTATCATCCAACCAAAACAACTCAATGAACAAAATGGCTGCTCAGACAGACAGGAGGGTGACATGCATGGGCACCAGCTTCTGTCCCCTGTTTTCAAGTCTATTTGCTGGAGTTAGACAATTAAACATGTTAGAAGTAGTTCACTGTTAGTTTGTTCCAAGGAGGAGGAGGACTTATGGAGGTATTGGTGTGAGGTGTGTGTTACCTCTTGCCAGGCCAGGTATGTGGCACACTGCATACAATAGAAGAAAACATCAAGGCAGTGACAAAAGAGAAGAGAACCAGGTAAATGAGGCCCTCCACTCCGTCGTAGCACAAGCCCGTCAGCGCCTGGACGTAATCCTGCACAGAAACAACCGACGTGAGGCTTCGTGAAACTACCCACAGTAATGCTGTTTACATTTGAAGTCCACGTGTCAGAGATTGTGTCCTCTTTATGTTCTTCCTAATCTTTTCAGTTTAAAGTTTGAAAAACTTGCAAAGAAAGTAAATATGTTTTCTACTTTTAAATGCACCAGTATAAAGCTAAGGTTAACGGTAACACAGGCATGTTTGTTTCAAAATGGATTTATAGCTCAGGTATGAACACCTGTGTGGCACTTGTATGACGACACAATCGTACACTCATGTCCTTAGTAAAATAAAATAAAAGTTAATGACAATTGTTTTGGGTAACGCTGACACTTAAGGTTGAATGTTTTATTTAAGTGCATTCATTTAGAAATTGGTTTGAATTGAATGGGGATTAATTAAGTTGAACTGAATAAAGAGGAGCTCATCATTTTCTCAGAGTCGACCGACACTGTTCACTTGTATCTGCACCCCCGCTTCAGTGACTCACCATGTGCAGGCTGCGACAGTCGACCAACGCCGTCAGCTGGTGCAGTCCCACCTCAGTGGAGTTCAGCACAGCCTGGATCTGCTCCAGACTCCCCTGCACACACCGACACAAAGGTTGAACAGTGCTAAGTGTACTGTAGCCTGAGAAAAAACTGGTTCACCTTGGTGTTGGCGTAGTCCCCTGTAGCCGCCCTCAGGAGCTCCACCACATCGTCCTGCATCTCCACCAGTGCCTTGTGACTGCCTGACAGCCTCTGCAAAGAAACAGGGACAGTTAGAAACATTTAAACCTACTGCCAACAGTCA
Organism: Perccottus glenii; assembly: GCA_024416835.2. NCBI lineage: Eukaryota > Metazoa > Chordata > Actinopteri > Gobiiformes > Odontobutidae > Perccottus > Perccottus glenii. The sequence goes on along the minus strand of CM044549.2, from coordinate 2,254,745 downwards.
CTATTACTGCTCAGTACAGGAAAATAAAGTCACCTGTTGGAAGGGGTTAACCTGACCAGAGCTGCACCTCAGGTAATACTGCAGAATGTCTGAAAATACAGGTCATTTTATTTAACATTATTGTAAAAAGGTTACTCTCAATAGAAAGATGTGCAAGCATAGCTTCCAAATCTCAATATATACTGAGTAACATTGCACTTAAATAATAAGATAAACTCCATAGACACATAACAAATACTACCTGAATACAATACGAACACTACCTTCCTTTGACTAGGATCAGAAATCTGACACATGCATACATTTGTAAAGGGAGGAATAAATGTAATCCTGTGAACTCTTAAATATATTTAACAGTGAGTATTTCTCTTTTTATTGTATTAATAGCTGCAGCAGTGAGTGGCAGGGCAGTATGGGAGACAGAGAGAACTGGTAGTTCTACAATTATCATTAAAGACAATTACAAGTGCTTAACTGTTGCAATGGTTATATTTATATTGTATATATTAGAGCAGATAGAGCTGCCTCAAGTGGGTGGAGTCAGGAAGGAGGGTGTTACAGTTAAAGAGAAGATCTGTCGTCAGGATGTGGAGCTGTTAGCAGTGGGACTGAGACTCTAATGTTGTGGTTACAGTTTTTCTTTAACAAAGAGCTGTACCAGACGCTGCCTGTGACAGTTTTTGGGTTACAGACCCAACTCCTGATGCCCTTTTCATCATATCAAGTTTTAGTTTGGAGACTCAAAACAGGACGGATGCTATATACTTAACAACATGAACCATCCCCTGCATTAGCTTCGGAGCAGCAGCGGACAGTGGACGTGCTGCAGGACAGAACAACACAAGAACTCTTTCTTCCCGACTGCCATAAGACTGTACAATCCAAAATGGCAGCTAAGGTCTAAATCAAATCATTTTCAAATTTCATTAACAATTGAATTGAATTTCCCCATGGAGATTAATAAAGTTAAACTGAATTTAATAGAATATTTTTCACGGCTACATTTTGTGGCAGTGAATGATAGAATCGAGTGGATGACAAATGAGCCCTGGGGGACAATACAGTTTTATACGTTTGGCAACACGATGTAACACTATGTAACCCTTTGACCCACTTGAACCCAGTGTAGGACTCTGTTTGCACTGCTCCAAACTCACATGGCACTTTTAATGCCTGGCTAACATGGAGTTACTTTGAGGGCTATACTCTATCTGTGTAAGATGGGGTTTTCTTACTTTTTTAATGTCAAAAGGACTTTTTAGGTTGCATATCATGTATGTTATAGTAAAAAGTGTAGTGTAGCAAGTTACATGTTTATGTTTGAAGAGTTTAATTACAAAGATGCGATGTGTCTCTACAGAGTTAATTGACTTTTCCTGTATCTGCTGTTGTGTGTTAGAGCCAACATCTGTGCAGCAGACAGCTCGAGCAGCAGTACTGATTGGATGAGTGTGAGGAGGAGAAATGAAGAGGTAAAAGGTGTATAAAAGGATGAGAACAAATCAGATAACGATCCCCTGAGGACAGGCAGAAAGTGCTCTGAATGTTCTTCGTTTACACGAGAGAAAGGCAGGGCTGCTGATGCATTACAGTCAGAAGAGAGTCTGTGTCAATCAAACCCAATTCCCTCGGATGCACTGCCAAACAAACGTGAACACACATATATGCTGCTTTCCTAAAATAGCAGCCACATATCAGGCTGGGATTGGGCTGTCAGAGTCAAAAAGGCTCTCGGTGGAGGATGGTTCGGTTTCTTTTTGCTCATTTGTACAGTAGTCGCCTGTGGGCAGTGCTTTGAATTATTTTCTACTGTTCACTCATTCAAATCTCACACTACCCAGTCACTTCTGACTGGAGACAGTGTTGTCTAAAGTCACAGTGGAATGGTAATGTCTGGCAGTATGTGCATGCTATGTCAATATACATGTGTTTCAGGGATAACCACACTTGTGTCTACCTCCATTTCAACACATTACTGTTCTTTAAGTCCTTCATCACAGAACACCAGTTTGAGGCTCAAGCCCATTATGCATCATTATGTTTTGGGGATTAATTCATCGGGATATTGTTACGGTTTCTTCAAACAAATCAAAAAAGATGGCAAGACAGCAAACATGTCACTTTTCAGACTTTCAGACTTTCCAAACAAAAACGTGGTCCAGGATATGTTCCTCGTAACAGCACATAGTCTTTCTTATTGAAAATCATGCAATAAGCATCTCAACCTCAGAATGTATTGTGATTGGTTTTAAAATACTTTAATGGGCACTGTTTTGAGGCTTCTGAAATCTTTACTGTTGTGAATCTGTAGTCACACTTTTTTAAACCTGCACCTGAGAACTTTCCCTGGCACTCCAAAGTCTGATTTAGTTGTTTACTGGAGAAATGTACAGAGCTCTATCCATTTAACGCCTGTATTCATGAAACCCATTTATAATTATAGTTATAATTGTGCTCCATGTTTTTTATTTTTTATTATTGATGTATAACTCCTGTATTTGTATATTGTTGTTCACTACGGGGCCACACTGTATCTCTTACTGACTTTCTAAATGAATGACCCACTACCGTGGCTCCAGGCCATTTTCCTGAAGAAGGCCTAGAGCCACAATGTTGTTTGTTTGAGTCTGAATAAATCTCACTTTTGTGAGTTGGACAGGTGTAGGCGTGTCAGATATTTGTTTGGGGGGCCTTTTTGCCTTTATAAGAGAAGAGACAGTAGTTTGACAGGAAACTGGGGCCGAGAGAGAGAGAGAGGGGAACGACATTGGGCAAACGTCCCGAGCAAGACTCAAACCGGGTCTCCCGCGTACTTCTTATATGTGCTCTACCAACTGAGCTAGGGGCACCCACACAAGTCTGACCTTTCTTCTACGTGTTTGTGGTGTCTTCTCCCACGCACCTGACCCAGAAAAGAGAGGTGCAAAGTTTTCATCTTCGTACTCGACGCAGTGTTTACCATCGTCGCAAATATCTCCTGTTGTATCCATGGTATTTACTTATTCATATAAAGTCATGTATGAAAAAAATGAATCATGTGATTGATGTAGAGCAACAACAGCTGCAAAATTAGCCATTTCAAATAATCTGTTTAACTTTAATTTGACGTTAGCTATGAAATAGTTACAATACGATACGATATACACGAGGGGCTCAAACAGTACAGGTATTAAAGCCCCCTTACAGGCAAGGTGTTTGAGCCAGAAGATGGACTGTGGAATAACTGGAATGTTTAGGTCTTGTGTACGCACCCTGGTCGATGACGGCGTTGTCCTGGGTGACCGCGGTGATGTATGCATCAGGAGACACGCACAAGTCACTGGCTGACTGTAACAGAGACACATGAGGCTGCAGTACACACTCACACATTACATCACTGCAGGTGCTCTGCGCTGTTGCCATGGTTACACTTACAGCAGCCACAGCCAGCTCCAGGCCCAGAGACCCCCAGCTGATGATGAGAGTCAGCACGCCCAGCAGACACACGCTGAAAGTCAAAGTCAACACATGATGTAAACGTCATTCGGAACAAAATCTATTTTGAACCAATCTTCAGCCACATTTTGAAATCATGACCATGCAGTACACACGGACTATAGCTTTTTTATTTTATTACAGCATTGAGGAACAAAAACATCTTCGAAACCATCTTCATTCACATTATAGTTTTCTGAATTTAACTAGTTTCTAATAAGAGTTCATTTCAAGTGTTTGGAAGGAACTTGTCTTTAAGGTTTTCCTCCAAAAAACAATCAGACAAGCACAAGGCTAACACTATTTAAAGGTTTTTTTGTTTCCTGTCCACATTACAACATAGTGCTAGAGTTTTCAAATTGAAAAGATTGTCAGCAGCATTTTAGACATCTCCACTTTTGTGTTGCTAAAACGCCATAGTGTGGATGGATCATCCAAATGTATTGTGTTGTACGGCAAAGAAGCCTAATGTAGAATTGAAATGAACTAGTCACCAAGAACACCACCTTGTTTTCCTCACTACAACACAATCCCAGAGTCTGACACTAAAACAGAGTCAGTGACCATTTCAGAACTCAAACCTCTGAGAACGTACCCAATCAAAGTTCCCCTGGAGTTCCGGATCAGGCCAAAGAGCACCAGGAGACAGATGAGAACGTCGAACAGCAGCAGGCCCAGGTAACCCAGCCACCTGCAAAAATCAGTAAATATTCACCTCAGACTCGGTTAGCAACAGGACTCAGAGCAACATACTCCAAAATAAAGCTACTCCAGATTTTTATTTTATTCTAAATGAGACATCTGAGTACAGTAGTGCTAGTGGAAAGGGTTTATCAGGACTTTTTGTAGAAATATCTGAAAATGTCTTTAAGTAACAAAACAAGTAATACTTGAATTACAAGTATCAAAAATGATACTTTAGTATACACCACCACTATACGCTATAATACAAATATTTTTACTACACATAATCTAAGATTTGACCCACTTTAAGCAGTTTCTGTCTTTAATACAGAACACAGATTTCTCACAGATAATGGGAGGTAGGACCTGTAAAAGTCGAAGGCCTCAGTCTTGCGGGCCAGGTCCTCCAGGGAGACCTCAGTGTTGGACCAGAACGGGACATCTGCCATGAGCCGGACCAGCTCGTCCAGCTGTCCCTGCAGCTTCTGGACCATGGACACGTAGTCCGTCTGGTCCTGGTAGGCCGTCTCTAGCTGCACCAGGCTCTCCTCCACAGTCTGGTTTAAGGCCAGAGCGTTATCCGTCACCTGCACAGCAAACCAACAGAAACACAAAGAACCAACAGAAACTTTTTACTATTAATGAAGAGCATCAAAACATTGTATACAGTACTGCTGTACGTGTAAGGGTTCTAAAGGCATTCAGCAAACACTGGAGCAAAAAGAAATACATGGCAATTTACATATATCATTTTAATACATGACGTTATTTCACACAAAATTTGTATTTGCATAAGTATGACTCAATTACTTAAGCAATTACAGGATAAAAGGTCATTAGACACAAAAGAAAATCACAAATTCTGCATAAACTGGAGGACTTTGTGTCTGCTGTTAAAGAGTAGATGGTGAATGGTTCAATATATAGCTGCTGATTTAAATACAAACATTTAGGCTACAAGTCAATGAATTATTAGAGCTATGTTCTGCTGTGGTTATTCACAGATGGTTTCAGGACCTGTGCTTTCTCATCAAAGTTAAACTGAGGTCAGCCTGATGAGATTAGAATTACAAACGTTGCAAAACCTCTGTAAGAAAAAATGCAAGTGACTATTTTAGACATAGACATATTAGGTACTATGCATTTTCGGTACACAAATGGCAAAAAAAAAGGAAAGTCCGCTTTTTGCTCTTAATGTAAATAGTAAAAAACACAGCAGCCAACAAGCTTGAGTTAAATTGAAGTATTCTGAAGCAGTTTGTTAATAGATTGCAGCACTTGCATACTGGCTCATTCTGAAGTGAGTGCAGTAAAGAGAGAACATGGAACTCACCAGCTTCTCAATCCCAGACACGGTGCGGTTGGCATGACGGAGGGAGTAGGCCAGACGACTGGCTCCATCACTGGACTCTCCATTCCCGTAAAATCCTACAGCAATGCCAGCGCTGCAAGACAAAAATAAAAACAAAAGTTCAAATATTAATCCATCCATCCGTCTTCTACCGTTTATCCGGGGCCGGGTCGGGGGGGCAGCATTCTAAGCAGAGACGCCCAGACTTCCCCCTCCCCAGACACTTCCTCCAGCTCTTCCGAGGGGATACCGAGGCGTTCCCAGGCCAGCCGAGAGACATAGTCCCTCCAGCGTGTCCTAGGTCTCCTCTTCTCAATATTATTGATGACGAGATAACTGGACATACCTTTCCACAATGTAATGACCAAGAACCAGTAAAATAATAGCATAATAACCTTTAAATAACGACAGCTCCATTTCTTTTATAATGTCAGTGCTCTCATCAATCACAACCAGAAAAGGCTAATGTTGGCCACCCTTACAATATGACTTTGATGCTAATGCTATTTTGCTAGCAAAAGTGGACAATTAGAAATAGCAGGTACTTAATATTTAAAAACTGCCTTTAAAGTCTACTTTGTCATTTTTTCACTTTCCAAATTCATCTTACGGGCCACACTGTGCCCTCTGGTGGGATCTATGCATGCTTGACACCCGGCCTACAATATTTTGATATATTATTATGTCTTATATACAGTATATTTTAAAAATATCAGATTTACTTGCAGTACCTACATGAACCAGCAGCCAGCAGCGCTGAGCACCCATAGGTTGCTGTGGTGGGCTCAGGGTCTTTATAATAATTGGGTCACTAGACTGCAAATAATGTCATCTTTCTGCAGCTATGGCTTCATATTCACTCAGCACACTACACTCATGTCCCTGCTTCAAAAAGCTCCATACGTATTATTTCATTCACAACTTTAAGCCATTGTTCTTGCATTGGTGGCTCTGATTGGTTCTGATATAGCTCTTTTTTTTCCTACAGGCTGCCAACATCATTTTCAACAAACGTCGTGTTTAACACACAGTGTTTTCAACATATGACCAGTGCAAGATCAAGCACAAAACCAAATATAGCTCGATAATAGCCTTATTCTGACTTAATCCCACCAACATCTTCTCAAAACAAATTTTGGACACGTGAGTAAAAAAACGTGCAGGTTTCACGAGCTTTAGAAAAGAGTGTGTCTGCACTTTAACCACCAGCTTTCACAAAAAAAAAAAAAAAAAAAAAAAGGAACCATTACAAATTTCAATGATATAAATATTCTTCCCCATGACTGAACAAAATAATATTTTGGGTTTTCCAGGATGTGTGGGAACCTTTAGATTAGGGCTGCACAAACCTTTGTTATTTATATTTTTGTAATATTAAGTTTATCACAATATCCTTCGTATGACTTGAGCTTTATGATGGACTTTATGAACATGTCATATTAAATTAACACACCCACCAGTCTGTGCCAGTAAAACACACTGCATCAGAATATGACAGACATGCATTTACGATTGGAATCATAATTAGACCGTTTCCCGGGACTGGAAAAGTGATTTTCCAGGAGGAGTAGGATCTATGAAATATCAATCATGTGGTTCTCCAGGAGCTCGTTTAAACGCTACGCCTGCCATGATATGACACATTAATATTGCACACGTCTGGTTAAGTCCAGACATCACCTCCCAAACTTATTAAACAGGAACAACAGAGAATGTTTTCTTAAAGACTCTGGGTGATTTAGAGACAATTCCTATTATTAATAATAATTATAATAATAATTATAATAGTTATTATTATTATCATTATTACTCTTCGTTAAGGAGACAAACATACACAAACATGAAAGAAAAACACAGCAGGAATGGGGTGTGTTTTATTTATTTTTTAGTTAACTATATTATTCACAAGGGTACTTTAAGTTTAGTCCCTGTGTCCTTCCTCCTTGGACTGCCCATGTCTTTTTAAATAAATAAATACAAAATAAAAACAGTACAAAATGGCGTAATCACAGTATAGTGCACCATATAGGACACAACCTAGGATCTTAAAGGCATCCCATAAAATTATTCCGAAAGCCGACTGAAGCCGATCTACATGTGATGAGTTTGTGATGAGTTTGATGTGACTCTGCATCAACCATTAGCTATAAATATCTGCCTAAAACACACAGTTTATAAAAGACACTGCTCTAGAACCACAGCGTGTTATACCTGACTTTATTAATCTCTCTTGATGTTTGCTGCAGTAAAACACCACTTTAAGTGAGACGGAAGAGATTTGAAAACACATCTCTTTCGCCAACACCTAACTGTCAAACACTAAATTCTACTTCCTTTCTATCCATTTTTTTCTTCAAAAAACAAAAAAATAATAATTTCTCCTTAGCTTTGTATACTATGCTGGGTTTTTACTGACTAGTTTTTGGTGCACTTATGCTTTTTGCTACCTTGTGTTCTTAAAATTGCTTTCATTGTTTTCCTCACTTGTAAGATGCTTTGGATAAAAGCATGAAACATTTGCATAAATCAGCTTTTATTATGTGTCATAATTATTAATTATTATTAATTAATAAATGGAAAGGATGTGGCTTTGGTGGATTATTTAGCCAGACCAGGACTAGGACCAGACCAGGACTAGGACCAGACCAGGTCTAGGACCAGCCCAGGTCTAGGACCAGCCCAGGTCTAGGACCAGCCCAGGACTAGGACCAGCCCAGGTCTAGGACCAGACCAGGTCTAGGACCAGCCCAGGTCTAGGACCAGCCCAGGTCTAGGACCAGCCCAGGACTAGGACCAGACCAGGACTAGGACCAGCCCAGGACTAGGACCAGACCAGGACTAGGACCAGCCCAGGACTAGGACCAGCCCAGGACTAGGACCAGACCAGGACTAGGACCAGACCAGGTCTAGGACCAGACCAGGTCTAGGACCAGCCCAGGTCTAGGACCAGCCCAGGACTAGGACCAGACCAGGACTAGGACCAGCCCAGGACTAGGACCAGACCAGGACCAGGACTAGGACCAGCCCAGGACTAGGACCAGACCAGGACTAGGACCAGCCCAGGACTAGGACCAGACCAGGACTAGGACCAGCCCAGGACTAGGACCAGACCAGGACTAGGACCAGACCAGGACTTTGAGTGGATTACAGCTGTTGGAAATGTTACGGTTGGTGAGCCTTTTCTGTCTTGAATAGGCTACATGCACACACTCTCTGTGCTGTTGTGTGGTGTTCACTGTGTGTTGTAAAACATTTAATGATGATCTTTAGTGTTAAACAGAGCTCTTTATTCAAAACAAACATTACTGGTGTGGAGTTGCTTACATTATTCTCTAAATTGTCCTGTTTTGTTCTTAAACACAGCGCTTGTTGTAGTCCATTTATGGAATGTGTAGTTTTTATTAAGCCACTGTGCATCAATGTAACTTCCCCTTGTGTTTCCACTGAGCATTGTTAGATTGTTGGAAACACCACTGAAGCTCCTTTCCTTTAAAAATAAGGAACCTCTGTCTCACTTTTCTTTCCCTCAAACGCCTGGTCGCACAGGTGCAACCTCAGATTTATTTTAGTGTTGGAAAAATTAGGTCGCATGTACAGTTTTGCACATTCCTTCGGAACTGATAATGTTACATTCTGAAAGAAATTTCAGATGTGCCCCGTTTGTCACACTGCCCTCTCTCACTCCTGGGTCGGTACATACCAGAGAACAGAGTAAAGTAAGTTATAGATAGCCTTTTAAATTTCAAAAAAACTGCAACTGTATTGTCTAGACACAAACTTTTTTGCTCAAGGATTAAAAGTAAAAGTCAAACCTATAGCATGCAATGTTTTTTCTTGTATTTGGCTGGAAACTCTTTACTTAAAATGTGAACGATTGGACAAGGAGCTCTCACATAAGGAATTACCACTGTATGTTGCTGTACGTGGTTTGTCAACAATGAATTGATGGCAGTGGAAAATCTTACTGGAAAAGTGTCAAGCCAGCACTATCTACTACAAAAAAAGGGAAACAAAGTGATATGCAGAAAAACATTGGGCGATGGGTTGATGAGATAACTTCAGGATCAGTCTGACTCTGTACTCAGAGCTTAGGGATGTTTAAGGGTAGCTCTAAACGTACGGGTGTTTTTGCAATTCTGAAATAATAACAGGAAAATGACTATATTGCTGTTGGAGGTGGGGATTGGGAGAGTGACTAAGGAGTTTTCGATTACAGCAGCTTTAATGGTGGCCCACAGGTCGAAAGAGAAGTCACCTCATGTTCAAAAGTTTTTTTCAGACTTATTGTTGATGTTGTTGTTTGATGTTGTTGAAGGCTTCTCCTTTTTTACGTCAAATGAAGGATACATCATTGTGGTCAAACAATTCAATTTTTGTTTCATTTGACCATAAAACAGAAGACCAGAAGTCTTCGTCTTTGCCCAGTTGAGCATTTGCAAAGGCCTTATCTGGAGAAGTGGCGTCCTTCTTGGTCTGAGTCCGTGGAACCCAGCAGTGTGCAGTGTTCGTTGGACTGTCTGCCTTGAGACGTTGACACCAGCAGAGCCCAGATTCACCAGGATGGTCTTGGTGCTGATCCTTGGATTCTTTTCACCTCTCACTATCCTCCTGACCAGCACAGGTGTCACGTTTGGCTTCTGACCAGATCCTTTGAGATTTTCTACAGTGTGAGCAGCCACAATGTGCAGCTGCAGGTCCTTTGTCTAAACCATGACTGTCCACAAACCAACTGCAGAGAGCTGCTGTTTTTCAACTGTTGAGTTCATTAAAGCAGCTGTTCCCAATGAATCAGAGTAATTAGGATGCTTTAGAACAGCTCGGACTATTACGAATGATATAGAACTTTGGATTTGCCCAAAGACTGTGACAGTTTGCAAAGGCTATGAATAATTTTGGACATGCCACTTTTTGTTTAAATGTAAATAAAAGCTGAGGCATCGTTATTTCCACAAAGATGCCTCTTGTACATTATCTTATTATCTTCTAGAAGATGCCTGTGTCATTTACAATCAAGAAAAAACTTGCTGGTTGAAAAAAAAATACTTTCAAATTCAAATTCTACATGTTTACATACAATTTAATTTGCTTATAAGTCTAGGTACTTTGAATAAGTGGATAATAACAAAGTAAATTAAAATCTCCAATAAACCTGCCTCTGATGGATTTAGACCTGGTTCATTATTTTGTGTTCAATAATTAGTTCTTATTAACTTATATATATATATATATGGAATATATTATCCATATTTAAAAAAAAAAAAAAAAAAACTTTGTCCTTCACCCTCCGCGGGTGGTCTCTCATCCTTCGAGCTCGGGTCCTCTACCAGAGGCCTGGGAGCTTGAGGGTTCTGCGCAGTATCTTAGCTGTTCCTAGTACTGCACTTTTCTGGACCGAGATGTCTGGTGTTCTTCCAGGGATCTGCTGTAGCCACTCTTCCAGTTTGGGGGTTACTGCCCTGAGTGCTCCGATGACCACAGGCACCACTGTCGCCTTCACCTTCCAAGCCTTTTCCAGCTCTTCTCTGAGGCCTTGGTATTTCTCTAGTTTCTCATGTTCCTTTTTCCTGATGTTGCAATCACTTGGTATTGCAACGTCAACCACAACGGCCTTCCTCTGCTGTTTGTCCACCACCACAATGTCTGGTTGGTTCGCCATTACCATTCTGTCAGTCTGAATCTGGAAGTCCCACAGGATCTTGGCTCGGTCATTCATATTATATATATATATATATATATATATATATATATATATATATATATATATATATATATATATTATACATTTTCACTTGTTATTTATTGATAATAGCAACAATGTATTACCATAATAATCAATGTGAGGACAAGAAGTACTTCACAAAGGACCGGATTTGGTCCGCAGACCTTAAGTTGGACACTCCTGGTCTTTACATCTGACAAGGGCCTCAAACAGATGAACACTTAGTTTAAGACAGGTCTGACTGTGTATTGAAATAATAACTTATGGCTCAGAGAGGTTTAGATTTGGGACAGCAGCAGCCTCTGTTTAAAGTTTAGCCTCTTTGCTAACACAGATTACTGCTCACATTCTCTCTGTTCTCCCCTGGTGACGGGACATTTACGTGACATCTTGTCCGTTTTGGAGAGAGTAAAGCTCAGCCTCAGACACACATTTGTTTTTGTTGTGCACTCATAAGTGTGCGTGGAGCCGTCTCGGCCCCGGACCGGTCTGTGCAGCAGCAGCAGCAGCAGCAGCAGCAGCAGCAGCAGCGGAGAGACACACAGTGAGTGAACGCCTTTTTCTAAAGTGGATTTATTTATGCTGCACACCTCTGATTACGGTTAATTGTTACATCCCTACACATGAGGTCATCTTTAAACTGCAGACATTAAATTAAACATACACACGGACACATGCCCAGATCTGTATCAAATATTCAATAAGAAATATATTACAGTTCTTCATCATGAATTATTAAAGCTGCAAAAAACCCTCTTCAACACAGACGCACACAGACACCAGCGCTGACTGGAGAATTGAGTTCTGCATCAAATCTGCTCCCGTCGCCATGGCAACCTTTCTAGGCCAGGGAGATGGCCGAGCTGAGAGATGGAATAAATAATAAGAGGCAGAAGGAACACAAGTCACAAAGTGGTTTTGTTAAAAGGATATTATGAATGCTTAGTGCAAAATCAGTGTGAGACTTAGCAAATATAAGACTCCATTTAGAGTGGTCTCGCTAAAGCAAGAAATATTACAAGAAGATTGATTCAGATGGGAGGATAAGACTAGGCTTAACAAAATGTTTTTTCATAGTTACAGGTAATTGGACTGTCATTTTAAAATTTGTGAATGCAATATGTACAGGATTCCGTAGAGGAGTTTAGAGTGGACAGATTTAATATGAGGCTGGACAACTTAAAGCAACCCTGTGTAACTTTTAGCCCAAAAAGATATATACTCAATATCATGTTGATGGTTCTTAGACATAAGATGAGTAGAATCATGACTATCTCACTGACACAGTACTCTCAACTGGACACAAAGCCAAAAGAACTTTCCTTTCCCGGGGCAATGACATATTGAGTGAGGCTCTACCAAACAACACATATAAAAATAGGCCAATACACTTCAAGTATAAAATACACTCAAATGAATAGTGCTGCAGCTATCCAATTGTTTTAGTAATCGAGTAATCTATTGATTAGTGGTTCAATTAATTGAGGTTTTGAATAAAGAGTGTAACTGTGTTGAAGCTGAAAAAGTCAGCTTTAACACAGTTCAAATAAACAGATATAACACCTAAGATTTTCTGTTTAAAATAACATTAATAAGTATTTACTGTATTCTTGAATGCACATCCATCAGCATTGGCACTTTCATTTCACATTTAACACAACACATGTAAATTATAAATGCAAAAAAATAAATACCTGAGACTAAAAGGCTATTAAATAAGAAAATACATAAACAGAAATGCTGTCAAATATGTGTCTAGTATGACAATGCATCATATTGCACATTCATTATCATAAACAATAGATTAGTTCCCCGAATAGTTTGGTGGGGGGGGTTGACGCTTACTTAGGTTGACGGCGCTAACACAAAGCTAACAAACAAATGAGCCTAGTCCATCGCTGAGACGTTGATTATTGTACTAATATTATAAGAACAGTTATTACATGCAAGGACCTTAACCAAACAGTTTAAGTAAAGTTCAAACAGAGAGAGTACAAGGGTTCAGCTCCACACTCACTGAAGAACACACACTGTGAATGTTCACACAACAGGACGCTCCGGACTTGACACTAGGGTCACTGGAGGATCAGGTAAAGGTGTGAGAGTGTGTGTGTGTGTGTGTGTGTGTGTGGGGTTTGTTCATACAACCAGTCACTTGGATAGTTTCTACTAAGCAACGTCTGACTTTTATTGGTTAACATTCATAGAAATTTTATTTATTATTACTTTTGTCAGAATAAAGTTTTTTCTGTCACCATTGTGAGTTTTTCTTTCATTGACCGAAGGGTACCAACAATTTTGTCCACGTGTGTACATATTCCTTATGCACTATAGTAATGGAGAATGTCTACATTACATTTCCTCCCCCTTCTCCTTTGTCAAACATTACTCTTCAAACATACGAGACAGTGAGTCAGCAACCACATTACTTTTGCCTGCCCGATAATACACTGTAAAGTCATAAGGTTGCAATGCCAGGTACCAACTTGCAATGCACATGTTTGAGTCTTTCATTTGCTGGAGCCATTTTAGAGTCTCAAATGTGAAATGCCAGCCCAAGAGATAATATCTCAAAGACTCCACAGCCCAATTCATTGCAAGACACTCTTTTTCAATAGTTGAGTATCTTGTCTCCCTATCCTGAAGTTTGCGACTGAGAAAGACCACTGGATGCATACCCTTATTCACTTCCTGCAGCAACACTGCCCCTAAGCCAACACCAGAGGCTTCTGTTTGCAATGTGAATGGTCGTGAGAAATCCGGGCTGTGCAGTACCAAATCACTGGTGATTGCCCTTTTTAGGTCATTAAAGGCTCTGTCACAGTCCTCTGACCATTTCACCCTGTTTGGAGCAGAACCCTTTGTTAGGTCAGTGAGAACTGCAGCCCTCACAGCAAAGTGTGGGATAAATTTGCTGTACCAGCCCACCAAACCCACAAAGGCACGGACCTTCCTTTTTGTGGTGGGCACTGGATAGGTGTGAATTGCCTCCACCTTCCCCACCTGAGGCTTCACTTGTCCATGCCCCACCACGTAGCCCAGATATTCCACTTGCCTCCGAGCCAGATTTTTATTTTTTATTTTTTTTTACCTTTATTTAACCAGGAAAGTCCCACTGAGATTACAAATCTCTTTTGCAGGGGAGTCCTGGCCCCCCAATGTGTGTATTGGGAGGGAGGAGGCACAGTGGGTTAAGTGTCTTGCCCAAGGACACAACGACAGTATGTGGGGAGAGCGGGATGTTATGATGTTTTGGGATGTTTCGGGCGGGGATCGAACCGCCCACCCGCCGATCGAAGCTGAGCTACTGCTGAGCTTACATTTGTGAGGGGTGTTTGTCAACCCTGCGGACTTAATCAGCTGTAACACCCTTTGCAAATGAACAACATGGTCCCCCCATGACAGGCCAAACACCACAACATCATCAAGATATGCTGCAGCAAACTCTCCCACTCCCCTCAGTACTTCGTCCATGAGCCTTTGGAACGTTGCAGGTGCCCCCTGGAGTCCAAAGGGCATGACCTTAAACTGGAAAACTCCAAAAGGTGTTTTAAAAGCCGTCATTTCCTTGGTTTCTGGCATCAAGGCCACCTGCCAGTACCCGTTACTCAAGTCCAACGTTGTGAAAAACTTAGCTCCTCCCACGCTCTCTAAGAGTTCATCTATACGTGGCATGGAGTCGGGATCAAACTTAGAGACTGCGTTCAGATATCTAAAGTCAATACAGAATCTAAGTGTTCCATCTTTCTTTGGAACCAGCACGATTGGGCTACACCATTCACTTGTTGATTCATTAATTTTCTTCATTCATTCATTTTCTACCGCTTAGTCCCGTTAGGGGTCACGGGTGACTGGAGCCTATCCCAGCAGCTTTGGGCCTGAGGCGGGGTATAACCTGGACAATGGCCAGTTAGTCGCAGGGCTGACATTTAGAGACAGACAGTGACAGACAACCATTCACTCTCACATTCATTCACTAGGGACACTTTAGAGTTGCCAGTTAACCTGTACATGCAGGTCTTTGGACGGTGGGAGGAAGCCGGAGTACCCGGAGAGAACCCACAGTAACACGTGGAGGACATGCAGACTCCTCACAGAAAGACCGGAGTCGTCCGAGAATGTTTTGAGGCGGGTTTTGAACTCACGACCTTCTTGCTGTGAGGCAGGAGTACCACTCTGCCACGTGCACTTGATGTTTCAATAATTCCCAACTCCACCATTTAATCAATTTATTCCTTTAACTGGTGAGCTAAACGTTCCAGAATCCTATAAGACATCCTTCTGAGTGTAGCATTGTCCCTGAGGTGAACTTTGTGCTGGACCAGTGTTGTAAAACCTGGGTTATCTTGGAACAAATCTGTTTCAATCAGTGGTTTTATGTCCCTTTGCTGTGAATGCTCCCCTTCTTCCTCTTCTTCCATCACTCGCACGAAGAGCTGGTGGACAACTGCCCTGGACTGGGATGGCTGGTTCTGGGGGTAAAAGGCGGTGCTCGGGAGCGATGGCTGGTTCTGTGGTTCCACATTTGCTTTTAACAAGTTAATATGGAAGCCCTGGTGTTTCTTCTTTTTATCCGGCATATAGACTTCATAAGTCACCTTTCCCAGTCGTTTCGTAACCTGATAAAGGCCCTGCCATCTGGCCAGGAGCTTACTGTCACAAGTAGGAGGTAGCAACAGCACATACTGTCCTGTTACAAATGTTCTCTTGCGTGTCTTCCTATCATACCAAGTTTTCTGACTTCCCCGAGCCAATCCCAAATTTTTCTGTGCCAGCTCGGTCATTTGGTCAAGTCTCTCTCTCATTTTCAAACATATGTGGCGGCCATACAAAAGTTCAAATGGTGAGAACCCTGTTGAAGCCTGTGGCACCTTCGATAGGCAAAAAGTTTGAAAACAACAAATGCCAAATATAACCCAAAGCCAAATACCCCTCCAATTAACCAATGGTTTCTTCCACCCATTCAAAATAGATGCAAAGGCTTTCAGCCTCCATTTTGCCTCTGAACGCAGGTGAGCATGGCTGTTGCCCTTACAATTACTTCAATAAACTATTATTTCATCCATATGTGTGTGTTGTTAAAACAAATACCATATATACATATTCCTTATGCAGCTATAGTAATGGAGAATGTCTACATTACAGTCCTCTGGCTAAAAATTACACAGGGCAGCTTTAAGGTTGACATGATTTCTGTCCCATTTGCCATAAAACTGTAGCATACTGCTAATAATTGTACAGTACTTTACATTTTGGAACATTTTGGAACTGCTGTTGTAAATAGGACATGACATCCTTCATTTATCCCTGAGAAGGTTAGTTCAAAGTGAATCCGAGATAAATGTGAAACTCTCTCCCTCACACTCCCACCTCCCTGTCTCCTCCTTCATAGTTATCTGGAAATAAGAGACTAAAGTCAACTCTGGTGTCAACAGTAAGCCATGGTTCAGACCAGTGGTTGTTGATAAATAAATGTGATGTTGAGCCAAAAAGCAAGTTTGTACAAAAGTGAATCCAAAATGATTCTCCAAAATGAAAATAATGCAAGTAAAGAAAGTTTTAAATGGATTAGGCTTTTATGAAGACAGTCTAATTGGCCTAGTTTGTTAGCATTTAATACTATAAACCATAATAAGTTTAACAGTAGCTCTTTTTGACAAAGGCCAATGCTATTAAATACAGACCCCATAATGGAGCATTAGTCCACTCAAAGACAGAAATCCAGTTAGACAGCTACAGGTCTGCTTGTAAATGTAAAAATAAGACTTTTTCAAGCGTTGCATTATAAAAATCAAACCGACCATGTGTCTGGGTCAAAGACCTTTGAGAGTACACAGCCTTCAGAGTCTGACTAACAAATGGAAAACGGAAAGCATAATGTACTGGATTGGTGATTATTTAGGTCCATTTGTTGCTATGGACACATGATGTATATATATATATATATATATATATATATATATATTTTGTGTCTAAGGGAAAAAATACAAAAGAAAAGAAAAAATAATTTCAATATTAAAATAAAAGAGAAATAAATACTATATTAAAACAAAAACTTCCAAAAACAAAAGGTGTAGGCTGAATTCAAGAGACCTATTTATGCTTACCCCTCTTACAACACAAGAGGACTACAACAATTTACATTTACAAAACTCAAGCAAATACCCTTCCTGCCCATTTTAGAATCATCAGCCATCACCATCCTTCACTGTCATATTTGTTTATTTAATTAGATTAGATTCAACTTTGTTGTCATTATGCAGAGTACAAGTACAGAGCTAATGAAATGCAGTTAGCATCTAACCAGAAGTGCAAGAATATAGTGTTTTATATACATAAAGGTGCAGAGTAAGTAAAGCTATGATATACAGAATGTAATGATATACAGAATGTACAGTGGAGTTGCTATATACAATATTGATCAGAGTATATACAGAATATAAATATAAATAATGAATACAGTTGAATGAGTGTGCAAAAGTATTGTTGAACAATGTATTGTATGCAAAATAACAGTAGTGCAATGATTTTTTGTAGAAATAGTCTACTGTGCTTGTACAGTAACCACTTAAACAGTTTATAGTGTAATGGATTAACCATGTGCAGTCTGTGCAAAATATGAGTAGTGCAATACATGTATGTAAAGTACTGTGACCAGTGCAGTAAAAGAGCAGGTGCAGGTTAGATTGGTGGTGCGGCGTTCAGGAGTGTCACAGCCTCAGGAAAGAAGCTCTTCCTGAGCCTACTTGTTCGAGAGCGTAGGCTCCTGTAACGCCTGCCGGATGGAAGGAGGGTGAAAAGTCCGTGGTTAGGGTGAGAGGCATCCTTGATGAAGTTTCTTGCCCTGCCCAGACAGCGCTTCTGATAAATGTTCTCGATGGAGGTTAACTGGGTGCCGGTGATCCGTTGAGCAGTTTTCACCACCCGCTGGAGTGCCTTGCGGTCAGATGCAGAGCAATTGCTGTACCACACTGAGATGCAGTTTGTGAGTATGCTCTCAATGGTACATCGGTAGAATTCAGCAAGGATCCTGGGACTGAGGTGAACTTTAAGGCTCCGTAAGAAGTAAAGGCGCTGCTGAGCCTTTTTGACCAGGGTGGAGGTGTTTAGGGACCAGGTGAGGTCATCTGAGATGTGGATGCCAAGAAACTTGAAACTGGACACACGCTCCACTGCAGCTCCGTTGAGCTACTTACTGTTAACCATCTTCAAAAGTACAAGGCTTATCTTGAACATTCATTTCCTGTTTTTAAGCTAGTTTTATTTCGTTTGGACAGGTTAGCCATGCCAATGGTGATTTTATCTGTATACAATTTTCCAGTAAGGAAGCAAAAATAGTGTTTTATCTTTAGATTCTTAAATGGTAGAGTGGAATGGACAGAGAGATGAGCTTTTTCAGACTACATTTTATCACCTGGTGTCATGTAAATAAACAGACAAAACAGAAGTAGAGTGTTTTGTGTTATCAGCACTACTGTAGTGTGAACGACACTGTGGAATCACATACTACCAACACCAAAACATGTAGTTACTTGTCGTTAATTGCTCATTGTGAAAGAACACAAAGTTGTTTGAAGTTTCAAGTCTTTCACAGTGAGTGAAAGCAAACGCTGTAGACTAGATTGCGTCAGTCTGTGGAGATGTGTGTGCGTGCAGTGGCTGAACCTCTGACCTGCAGACCAGCGTGGCGATGATGACACACCAGGCTGTACAGCAGCAATCGGCGCTGGGCTGGGAGTGCGTGTGGGAGTGGGAGGAGTCGTCGCTCTTCCTCCGCCGGCAGCACAGCCAGAACGAGTAGAAGAGGAGGAAGAGCAGGTCCAGGGCCAGGCACACCAGAGCCACGGCCCCCAGCAGCAGGATGGACTGGAGGAAACACAAAGAGAAGACAGACCACAGACGGGTTACATCAGTGTGAACCAGGTCGTGACACTGTCAAACTTAAATGAGATGCAACAAGAACATCCTTTTTTTTTCTTTGTTTGTTGTTATTAAATATATTAATTATTGATATTAATGGTTGTTTGTTTGTAAGGGGGGCGGGATTTAATAAGTTCACACTTCAACCCACATCCTTTCATTTTTATTAATTTATATTTTTTTATATATGTTTATTTTTGTTTGTTTGTTTGTTTTTATGTTTATGTAACTTAAATAAGTTACATAATAATTATATTTATTATAATTATTATTATGTGCCACAGCTCTGGTGTATGAACATGTGTGAGTGTAGAGGTGAGTTTGGTGGTGGTCGGAGAAGGCTGTGAGCGAGTGTCTGACAGCCCCCCTCTCTGTCTGCCCCAGGGGTAAATGTGTGTGAATGGGGTCAACGGAAGCATCATGTAATGCACTTTAGGTTCCAGAGAAGGGTACAGAAAAGCGCTATATAAATGCACACCATTTATCTCAAAAGTCATATATACTTCCTTTTACAATCATAAATGAGCTTGCCAACACAACTACATTTACATCCATGATAACACGGTAACATAAATTTGATTGGCTAATACAACTCACTCAGTCACTCTTGTTTAATGCAAGGGTATTGAACAGTTAGCCTCTTTAGCATCCACAAACAAATCAGATTTTTCCTTAACACAGAGTCATACAGAAACAACTCACTGTAACAGCATAAGACAGTGATAACCTCATCCGGGGGTCACACCAGCGAAGCAGTTTGCATGAGTAAAATGGCACTAATTTGCCCTTCTTAACATTCACATAATTCATTCACTGGGTCATTCAAAGTGCTTTACAGAAATAAAAATACAATTTAAAATACACAGGCAAGATTTAAAATAAGTAAAATACAGAATAAAAAATTAAAAGATGAAGAGTGTAAATAGAAAAAAACTTTCAGTTGTCTTTACTGAATGTAGGCGGAGTTAAAGAGGAAAGTTTTTAACTTTACCCTTGAACATTGTTAAAGTTGAGGCTGTTCCAGGTTTTTGCTGCTTCACCAGGTTTAGTTCTAACTCTGGGCACGAGCAGGTGCACTAACCTCTCCACCACAGAGGAGCTAACACTGGTAGTTCTGAATGGTTTGTCAAACATAAGTAATTGATTGTATCTCAGAATCTCATTTTGAAGTGTGATGCCAGTTAAGTTTCAGAAGTTTCTACAAAGAGCTTGAAACCACCTGTAACTAAACCACTTCAAGAAAATCAAGAAAATCTTTGGATACAGAAAAAGCTCACAGACCTACACAGTGCTACACATGGAACAAATATGAGGAGACTGCCTGTCAAATGGGCGTTTGATAATGGCTATTATAATAAAAGAACACCATCAAACACAGGCAGATACACACCTACACAGAGTGAGTGGAAGCCCTGCGCTGTGAGACCCGCCACACACACACTGCACACCCCCTGAAAGCTCTGAAGTGCTCGAGAAGGAGGAAGTGGAGGCGGGGGAAGG
>CM044549.2:2006597-2214097 GCA_024416835.2 Perccottus glenii | reverse complement strand
AACAGCCCGTCTGCTAAAGGATGTCAGGATGTAATTAGTCTAAAAAGAGGTCCTTTAAATTCCAGTGGTCACAAACACTGACACACACTCTCACAAAGGCCTTTAGTTAAAGAGTGAATAGCTCACAGGAAGTGGCTATTTGGCAGTTTAGGAGCACCTCCCAGGGCTCATCAAGACTTCCCTCTGCTGCCACTAAACCTTCTCTACTGCTCCTCCCTTCTATCCCTTCTTCGGTCTCTCTAAGGCATGGCTGAGGGAGCCTTCCCACGCTCTGGGCTCGCTTTCACAAAGGTGCCCTAAAGCAGTGTTTGTAATTTCTTAATGTTAAACTTTCACCAGACTTGAAAAAATTATACTTGTTAACTGTATATATAATATAATATAATATAATATAATATAATATAATATAATATAATATAATATAATATAATATAATATAATATAATATAATATAATATAATATAATATAATATATAAACATAAAGTCAACTTTGCAATAATGTTGCAATGTATGAAAAGATTTACTGGGTACATATTTTTAGGCTGCCATTGTCCTGAAATAATAATCGTTTATTGTTGCTAGGGTTACAAGTTAAACAGGGTGCACACAAATACACAGTTTAGTTGCAGTTCCCACTGGTAGCCGGTCAGAAAAGAGTATTCAGAATGACTATGGTACAATAGTATTTCGCTTGACAAGCCTGCTACATTGGCACTTTTTTTAAATCAAGTTGCTAATAAATACTCAAATATAGTTTTATAGTTTTAACAAAAGTGATATATTTATAAAGATTTATATAGAACTAATAATGCAGGGGTGTATGCAATTATTTTGTCTTGTTTTTGAGGGAAACAGAGTATAGTGTAATAGGAATCATCTTTGAAAAAACAACCTTAAGAAATAATCTGTGCTTTCTTATCAAGGATTTTACAAGATGAGACATTTATCAGACACTCAGTACGTTTACATGCAGGTGGAGAAATTCAAACCTGCTGCATGTATTGGACTTAGACTGTTTAAGGTCAAACACAGCCCTGAGCGTGCTCCAGAGTCGGACAGAGACAGAGTAACACACGAAAACAGATGAGAAAAACATGATAACCAGTGTCTGGAGCGATACTCACGCCTTTTTAGAATGAAGACACTTATTTTGGGTCCCGCTGCCAATGCCTTGTTTGTTGGTTGTTTTGTGCCATAATGTTGTAAAACTAAAAAGAAAAAGCTTGTCTACGATAGTTTATTATGTGTTAATGTGCTTTATAAAAGCACAGTTGCTAGATAAGTGATTATGTGTTTGTAACTTGTAAAGCCATGTTGGCGTTGATATTTATTGATATGTTGGTATGTTACGGTACAAACGAGTCAGCTTCCTTTCTCTTTTTAATGAAGGGTAGCTGTAAAATACAAAAACCACAGCATTATCCCGAGCAGGTTCTCTCTTGTGCATTTAAACCCCTGCTGCGAACCTACACAGAAAGTGTCTCTTTCAGCATCTACATGTCGTTACACAGAGAAACACAAACACAGAACTAAAAACAGAGAGAAAATGGAAGTAGAGTAAAACACGGGTAAGTATTGGCAATTTACTCACGCAGTCTTTAACGAGACAGAGATAGAAGAAAATAAAAGGTTGCTATGATTCATCAGAGGTGAGGGCTTTGGTTTAAATAATTGCTGCAATAGTAACCGTGATTATTGATGATTATTCAAATACCACAATGAGCCAAGTCAGACGTTATAGCTCGGCCTAAAGCTTCCACAGAGGGGATCTTATCCATTCCTGGCTCCCCTCTCTGCTGCTGAGAACTAGAAGTCACCTTCTTTTCAATTCAAATGAAATGCAGTAAAAGTAGGCCAGAGTCGCTTCTTTTGAGAAAGCGCCTCTCCAGGGTCTGAGCTGTACACTCAAAGCTAGAGAAAAAGAAAACTGCAATTGCTTGAATAAATCTAGTCTTGTATTTTTCCTTCTGATCATTTTTAAATATCCTGTCTCTGCAGTGCCACGCCTTTCCAAGATGTTGACTGAGAGGCCTGCTCTGAGTAAAATCTGATGCCCTTGTCCTAATTCAGCATTCATCTTTTCACTGTTTACTTTTGGTATGCAGAAGTGTAGTAGAGTGTAGTTTACAAAGAGTATATTAATAACTCAAACTGGTCACATACGAGGAAAGCCAAAGCTCACGATGCTCACACTATACAACCCGATGGAACCTGCGACCAAACTTTCTGACAGCGTTTCGAAACTGTCTGATAACTAACTCTGATATGACCAGAAATTACTCCACTATGCACCTAAGTGTGAGTTTAGCATCTTGTGAGAACACATAGCCTTAACAACTAAGATATTTAATAATAATAATAATAATAATCTTTTTATATAGCGCTTTTCCACCTGCTGTAGTAGGCACTCAAAGCGCTTTACATACATTAAACTATTTACCAGTGTTACAGAACACTCACTGGAGGCAATGTAGGTTAAGTGTCTTGCCCAAGGACACAACAACAGTATGTGGGGGAGAGCGGGATGTTATGATGTTTTGGGATGTTTCGAGCGGGGATCGAACCGCCCCCCCGCCGGTCGAAGGACGGCCGCTCTACCCACTGAGCTACTGCTGCCCCAATTTACAGCAATTGAACAGTCTTGTGCGACTTTTACCACAACTTTGGTCTCTTTTATTAATTTAACATGTATAAAACCTAAAAGGTTGCTTAGTGTTAACTGAAAACAGAATTGAGTTAGTCACACAGTTCTCTCTCGCGCACCACACACTCAACTCATGAGTGATCCTGAACACACACCTCCATCACCATCCAGACACTGTACTGTGGCCGCAGGGGAGGGGGGGGAGGGGGGTGATGCAGCAGGTTAAAGGGCATGATGAGCTCTGAGTGGGAGCTAATTATTCTCCTATAGTGGTCTTACCTTCTGGTACTCCGAGTCCTCCGGCCTGAAGTCGCTGCTCACCAACTGAAACTCAATGTTGAAATGGGGCAAACGGTGGAGGAGGTTGACCCACCAGGGGGGGGAGTAGTTGACCACGGCCGCCATAACAAGACGCTCTCGAACTGTGGTCTAAGCTGGTCCCTTACAAGGTAACTGTGGACACACATCATGGAGGTGGAATTACTGTCATCATTCTTTTTAAAAAGACTTATCTGACTTTTATCGAGGTAGAGCTGCTAAAGTCATTTGACCTGACAGATTAAACAGTATCAAGACTTTTCTAATTTTACACCGCTAATGAAAACAGATCATGGCTATGACTAAAAAAAAGAATTTATGTACAGTACATTACCATAAATAGTTTATCATAAAGATACATGCACATAATTTCATTACACATTAAAAATAATTTAAATATCCAATAGATTAACTTGCAACCAGAGGAGTTTCTACAGACTTTGGAAACGGCAGGGAGGACAAAACCAGCCCCCCCAGAGGGCCCAGTCCATGGGATGAATATGGAAAGTAAAAAAATTACATAAAAGACATTAAAGACAATTCTTTAATTAAAGTAACTGCTATTACTGATTTGTCCACGGTTACACTGTTTTAGTAAAAGGGGACAGAACACAACAGAGCCAGAACTGAACAGCAGATATCATTAATGCACTTACTCTTTTGCTGTAAAAATAACCTCCTGTAGAACCCTTATTACACAAAATAGCTTTAGCAATTCTTGGTTGCAAATTGTTAAGAACACCGACATTATTATTGTACTTCTTTGCAAAAAAACAAAGGGGAAAATTGGAGTTGTTATTTATAGATTATGATTGATAGAGAAAGTGTGAAGAGTCACTTGGGAGGAGCTCAAAGTAGAGCCGCTGCTCCTCCACATTGAGAGGAGCCAGCTGAGGTGGCCCGGGCATCTGTTTCGGATGCCTCCTAGACGCCTCCCTGGGGAGGTGTTTCGGGCATGTCCCACCGGGAGGAGACCCCGGGGAAGACCTAGGACACGCTGGAGGGACTATGTCTCTCGACTGGCCTGGGAACGCCTCGGTATCCCCCCGGAAGAGCTGGAGGAAGTGTCTGGGGAGAGGGAAGTCTGGGCGTCTCTGCTTAGACTGCTGCCCCCGCGACCCGGCCCCGGATAAGCGGTAGAAAATGGATGTATTATTTCACTGGTCCGGCCCACATCAGATCAAAGTGGACTGTTGTGTGGCTCCTGAATTAAAATAACTTTGACTCCATGGCTTTAGCTCATTGATTTAAGACAAATAAATAAGATAATATAAAATCAAATAATCAGAAATATACGAGTGTTTAGTTGGAACCAAAACTTGCATAGTTTTTTGATTTTTGTAAATCAAGTTTTTAATTTTAGCACCCTACAAAATCTTATTGTGTTTTTCAGTGTTATCACTGTCTTTGAGTCGTCGTGGCTATTCCTTAAAAGCCTACAATGCTGCAAAGCCTCTGCTTGCAATAGGATATTTAAGGATAAAACTACAAGCATCGAAAAACAGATGCAGATCACACCTTGGCCTTCTAAATGTAATTTAAGAGCAATGGCAACCATGCATTAACACACACATCTTCATATCTCCATATCAAAGACTGTTCCTCGTCCATTTTATGCATCATGATCACGCATGTAGCCTACATTGTACAGTTGCATCGTGTCCAGCGTCATTATGAGGGCTTCACCCGACATTAGCTCCAATAAATCACTGCAGTGGGAGCACTGGAGAGCGCTGTAAGTGGCCCATTGTGAGGACAGACTGTATTTAACCACACTGTACGTTAAATAAAACGAGGCAAAAGCATCCGCCAATGTACGACCATAACACATGGGCTAATGAGAACAGAGGATTAGCGTGTTCGCAGCATTTTTAAAAGGAATAATTAGAAATAATAATAATAATGCCAGTTAAAAGCTCCCACACAGCAGGTTTACTGTACAGTATGTAGGTCAACAAGAGTCCTCACGTTCAAAAAGGAAAAGCCATAGTCTATTTATTGTCTGGAGTCAATAAAATGTTAGCAAACCCGGGATTAAGCAGCTTTATTCG
The DNA here is from genome assembly GCA_024416835.2 of Perccottus glenii. Lineage (NCBI taxonomy): Eukaryota > Metazoa > Chordata > Actinopteri > Gobiiformes > Odontobutidae > Perccottus > Perccottus glenii. The sequence continues at coordinate 2,209,083 of CM044549.2, read as the reverse complement.
GCACTTTCTGATCAAAGTACCGCAGTCCCACAGTCGCCAAGGCAACAAGAGAATACCGCGACTCGTTCCCGCCGCGTTTGAACCTTCGGTTAAATGTACTCTGAGGTTTGAACCTACCTACAGCCTGGGCTTTTGTGTAGGCTCTTCAGTCCAGCCACCTATTGTCTTCCCAGAGCCGCTGGACGATGTGAATACTACCGGAGCCGTACACTGCGGCATCAACGCGGCCGGACCCAGCGAGCCAAGACGGGCATCGAACAGATCCCGCGGTGCCTCGACGCTCGACGACGGCAGCGGCTCGGTCACATCTCACCCCCGCTGCGGCCTCCTGTCGTCTGTAGTGGGCTTCTTCAGCAGCAACAGCAGAGTCTCCGGCGTAAGAGGGGTTAAACACGTTTGGTTTTATTTGTTCTGTTTGTACACGAGGCCGGACTTGTTTCTTCTAAATCACAAAGACTGTTGTTCCTCTGCGCCTCGGCTCAGTCCACCGCTGCGGCGTCTAGATTGGAGTCTATTGTTGAAGCGTGAAGCGAACACGGACTGAAAAAGCCCTGGAGGACGGGGCTTTGCGGCAGCTCCAGCTCAGTGCGTGTGTGGGAGAGAGGCCACCCCCTGACGATGAAATCACGGTAGTACATGTTCAGAAAGAGGCGAAGGATTTTCTCCAAAGCAGCAGACCAGCTCACAGCAATGACTCTTTCATTAGAAAACACTTTATTGTTTCACAAACCATTTTACACAATGTGGGGAGAAATGCTATAGTTTTTCATTAGAGGCATAGTATAAACGTGTATATAAATGTTTGTCATTGTGATAGAGTTGCCTCTTAAGAGCTTTTTTTCACAATTAGGACACTGTTCATTTGACATCACTAATGACATGGCATTATTTGAATAGTCACATATAAACTCAGCATATTGTGTCTACATTTGCACTTATTCAAAGAAACAAGTCACTGACATGATTATATGTAACCTATCAATAGATCATTTCTATAATAGAATATTATAGAAATTAGTTCATGCTAAACACAGCATGGACTAATGTATGTATGAGTAAAGTCATGATATTGCAGCAGAATAATCATTTATTCAGTTTGGCTCAGTAGTGCATCCATTAGAACTCTGTTTTACCTTTATATAAACACATATGACAAATGTGTAATAACAGTGTAATAACATGTTGCTCCTCAAATATTCTTATTTATTAATAAACATAAATCAACGCACTGCATTATAGTGGGCTTGGCACTGTTTTTACACCGGATGCTCTTCCTGATGCAACCCTCTCCATTTAGCCGGGATTGGGACCTGCACACAGTCCATCGCTGGAGTTGCTCCTCCAATCTCCCACACCAGAAGGGGGTACACTAACCTCTTCACCACAGAGGAGCTCTTTTAGTGGGCCAGTTTAAGAGATATAAATGCCTATATAAATTTAATTTATATGGTTCCATAATTTAATGCAGGAGGCACTTAGGCAATACAATCATATTGATAAATAAACCTGACTTATCTGACTTACTAAGAGCTTAAGAGTAAAAAAAAAAAAGCCTAGCTTGTATAGTTTATGATTTTGTGTTTATGTGTCTCTTTAAATCCCACGTCTTTGATGACTTGACATTAGTCTGCCATTTGAAAAATACAGCAAAGGTATATAATTCAGATAATGCTATCATCACGCACATGTGAGATTACTCCTACGTGTTTAAGACTTCTCTTCTTCTGATTGGACGAGAAGGAGACACAATGATGTCATCTGAATCATCCGAATCACCTGCAGCAGCTTCACCACAGTCAGCCTGGGAAGGGAAGACCGTCTGGGCTGCAGAAAACACAACACCATTTCAAACTGTACCCAGCCCATCTACTGCCCTATCAGTGTTGCTCCCATCTCATCACATTTACATTTACATTTATTCATTTAGCTGACGGAATTTTTGATTATTACGTTGGTTTATGCTATCTAAAAACTATTGATTTACTGTGGAGTAAAAGCCGAAAAGCCCGGATGTAACGGCCCATTCGTAATGACAATATTGGTAAATAGGGGACCAATGGGCGGATATCATCCATATTTATACAATCTATGGTCTTGCCCAAGGACACAACGACAGTATGAACTGCGGGGAGAGTGGGAATCGAACCGCCTACCTTCCGGTTGAAGGACCCACTGAGCTACTGCCGCCCACAAGAGATGGCACTAACAAAAGCCATCCCTTTCCAGCGTTAATAGAATGTAATACTACTGCCAAAGCAATACTAACTACTTGATTATTAGGTCATTAAGGAGCAAATAAATGTAGGGCACTGATACTATACCATAGGCACACATTATGATACCAGTTTTAAGTCATTCAGTTTTGGTTCCCTTTGTGCAATGTCAATGTATGACAATCGCATGTTGCTTTTATATTCTTAATAATTAACATAAATCAATCAGTAACAGTCCAAAACCTGGATTAATAATGTCATTAAGATTATTAAGACAGCTTTCACTAACACAGAGAGGTCCTGGAGGACTTACTGTTGCAGACAGGGACAGAGGTCTCCTCCACATCAGGTTTTACATCCACCGTGTGATGTTTCCTTTCTCCTGCTGATTTCAAAGTCATCAGAATAGAATACACAGTGAGCACATTAACACATACATACAGCATATGTTTGCGTCCCAAAATCTTGCAGGTACAGTTTGTTCTTAGCAGGAGCAAATGTGAGGTAGCACTGATTTCCATATTTCAGTGAAGAGCCAGGCATTGTCTCATAAACATGCAGAGAAAATGTTGACAATGCAGGTGTGCTCCAAGCCACCCGCTTGTATTTCTGTCCTGTGAGTACAACAAGGTCATCCAGGACACGTGGACTGCTGTATTTACATTGTTACAGTATCTATTCCCAGAACCATTGCATGATTACTGCTGTCTTATGTGAAGGTGCATTCTGTTTACATGTATGTGGGATATTATTAGACTAGAGAAGTGAAAGGCTCACCTGTTTGTCCAGGTATGTGCGGTGAGCGACCTCTTCTTGACATGACAGTGTGTCCTACGACTGATGATTCAGATAACCCTGAGCTGATACACAAACATAATGTAATCTGGTATTCAAACCATACACATGAATCATTTAAATATTCATGTTACCTCTGTGCAGCAAGCCCAGAGCGAGCCAAGTGTCCCCTGAAAGCAGACTGTAACATTATCATGGCCTCTGTGTTCACCAATGGCCCACTGTCACTGTGGCCTGTCCCTTCTGCTGCCTATAAAGATAAGACACATCAAAATGGTTTAGTGGATAGTGGTTAATACAAGAGACACATAACTGGACACAAGGGATGCAGAAGAAGGTTAGGGCCACCTAGAGGTTATTTGGCAGAAGTGAATGCCTGAATTCATAAAAAGCTTGTCTACAGTTATATCTTTACATAAATCTAATTGCATTCATACAGCCATATTTATACAGCACAGCCTACAGAAACATAAAAAAGATATATAAATGTTGTCTGGAAACAATTATTATCTCCTAATTAAGGCAACACTGTAATGTTGAACTTAAAATATGTAGCATAACAAATCATTCAAAAATGGACTTTGATGGTTTCTTTCACCAGAGAAAAAAGAATAGGCCATGTTTTAAAGACACAGGGCTCCTTTTTAACAGATATTTTACTGTGTAACTGTCTGTTGCAGCACATCCTATCATCTCATACAAACAAATATCTCATCTACATACACACGATATAATAATGAGCGTTTGCAACATTTGTCTTCTGTACGTCCTTAGTGGGTATATGTAAAACAGACTGGTCACGTGGGTATTAGGTAACTGATTATTGATGATTGTTTACACATTCTGCCTTGTCCTACAATTAGTGTGCAATAGACATTTGTAGCATTACCGTAAAGCATTTACCAAATGTGTTATGTATTATCCTCTGTGACTATTGAACACTACTTTCTTACAAAAATATTGTGCTTCCCAATCGATAGTAGTCTTTATAAACAGCAAGATTTACTTTAGCATGATACTGAACTGAAATGTTACTCTGCTTAGTATAGCACACAGAGAAAGTCAGCTGAGCAGTCACTGTGAGGCTGTTTGAGGTGGAGTCACACCTTGAGAAGGTCCTTGAGTTGTGATTTTCTCCAGAGATGGCCCCTTAACGCCGACTGCAACAACAGCACGTCCTAAAGAAGCAAAAAAGAAAGATGAAGCAAGGAATCTAGGGTAGTGTCTGCAGATTTGATATAATCTTCCCATGACAGACCACTTTACTTAACAGCCCAGCGTTACGTACGCTGTCTCTGTACTCTCTCCAGTTTCTTTGGATGGTTCTGGCAGCTCGCGCTCGTCTATTTTTACAGAACTCTGTCTCTCCTTGTAATTTCCCGTTTGTTTCCCCCACCTCCCCTCTGTCTTTAGGGTCTTTGTGGTTGTCTGGTGTTGGGCCTGTTAAATGGTTTATCAGTGCTGCCCTGTCTCTGTCCTCCTCCAGAATCTGGATCTTTGTCCACAACAGCTCCATCTCCAGTCTGAAATTTAAAAAAAATGTATGTACTTTAAAACAACATACAACAAATTATGTCTGTTAAGATTAAGTAGAAATGGCAGGTCATCATTTCTTACTAAAAATGTTTTTACTGTGTGACTAACTTGAAGCAGAGGACACTAGCAGAGCTTTAGGGGTTGCTCATTTAAACTGTTCTATGGTCAGATTAATCAATATTCAAAATCGTTTTGCACAGCATAAGCTTTGTCCCAGAGAAGAGGTTTTTAATGCAGTGCTGCTTGAGGTCAAAGATCATAAAAATCCAATACTGACCTTTGACCATGTCCCTTTCACAGAGATTTCTCCACATTCTCTGACTCTTTTGATATTATGTTTTGTAGATGTTAGGCTATTTTTTATTTTTTTTTGTTCCTCGTATACTCAACCTTAGCGGCTAAATGCTCCTCCACAAAAAAACTGAAAATATGGTTGATTGATGATGTGGTATTATGACTTGCCACTGGTCACGTTGGCTTAACCTTTTCATGTTATTATTAAAGTGTTTGATTATCCAAATGTGTTAAAATGCCAAGGAGAATTCATATTGCATTGACATTCCCAATAACTGTATTATTGCAGTTCCATTATTCTGCCAGTGAAAGTGGAAGTCTAGTCTAGAGCCTGGTATTTCTCTATATATTTGAATATTATTGAAAAATGCTTGTGATAGACTTTTGAAGCTATATTGCTCGCTCCTATAGTGCTCAAGGGAATATTCACACATTTTAACATTTGACACATTGCATGTATTCGATGTGTTGTACAGCCCTGTTACGGCCCTTCTGTTGTGAATCTGTATGTCCTCCCTGTGCTACCATGGGTACTTTACAGATAATCTGGCGTTCTCTCACTGCCTAAACACATGAATCTAAATTGTCCAAGTACTGTTGATTGATCAAGTACTTATGTATCTGATCTTTGTATTTGGCATAAACACATTGACAGTGAATTGAATGTCATTAAATTATTTAAATCCAAAAACAGCACCAGGTTTTATGAAATGAGTAAGTCCCATTTACTTATGCTGCTGTCTCTCTTTGTCCCGTTCACTTGTTTGTTCAGCCTTCCACTCTTCAATCTCTTTCTTGAGCTTCTCTCTCTCTACCTTCACCTGCTCGAGCTCTTCACTGGAAACACACAACATTAATCAAAGCTTTATTTTAAAACAAAAGATTGAACAGAAGTAATATATATTTTCCTCTGCAGCAGACACATCTTAAAATTAGAGTACAAATAAATTCAAAACTAAAGTGAAAAATGACAGAAGCTTTAAGACTGTAAACACTGCACTTACTTTCTACTCTTCAATGTCTCCTGTAGCTCCGCCTTCTCTCTCTCCAATTGGCTGAGTTTGCTTCTGAGGGCAGACTCCTCCTCCCCGCCCTCAGTCACAGTTCCCACGGAGACCACTGCCTCTGTTGCCATGGTAAAGTGCTGCATACCGACTAGAATCTCACTGGCTGCTGTCTGAACCTCTTGGTCCAATCGCAAACTGTTCTTCTGCAAGTGGGCGTTTCTTTTTCTGTCCTCCATCCTCTGATTGGACAAGAGGGCTCTGTGATCACACTTTAATCTCTCCTAAATATATTTATATTTGTTTTTGCCCCCAGTTTTCCAATCCTCCCGGAACATTCCCAATACAGTGAAACTGCACATTTTAGAGTGGCCTTTTATTGTGGCCAGCAATAATCATGGATGGATTATCTCGGCAAAGGAGAAGTGCTCACTAACACAGATTTGGACATATTTCTGAACAATATTTGAGAGAAATAGGCCTGTACATAAAAAAGTCACATCTTTGAGTTCAGCTCATGAAAAATGGGGCAAAAACAAAAGTGTTTAGAATTTTGTTCAGTATATATTAATATGGCCACTGCCTACAAACTCACCTTCTCCAACTCCAACAGCCTTCTCAGCAGTCTCTGTTTACTCCACTCTCTGTAGCCTAGAACATGTGTTTTATAAAGCATTATGTAACAAGTCGTGTTTATCCCAGTTATGTTTCATGATTTTTTGTATTGATCTTTTGCAATTTTTAATTAATTAATTAATTTATTTGATTGGGACAGTGCATGTTAATGAACATATATGAGACACAACCACATGAATGTAAACATGACAGATTGTAGCCGTAGGCTAATTTCCATCCGTTGTCCCAACATTCTCACACCATTCACCAGAGCAACATTCACACACATTCATTCACCAGAGCTGTGTCACTGGAGGCAAGGAGGGTTAAGTGTCTTGCCCAAGGACACAACGACAGTATGAACTGTGGGGAGAGCGGGAATCGAACCGCCTACCTTCCGGTTGAAAGACCACCACTCTACCACTGAGCCACTGCCGCCCCTTTTCTAGCCATATAACACATTTTGAATAATATTTAACACATTCAAATATACTTATGTTTTGTTTAATTCTGAGATAACAAAAAGATTTGGTTGTTTGAAAATGTATCTATGATGTCTAAATTCACATGGTGTGGTCTTAACTTGGGCACTATGTAGAGCAGTGGTGGGCAAACTAAGGCCCGGGAGCCACATGCGGCCCGTTGGGCTGTTTAATGTCCCGCATTTACTAATATTTTATTGATGATTAAACACTGCATATATTTTTCCTTTTCCTTCAATATTCTGCAGTGATCAGGTGATTCCACTACGACCTGCTCCAAACAGTAACAACCTTTCCTAAAGCTAGCGTCACTACTCTTTCACTGGTTTTACAAACTGTAAAGAGTGGATCTAAAACTGGGGAGATGCAGCTGTGACTGTGGCTTTGAATATACACCTGGCCCTCCACCAGAGTCTCATGTTCTAATGTGGCCCTTGGAGGAAAATATTGCCCACCCCTGATGAAGAGGGTGTATTGAGGAAAGAAATAAAGACCTTTGAGTCCTCCTGCAGGACTCTCGGTGTTGAGTTCCTCACAAAGTGTTGAGTTTTCCTGCTGAACCTGCTTCAGACTCTCAGATAGACGCACAACTGTAGAGCTCAGAGCCTTCTGCTGCCGCTGGGAGCACTTACTCTCCGCCCGACTACTGCAGAAAGACAGCGATACAGCGATCAGACATGTCTGTGTGTGTTCAGAACTTTAGGAACGGTTAATGTAAGGAATGGTTATTGTAATTAGAAACATCATCACATCCACTAAACTACAAATACTGGTGTACATGGACAAGCATAAACACACTAACATTTATTAGTCTTTGTATTACACAGCTGATATTGTAGAGAATATTGTATAATAGACGTAACCAGTGTTTCCCGCAGCACACAATACAGTGGCAAAAAAAAGTATGTGAACCTTTTGGAATTTCATGGTTTTCTGAATAGATTTGTCTTAAAATGTGATTTGATCTTCATCTAAGTCAAGGGCATTGACAAACATAATGTGCCTAAAAATAATTATTACACAATCAAATTCTGATCTTTCATGTCTTTATTGAACACACTCATTCAACATTCAAAATGGCAGTGGAGAAAGTAAGTGAACCCTTAGAATTGATAACTGGTTAACCCCCCTTGGCAGCAATAACCTCAATCAGGTGCTACCTGTAGCTGATGATCAGACCTGCACATCATTGAGGAGGAATTTTAGCCCATTCTTCCTGTCATATTCAGAAAACCATGAAATACACTGTAGCTAAGGTGGTTAGCTTGGGAACAAGAACTGACCACCTTAACAATTCAATACAGGCTAAATGATGAATTTATAAAAATCAATGTATGTGATAAATTCACCTTTTGTCTTAAAAAGTTCATGTAGGTTCAGTTATTGAGGCTTTAGGCTAGTGGTTATAAGTGGAGTGATTAATGACATGAATCTGTGCAATTGCTCCAAAAAATTCTCTACCACCTCAACTTTTTTCTGTGGGAAACTATTGCCAACAGATCTGATTCAAATCTCTTTCTGCAAGTGTAAACAGCTCACAACTCACTTTGAGATTTAAGAAGAAGTTGAGCTTGAATAACAAAATAAATTGCATAAAAAACCATCAAACTGTTTACTGCAGTTCTGCTTGAGAAGCTGAGCAATCTGTCTCACAGTGCACTGCAGTGGATCAGATCATATCTTAGCGATCTTTTACTATGCAGCTTGTGACATAAGGTGTTCCTCAGGGTTCTGTTCTTGGGCCACTGCTGTTAACACTCTATATTAACGATCTCCCTTCAGTGTGTGGCGAGGTAGATGTTCAAATGTATGCGGACGATACTGTTATTTATGTTCATGGAAATGACGCTACAAGTGTGGCTAAAAAATTAACTAAGGTCATGGATAATATTGCAGATTGGTTTACCTCTGCCTCCCTTACACTGAATATAAATAAAACAGTAGCAATATATTTTACAAAAACTAGAAAATCAATGACTTTTCCATGTATTTTTGTAAAAAAAAAATTTATTAAAAGATCAAAGTAGTAAATGAATATAAATACTTTTATTTTAGAATCAACATTTGGATTTAAAAAGCATGTAAAAAATGTCTAATATTTTGAAATACAATATTTCAATTTTTAGACATATTCGACAAATGCTCACTTATGATGCAGCAAAACTATATCTGGATGCAATGATTGTCTCTCATTTTAACTCTTGTATTTCCTGTTGGTCACAAACAAGTGAGTCAACATTAAAACCATTAAAATCACTTTATAACCAAGCTGTAAAAGTATTAGATAAAAACACATTAAGACATCATCATTGTCAAATTTTTAGTTGGTTAAAAATGAGCACCTCCAACACTGAAGCTATTTGTACAGCTCTGCTCAGAACAGAACCAGGACAACCAGGTCCACGAGTCGAAATGACTGCAGATTACCCAAAAGACGCTCTGCCTTGGCACAGACAGCCTTCTCATTCAAAACCGTTAATCAATGGAACAATCTCCCAGATACTGACCTCTGACCTCAGAGACTCATAATGTTAGAAAAGTATTATTAGAAAACCAGTTATGTCAGCACTGATTATGTTTATGGGAGTTAGTAAGTAAGTATGGTTTAAAAGGGGGGGGGGGATAGACTTTAGTGGAACTTGCTTTTATAAAAATGCTGCGAACACTTAAAGAATATAATCTTATTTGCATACCTTTTCTCTGCAGCATCAAGAAGCATCTTGAGTCTTTGAATCTGAAACACACCGACAAACGTCCCATTTTATTTAATGACATCTTATTTTAACAACCGACTTTCCACTTTGGAACCAGAATAAACGTGACGACAATGTGGATTTTACACCTGGCAGCTGACAATAACTTCCCTCCAACAGTTTTCTCACCTCTTCAAAATACGTTTCCACTGTAACCTTCAGCTCCTGTAGGTTGGTGGTTCTCAGCTCACTTTGAAGCTTACTGAAGAAAAAGAAAGACAATTGACTAGATGCTCTCTTATATATACTGTAGTTGTACGTGAATAAATAAAAAAAGTATTGGTCACCATTCTACCTGAGAGCACTATCTTTTTCCCTGCACTGTTGCTCCAGTTTTAATAAGCGTTGTTTCAGCCCATTAACTATCTGGATGGACAGAAACAGATAAAAAGAATTCTAAAATAATCAATGGTGTGAAGACATTGCTTATACTCACCACACTTCCTTCTCTCTTCTTGTCCACAAAACTACGAGTGTACTCAGATCCCTAGGGAAAAGACAATATTTTAATAGCCATTTTTCATATTTTTAAGTGAAACAGATTAATTTTGTGTAACCTACCTTAGTGGGATCCAGCAGTTCTTCTATCTGTTTCTCTCGTTTGGCATTATCCTCCTCTAGGCGGCGCACTTTGGCTTTCATTTGTTGGTTGTCAGATCTGTGTGCATGAAGACTCTGCAGAGAGGACCACACGCAGAAGATTAAACTATTCAACTGTCAGAATCCATTATGTCTCAATATGTCAGTATCCTTTCTTTTTAGTCTTTTTACCTTCTTGAGGCGGATTATCTCATCATACATGTCCTCTTTGTCTCTGAAGTCCGTTGTTGCAAACATACAACCTAAAAACGTAAGATCATTAAAATTCACCAAACTTACATGTTGCAAAAAATGCAAAACAACTAACATTATGTGATATGTCCCTTTAACAAAATAAAATTCTAAATGTTCTGTTTTCTGATTACAATATAAAGACATGAGTAGACACACCATTGGAGGCTGAGTGGGGAAGTTTGAGCTCTTTTTTTGATGTTAAGTTCTGTTTGAGCAGCTCTGGTGTGACGTTACATTCCAATCTAATTGTCTGGGACAAATCTGGAAAGGACAAAGACCACATAAATATTTCTTCGGAATGTGAATATTGAGAGTTGAGTTGCAGACTGTTTTTTTTTTACTCTAAACAGTCGAAACCAAGCAAAGTTGGAAAGGAAAGACCTCTTTTTGTGTCTGTAAAGGTTCTTATTCATTCAGCTCATAGTACATAAGAACAAGTTAACTCAGTAGAATCTTAAAGCCAGTGAGTGGCTGTGTCCTAGGTCTCTAATTCAGTGTCTAGTTTGCCTAAAGCCCCGCCACACAATTTTTGCAGTGTTGACTGATGAATAATACCTGTGAATGGAAGGCTACAATTCCACTCTGCTGACGCAACATCACTGACGATCAAGGGCGCAGTGGCTCAGTGGTAGAGCAGTTGACCTATAAATTGAAGGTTGGTGGTTCGATTCCCGCTCTCCCCACAGTTCATACTGTCGTTATGTCTTTGGGCCGGTGACACAGCACTGGTGTATGAATGTGTGAAGATCTAGAGACAATGGGTGGAAATAAGCCTAAGGCTACAATCTGGTATGTTTACATTCAATGTAGCTGTGTCTCATGTATGTTTATCAATATGTACTGTTTAAAAAAAAAAAAAAAAAGGATAAGTGGTAATCATATGCTTAAAAGAGTTAACCATTGCAAGAGAGCTTAAGGTTAGTTATGGTTTCAGTCTTTGTGTTTTTATTCAGTGTTAAAGCTGACAGTAAAATAGGTTTGAGCAGTGATTCACAATTTTATTGATTTTTGTGTCATGGGACCCAACTTTGTAGGTCTAGTTGTGGACTACCCATTACTTTTAATTTTTTTATTTAATGCAATTTTGTTTGATTATGTCATGGTTTTGTTCCCTTTTGATGATTCCCAGCATAATGTCATAGGGTTTGTTTCTGGTGCACTTCAGAGCTATAGTGTTTTGTAAATGGGGTCATTATATTTAAGACACAGCTATTTAAATGTGATCTATAGAGATATTTTCACAACCAATGCTAATATGCTTCTAAAAGTGTCTTCACTGTTGTATCCACACAATTATGTTGCATTTACTATATTCATATTATTTAGCTTCATGAGCACTCATGTCTGCCTTTTCCTAGCTTAGACAAACTCACCCTGCGCAGACTAGAGTGGCTGTAGCTTACATTTACACATTTATCAGACGCTTTTATTCAAAGCGACTTACATTAAGGTTCCATTCACCAGTGTTACAGCTGGAACACCACTGACAATATGAACTGTGGGGAGAGCAGGAATCGAACCACCTACCTTCCGGTTGAGGGACAACCGCTCTACCACTGAGCCCAGCTTCATACTGCCATGACCCTGTCCTTCCATCATGATGCTGGCTGCAGCTGAAATCCAGATGCCTATTTCTGACAATTCTAATATATACTTAAAAATATCAATATAATGCTAAAATAAAGGGTGGCAGAATGGATAAGAAACTGCCTTAACACAGTCTGTGGAGGGATCTGCGCCCTCTACTGGCTAAAGGTTACACAGGGTTGCTTTAAATAAACTAATGTCAATAAACATTCTGTTAGTTATGTTCTTGGGGAGTTATTTGTATACAGGCAGGGTTAAAAAACAAACCTCTCTGACAATATTACCAGCACAATACGCTAATTGAGAATTACAAGAATTAAGAACTCTTAATTGATGCAGAGTCTCTAGTGAATATGTACACAAACAGCCTTCTGTCCCACTGAGAACCACTTTGCAGTGTGTACCGTGGCCGTTGCTGAGGGACGTGGGGTGAGCTGATCCCTTCTCTCCAGGGGTCCCCTCTCTGGAACCCCCCAGAGAGGCTCGGGGCAGTCTCCAGGCCGCCACCAGTGCTCTCCTGGGGTTCACATTCAGACTGGTGAGGTACGGAGACTCTGTACTCGGACAGAGAATATTTGTTAGACAATGAGACATATAAATACAACAAGCTTTATCATCTACAGCTGAATTTACTCGGAGAAAGGGGAGGCTTGGCTGATCTCTTTCGACTGGCTTTCTAAACAAAGAAGATAAATAGGTGTTACACAAAAAAACAGCAATGACAAAGCAGATTTGATGTGTTAGCATAGTTAAGATACCTTTTCCAAAAAATCATCAGAAAAGCGGAAGCTCTCTTCCACCTGGGAAGGACAGGAAAGTGTAAGAGAAAACAAAATCATTAGAACAGAACTACAGAGGCCTAACTACAGTTATAACCCATTTATATCCACTTATGTACATTATACACATATAACATACTGATATTTAATAAATGACATTCGAATATCTAAACAAAAATGAGGTGACTCCACCGCTTTTTATGAAAAGGTGCAAATGTAGAAAAGGTACATCAAACAGATGTGACAAAATTTGAGAAATAAATACAATTTTATAAAAAAAAATCCATAATTGGGTTTTTAAAAATTAAAAAATAATAGAAAAGCAACTTTTAGTGACATTTTAAATGTATTTGCACTTTTACTTTTCTAAATTACAATGTCATTCCAAAGCATTAGAGCCCTGGAAGACTCGTTTTTACTGAGCTGACAGTGAAATGGGTAAGTGCAGCGATTCACAATTTGACTTTTTTATGTGATTTTTATTTTTTTTTATCATGAAAACCAAATCTGTGGTTAAGCATTCTTTGGTCAGTTTCTATATAGTTTTGGGCTTAGGTTGCAAGAGAGCTTGAGGTTAGTTAGATCTTGAGGTTTTCAGTCCTTTTTTATGATTCATTTCATTATTCATTCCAAACATGAACACCTAACATCTTATTCTCATTTAATGCAATTATGTAATATATTTGTCCCCTTTTGCTAATTTCCATTTTCTTTTTTATTTGGTATAGTTCAGAGCTACAGTATATTAGTCTATTAGATACTATAATTTAAACAATAAATGTCGAGGAAAGCTAAGTTCTGGGGTCCTATAAGAAACAGAACAAAAACTAGTGATATAGAGTTATACCTGCCATACCTGTATGGAATAAGTTACTACCCCAAGTATCTCATAGACCCCCATTAGAGAATACTGGACTATTCGTTAATATCTAGGTTAACCTATGTTCTGTTGTACTGGTCGGTTCTAAAGAGACATCATTAGCTAGCATTTGTGTTTTGCTCACCAGCTCCTCGCAGTCCTCGTCTGTTTGGACATCACTTGTTTCTAGAGACATATTAAAAAATCAAAAAGATCTCACGTTCAACTCATAAGCTTTCTCATTTTTCTAGTGGTAGACTCCAGCTTCCATTTGTGGTTATGCTAACAATACAGTTAACATGCAGCTCTAAAGAAAGATATTAGCTAACTATGCCTTCAAATCGGTAGCTTATCCACAGCAGTCTAGATTTTTCGCCTTTTAACGCGGTTGTACGGTAATACGGGTTGTTAAATGTCATTTTTAAGAGGCACGCTGTTGTCTTGCCATGGTGAGGTTACTGTTTTCATATCGTTGTTTCAGAAAGAGTCGTCTAGCAACCAGGCAGTTGTTAGTGAGCAGCGTCAAATTAGCCACTCGAAGCTAAAGTCAGGGCGGGAAACAAACGCTTGGCTTCAGAATAAAGGACACGGTGCAACAAAAGATGGCAAATTGACGTTTTTATAATGCTAAGGGAGAAAATACTAAATTTAATCAAAATCAGTTACCAAAAAAGTATGCTCAAGGGAGTCTGTGGCATATTATCAGCTGTAATTGTCACGATATTCTCATGGTTGTGTTTTATTTTAACTAGATCTAAATCACCCTGGTTGCTTTCTGTCAGTGTAGCTTGACGGTGCAAATGAGCAACCAGTGCGAATTTGCTTGGTTCACTGCCATTGGTGGAGAGGCAGTAGGGGGCGGGGATGAAGTGTATTTTGGGCCAAACTTAAGAAAAATAAGACCAGAAGAGACAAAGACTATGGCTATGTCTTGTATGTAAGTCAGTAGGGGAGGCCGTAGACTGTCCAGTAGTATGAGGAAACTAATTAGGGAAGACTGTTACAATTGTTCCTCATGTCATGATAACAAGATGGTTCTACTTAAAAGTGGAATACTAGTTTTGTGCTTCCATGTGGTTTTGAATGGACTTTTCACTGTGTAGATTTGGACCAATCACAGCAGCAAAGGGGAATGTAGTAATAAAACCATTTGAGAGGAGGCTCAAATTCATTCAAAAGCAGAATAAACTTGAACTGACTTTAGGCTACTCTGATACTTATGCTCTGCATTCGGCATTATTACTGCACACACACAGGGAGAACTCTGTGGCCTCTTCTGTTGGATCATATTCTCACCCTCTGTTTATCCAGGTGATGGAGCCCCACAGAAACAGGCTCAGAGCCCAAGGCACACTTCTCATCAGGGCTACAAACTGTTCATTTTAGCTGTTGCTCATTCCAACCTCTTAATGTAGTAATGGTTATTACTCATCAAAAATGAGGAGTGATAGAGCATTTGCTGTAGCAGAGCTGCTTCATTCATCCAGAGTTTTAAATCATTGTTTTTATTGCTTTTATTCATAGGTTTTTATTTTTTATTATTATGTTTGCTTTTATTTATTGACAGATTTTACTTTTCTTGTTTTTATTTGGCTTATTTATTATTTTATTTATTATTAAAATGTTGGCTATTACTGAACCTGTGTAGCACTTTGGGAAGCAGTGACGTTTTTTAAAATGTGCTTTATAAATACACCTCAACCTTAACTCTAGCTCTATTTATGCATCAAATCTCTTCTTTTATTCATTTTCAAAGATTTCTGTAGAGTTTAAGAAAAAGAAGCTGTTGAGCCACATGTTGAAGTGGCTTAAGAAGCCATTGTTTTGCAGAGTAAATGGAAAATGGCATGCATTTATAAAAAACCTTAGAGGGAGGGGTTTAACCGGAGACTACTGTGATTGGACAAGGCTGTTCTGGTTTCAGTGTGTTAAATGGGCAGTGTGAGTCCTGATCATAGATTGTATAAATATGGATGATATCCGCCCATTGGTCCCATATTCACCAATATTGTCATTACGAATGGGCAATAAAATGGCCGTTACATCCGGGCTTTTTCCATAGTAAAGATACCATAGCAAGACACTTAACCCACCTTGCCTCCAGTGACTGTAACACTGGTAATGTAATGTAAGTCGCTTTGGATAAAAGCGTCTGCTAAATGAATAAATAATAAATGTAAATGTAAATGTAAATATAGCATAAACAAAAATTCACCCCCCCCAGAGTTGTCACGTAGTAAAAACTTAGCTCTAGATACTGGAGCCATCTTTTGTACCAGGCTGTAAACATGAGTTTTACTCTTGTAAAGTCGCCATTGGGTTTCTCCTTATATTTCCGCTTTTGGAGCCTGCCCTCTGGTGGACGGAGGTATATTGCTGTATTTCGCTGTAAAATCACCGTATGGCGGCGCCCTTACACGAGGACCATTTTAGAGGTTCCATGGGAGAGGCTTGGTCCTGATGGGGAGTCCTTATGCTTTTGTGAACCGTTAGCAGAACTACTTTCTTCCCCAGTCTGCTCCACTGGTGAGGCTCTGAGTTACATTGTGGAGTGTGCTGGGTGCACTGCAGGATTATTAACACTGTGACAACACTTTGTTTTCAGCGACTGAATGTGAAATAAAGCTGCATTTCCTGACCAAAACCATTTTTAGTGAACACTGAACTTGTCTTGTGACTCGTTATTTTGCAGCAGGGCTTTGTATGAACAGGACAGAGCTAACACATTTAGCATGTCTGCCACCTAGTGTCCACAGACTATACTGTCCTGAGAAACTGCAGTCCAACCTGAGTTATAAATATTTTTTTTTAGAAGCTGACCCCCTCCATGTTTTTCCCTGGCTCTCACAGAATAAGGGCAAAGGCCAAAGCTGTTTGTACTATTTGATGTATTTGTCATATAGAACAAATGTTATCTGCACAACAAGAGGCTTAAGAAATACTTATTTTAATGCCATAACTACAACATCTACATGGCTTTGGTGTGCAAATATAAAGGTTAGACAAGATTGTATGAACTGAATGAATTGTATGAACATTAGTGCTTTTCAGGACCACACACTGCTTACAACCCTGTCTTTCAACCAGTTTGTTCAGTAGCCCACACACATTAGTGGAAACTATCTGGATCTTGTTTTGGCTCGGGAAATAGATGTTTCCCATCTCTTCGTCTCCTCTCTTTCATCTGCTGTGTCAGATCACTCACTGGTGGAATTTTGAGATTAGTTATAGACTACCTTTTCTATCTAAAGTCCTCGAAAAAGTTGTGTTAAAACAACTTACTTCATATCTATCGGAAAATGACCCCCTCGAGCCGTTTCAGTCTGCATTTAGGGCCTCTTATTCCACTGAAACAGCTTTAGTTAAAGTGACTAACGATCTCCTCCTTCAGATTGACGAGGACTCATCGGCTCTACTGTTATTGCTAGATCTCAGCGCTGCATTTGATACGACTGATCATGCAGTGCTAATCAACAGACTAAAGAATGTGTTTGCATCTCTGGCTCTGCTCTTGCTTGGTTAAAATCCTATCTGTGTGATAGGTCTCATTTTGTCTCTTTTAATAAATCCTTCTCCTCCACGGCACCAGTGAAATTCGGTGTGCCACAAGGGTCTGTGCTTGGTCCCATAGTTTTTTCACTTTATGTTACACCATTGGGACAAATCATCAGAAGTTAAGGAGTAAACTTCCACTGTTATGCCGATGATACACAGCTGTATCTACCAATAAAAGCGAATAATACTACTGACATCAAGCGTCTAGAGGCCTGCCTCGTTTCAATTAAAACATGGATGTCTCAAAACTTCCTCCATTTGAACTCGGATAAAACAGAGCTCTTGTTAATTGGTCCTGCCAGTCATCGGCACAAGTTCAACAATCTTACTGTCTCGATCAACAATTGTGTGTTGGAGCACGGCAACACTGTGAGGAACCTTGGTGTCATTTTTGACTCCACACTATCTCTGCAGCAGCACATTAGTGAGGTCACTAAACTAGGCTTTTTTCACTTGAGGAATATCTCAAAAATTTGCTCCTGCATCTCTTTATCTGATGCTGAAATTCTCATTCATACATTTGTCACATCCAGGCTGGACTACTGCAATGTGTTATTCTCTGGACTGCCGAGGAAAAGTACTCACAGACTACAAATGGTCCAAAATACAGCAGCCAGACTTTTAACAAAGACCAGGAAGTTTGATCACATTACTCCGGTCCTGGCTTCATTACATTGGCTTCCTATTCATGTTAGAGCAGATTTCAAAGTTCTCCTGTTAACATATAAAATCCTTTGTGGACGCGCGCCCTCTGACCTATCTGACCTCATCACCCGGTATACTCCAGCTCGTACCCTTCGCTCTCAGGACGCTGGCCTCCTTCAACTTCCTCGAGTAAAGAAGAAGTCTGCTGGCTACAGAGCCTTTTCTTATAGAACCCCATTTTTATGGAATGGGCTCCTGGTGGAAGTGCGGCGAGCTGACTCTGTTGAAATTTTCAAAAGCAAACTCAAAACATACTTATTTCACCAAACGTATGGGGACTAATTGATCATAGGTATACGTTTACACTGGTTGTAGCTGTAGGTACACGTTTACACTGGTCGTAGCTATAGGTACATGTTTACACTGGTTGTAGCTGTAGGTACACGTTTACACTGGTTGTAGCTGTAGGTACACGTTTACACTGGTCGTAGCTGTAGATACACGTTTACACTGGTTTTTGCTGTAGATACACGTTTACACTGGTCGTAGCTGTAGATACACGTTTACACTGGTCGTAGCTGTAGATACACGTTTACACTGGTCGTAGCTGTAGGTACACGTTTACACTGGTCGTAGCTGTAGATACACGTTTACACTGGTCGTAGCTGTAGGTACACGCGTTTACACTGGTCGTAGCTATGGGTACACGTTTACACTGGTCGTAGCTGTAGATACGCGTTTACACTGGTCGTAGCTGTAGATACGCGTTTACACTGGTCGTAGCTGTAGATACGCGTTTACACTGGTCGTAGCTGTAGATACGCGTTTACACTGGTCGTAGCCGTAGATACACGCTACACTGGTCGTAGCTGTAGGTACACGCTACACTGGTCGTAGCTGTAGATACACGCTACACTGGTCGTAGCTGTAGATACACGTTTACACTGGTCGTAGCTGTAGGTACACGCTACACTGGTTGTAGCTGTAGGTACACGCTACACTGGTCGTAGCTGTAGATACACGTTTACACTGGTCGTAGCTGTAGGTACACGCTACACTGGTCGTAGCTGTAGGTACACGTTTACACTAGTCGTAGCTGTAGGTACACGTCTACACTGGTTGTAGCTGTAGATACACGTTTACACTGGTCGTAGCTGTAGATACACGTTTACACTGGTCGTAGCTGTAGGTACACGTTTACACTGGTCGTAGCTGTAGATACACGTTTACACTGGTTTTTGCTGTAGATACACGTTTACACTGGTCGTAGCTGTAGATACACGTTTACACTGGTCGGTCGTAGCTGTAGGTACACGTTTACACTGGTTGTAGTTGTAGATACACGTTTACACTGGTCGTAGCTGTAGATACACGTTTACACTGGTCATAGCTGTAGATACACGTTTACACAGGTTGTAGCTGTAGGTACACGCTCACACAGGTTGTAGCTGTAGGTACAAGTTTACACAGGTTGTAGCTGTAGATTTACACTGGTTGTAGCTGTAGTACGTTTACACTGGTTGTAGCTGTAGGTACGCGTTTACACTGGTTGTAGCTGTAGATACACGTTTACACTGGTTGTAGCTGTAGGTACACGTTTACACTGGTTGTAGCTGTAGATACACGTTTACACTGGTTGTAGCTGTAGGTACACGTTTACACTGGTTGTAGCTGTAGGTACACGTTTACACTGGTTGTAGCTGTAGATACATGTTTACACTGGTTGTAGCTGTAGATACACGTTTACACTGGTTGTAGCTGTAGGTACACGTTTACACTGGTTGTAGCTGTAGGTACGCTTACACTGGTTGTAGCTGTAGGTACACGTTTACACTGGTTGTAGCTGTAGGTACACGTTTACACTGGTTGTAGCTGTAGATACACGTTTATGTCGCCGCCTTCGGCTTTAGGTTCGTTGATCACCACAAAAATGTACCACAAAGAAACACGAGGGGACTGAGTTTACAATTTTTAAAAGTATGAAATTTATTAAAAAATACGCAGGATAAAAGAGAAAACAAAACAATGATAAGAAGCCCAGTAAACAGGCTTTAAAGTCAATCCACGGGTTATAGGGAAGAGTCCGGGGAATTGTGGGAAGAGCAGTCTTTTGGGGGAGTAGTTTTAGGTTGTGGGCCCTGGCCTCCCGTCCGTGCCGCAGGGCCGGCTTGTAGGGGTGCTGGCGCCCTCACAGCGGTCCCAGTGGACTTCAAGGTCCCAATACGCCGCCACAGGACTATGATAACACACAAAAGAACGTCGGCTTAGCGACCACACTGATACACTCCAATAAAATCACACAGCATGCGAGTAATACGGGACACGTCCCTTCACTTAGCGTTTTAGTGGCGTTGTACAGGTTCCTGGTCCCCTCTTGGTCCGCGGAGATACGGCCAGTCGCTCCTCGAGTCCCGATTCGGTCCCTTCTCCGACGGGGGAGACGGCGCTGTGGACAGGGAAAGGCGGTCTCAGGCACACAATCAAAAACAACTCGGGTAGGTATAACCTCTGCACAGTTATGGGCACTTCCCTTTACTTAGCTGAATTAGAGCGTTGTATGCGATGAGTCCTTCGGTTTCTGCGGCTTCCCGTTGCCTTTCGTTGGTCTATTTCTCCGTGCTGTTCGATATTCGTTCCTCCTTTCGTTCTTCCCTCAGTCTCTTCCTCTCTGTCTCCGTTCGTTCTCCGGCACTCTTCCTCTGCTCTCCTTCCGGGTTCTCTCCCCCTACTGTCTTTCCATTGGGCCTTTTAAACCAGACTGGGACACATCCTATTGGTCTTCGTGATTGCGCAGGTGTGGTAGGCGTTCCCCATCACGAGTTTGTCCGTGCGTCACCAAAACATTTAAAGGGCCGTGCGCTCGCCCAGAACACATAAAATAAATATTAAGGAGGAGTAAGGCACCCTGTGACATTTACACTGGTTGTAGCTGTAGATACACACTAAACCGCTCATATTATTATCACAGCTACCTATTACAGTTTTCTTCTCTTTTCTCCCTCCTCCTAGGGTGGACGCAAACCTCTGTACCTACTGGGTGATGTGTGCCCCTGTTACTCCATTACACACCAAGACTAGTGCACAACAGAAAAAGACAGAATGGAAACAGTCAGATAATTCAAATCTAGAGCTCTCCGTGTCCAAGGCTGGCTGTTTGAAAAGGGTTCCAATGGAGTTTGGAAAAATAATATGCGTCTGAGAACCAATCCTGTCCTGGCGACAGGAACAGACCATATCAAATGGAACTGTAACTATCAAAAAACAAAAACAAAGTTCAAAGATAATTTTGCATTTTTGACACACTTTTTTCATCAAGGTCAACGTTAAAGCTTGTGTTTGTGAGTCAGGTGTAATGTTTAGGTATATAAACAGGTGTTAAAATCAACAACCAACTGTCCATGTCCTGAGGGCTCAGGAGTTGGACTGATCCTAAGGGCTCTGTTTAAGGCACTTCCACAGATATATGCACATGGATTTGCATGAATAAACAAAACACAGGCCAGAGAGTTGGAATGACACATTTATTTAAAGTCCCCTGACAAAAGACTGCAGCAGATGAGCACATTTCATCTGCTCCTGTGCATGAGTTTCTCTCTTAATGCTGTGCATTAAGTATAAAGATCATCTGGGTATATGGTCGTTTTGAAATTCGATTTTTGAGCTCTTCATCATATAGCCACATATTTCCACACAGCAGTGTCAGTGTGAGACTGCGATGTGTCAGAGGACAGAGGTGCACGTTGTTACTAGTGTGTGTCTGGTGGGCGAGGGGCGTGTGCAGCTCTGCCCCAGCTCACTCTGGACTTCATCCTCTTCATCACTCTCTCAGCGCCTCCTCTCCGTGCACTCCTCTCTGCAGTTCTTCCTCGACTAGACCCAGTCCCAATCTGAAAGAGTGCCGGCGGTGCCGGGGGCCTGCAGCTGCCCCTGGGGCTCATCAACAGCGAGGGCCGGTACCTGACCGCGGAGGCGTTCGGCTTCAAGCTGAATGCGTCCGCGAGCGGCCTGCGCAAGAAGCAGACGTGGACCCTGGAGCAGAGTGGCGAGGACGGCAGCGCCGTGTTCTTCGTGTCGCACCTGGGTCGCTACCTCGCGACGGACAAAGACGGCAACGTGACCGCGGACAGCGAGGCGCGTGGACCGGATTGCCGCTTTATCATCACGGCGCACGAGGACGGGCGGTGGTCGCTGCAGTCCGAGCCGCACGCGCGGTACCTGGGCGGCAGCAATGACCGCATCACATGCTTTGCCTCGAGCGTGTCTCCCGCGGAGAAGTGGAGCGTGCACCTGGCCGTGCACCCCCAGGTCAACCTCTACAGCCACACGCGCAAGCGCTTCGTGCACCTGAGCGCGCGCGGGGAGCTGTGCGCAGAGCGGGACGTGCCGTGGGGCGTGGACTCCCTGGTGACTCTGGTGTACTGGGAGCAGCGGTACCACCTGCAGACCTGCCAGCACCGCTTCCTCCGCAGCGACGGCTCCATGTACGCGGCCCCGGACCAGGACACCGCCTTCACTCTGGACTTCCGCTCCGGCAGCGTGGCCTTTCGCGACGCGCAGGGCCGCTACCTGGCGCCCACCGGCCCCTGCGGTACTCTCAAGAGCGGCAAGAATACGCGCGTGGGCAAGGATGAGCTGTTCGGCCTCGAGCGCAGCCACGCGCAAGTCGTGCTCACCGCGGGAAACGACAGGAACGTGTCCACACGACAAGGTCAGTGTGTGGGGTCACTGTCAGATCCTCAGCTGTCACCTGAGTGTCAGGTGTTGCTCATTACCTTCTCCTCTGTCTGTGCGTCTGTTCATCACATCATCAAACACGTCCGTTTCAGTCTGGGACATGTTTCTTTTGTCTCAGAGCCACGTGGCTCCAGCAGAGTCGGTTTTAGGAGTTACAGAACATTTCTCGCATGATGAGCCACACAGTCAGGGCTGGCGTCATGTTTTATGGAGATGAGTTTTCTGAATTTAGTGGATATATATCATCCTGCTATGTCAACTCATTAAAGTCTCCCAATACATTTGACCGGCCAGCAAAATGACTTTTAAAAATCCATGCTTTTTTAGTTTTTCTTTCTTAATCACCCCCGGCAACATTCTATATTTCTTTAACAGAAATACTGTATCAGCACATTTATTATGCAGCCAATGTGAGCAAGACAACTGTGGCTTTTTCTAATGGAAATTTAAAACTGTATTTGATGGAGATCAGACAGTTGGGCACATGTTGAACGAATTGTGACTGAAGTTGAATATTACGCTGTAACGTTCCCATGCAGCTGTCCAGATTTATGTGTCTGAATCTGTCAGTGGTTCTGTCCTATGCTTTTTCATTTCTAAACTGCACTGTTACTTATCTTACCTGAAAACCACTTCTAATTAATTTAAACCTAATCTGACTTTTGCAGGGATGGACCTGTCGGCCAATCAGGACGAGGAGGGGGACCAGGAGGTGTTCCAACTGGAGATGAGCTCCGAGGACAGGAAGTGTGCTTTCAGAACCGCTGCAGGGAAGTACTGGACCCTGACCCCGAGCGGAGGACTGCAGAGCACCGCCTCCTCCAAGTCAGCACACACTTACTCTAACTCTAATGTAGCATGTAACAACTGAGGTGATTCAAAGTGCTGCCAGAAATGAGACTTATTAGACTCTGTTTGTCTTGATCTTCTGACCTACACACATGGACAAAATTGTTGGTACCCTTCGGTCAATGAAAGAAAATTTCACAATGGTCACAGAAAAAACTTTATTCTGACAAAAGTAATAATAAATAAAAATTCTATGAATGTTAACTAATGAAAGTCAGACATTGCTTTTCAACCATGCTTCAACAGAATTATTTAAAAAAATAAACTCATGGAACAGGTCTAGACAAAATTGTTGGTACCCCTAACTTAATATTTTGTTGCACAACCTTTTGAGGCTATCACTGCAATCAGACGATTCCTGTAACTGTCAATGAGACTTCTGCACCTCTCAGCAGGTATTTTGGCCCACTCCTCATGAGCAAACTGCTCCAGTTGTTTCTGGTTTGAAGGGTGTCTTTTCCAGACGGCATGTTTCAGCTCCTTCCAAAGATGCTCAATAGGATTGAGGTCAGGGCTCATAGAAGGCCACTTTAGAATAGTCCAATGTTTTCCTCTTAACCATTCTTGGGTGTTTTTAGCTGTGTTTTGGGTCATTGTCCTGTTGCAAGACCCATGACCTGCGACTGAGACCAAGCTGTCTGACACTGGCCAGCACATTTCTCTCTAGAATCGTTGATAGTCTTCAGATTTCATTGTACCCTGCACAGATTCAAGACACCCTGTGCCAGATGCAGCAAAGCAGCCCCATAACAGAGCCTCCTCCATGTTTGACACTAGGACAGTGTTCTTTTCTTGATATGCTTCATTTTTCCGTCTGTGAACATAGAGCTGATGTGCCTTGGCAAAAGTTCCATTTTTGTCTCATCTGTCCATAGGACATTCTCCCAGAAGCTTTGTGTCAACATGTAGTTTGGCATATTCCAGTCTAGCTTTTTTATGATTTGTTTTCAACAATGGTGTCCTCCTTGGTCGTCTCCCATGTAGTCCACTTTGGCTCAAACAACGGATGGTGCGATCTGACACTGATGTTCCTTGAGCATGGAGTTCACCTTGGATCTCTTTAGAAGTCTTTCTGGGCTCTTTTGTTACCATTCAGATTATCCGTCTCTTTGATTTGTCATCAATTTTCCTCCTGCGGCCACGTCCAGGGAGGTTGGCTACAGTCCCATGGATCTTAAATTTCTGAATAATATGTGCAACTGTAGTCACAGGAACATCTAGCTGCTTGGAGATGGTCTTATAGCCTTTACCTTTATCATGCTTGTCTATAATTTTCTTTCTATTCTCCTGCGACAACTCTTTCCTTCTCTTCCTCTGGTCCATGTTGAGTGTGGTACACACCATGTCACCAGACAACACAGTGACTACATGAAGCCCTATAAATAGGCCCACTGACTGATTACAAGATTGTACACACCTGTGATGCTAATTAGTGCACACACCTTGAATTAACATGTCCATTTGGTCACATTATTT
Organism: Perccottus glenii; assembly: GCA_024416835.2. NCBI lineage: Eukaryota > Metazoa > Chordata > Actinopteri > Gobiiformes > Odontobutidae > Perccottus > Perccottus glenii. Next base: position 2,184,073 of record CM044549.2, on the reverse strand, counting down.
ACAGTCTTTTCTAGGGGTACCATCAATTTTGTCCAGGCCTGTTCCATGAGTTTATTTTTTAAAATAATTCCGTTGAAGCATGGTTAAAAAGCAATGTCTGACTTTCATTGGTTAACATTTATAGATTTTTTATTTATTATTACTTTTGTTAGAATAAAGTTTTTTCTGTGACCATTGTGAGTTTTTCTTTCATTGACCGAAGGGTACCAACATTTTTGTCCACGTCTGTAAGTAACTCAATAAAGAACTCCTTTCTTGATACTATATAAACAGCTCAATCTTTGCTTCACCCAGGTCAGCCAACTGCCTGTTTGAGCTGGAGTGGACTGACGGTCGTGTTGGCATGCGTGCAGCTAACGGCAAATACGTGATGGCCAAGAAGAACGGACAGCTGGCTGCTATTGTGGACAGCGCAGGTCAGTTGAATATTCATAAACTCTGATATATGATCCAAACAACCCTCTGACAATTGCCTTGTCTTGTACTGTTCTTAAATGGACTCCTTGTGTTGTACCGAAGGGGAGGCCGAGCAGTTCCTCATGAAGCTCATTAACCGTCCCATCATTGTCCTCCGCGGGGAACATGGATTTATTGGGGCTCGGAAACCTGGACTGCCCACTTTGGACTCCAACAGAGCTTCATATGACGTTTTCCTTTTGGAGTTCAACAACGATGCGTACTCCCTTAAAGGTCAGCATTTTACTTGTCCCGTTTAAGGCCCAGTCCCATTTCTACTCCTGTAACCCTGTAACCCCAACAAGATCAAGCGGTAGATTAAGAATGAATTGGCTAACTTAGTTCTTAAATCTTTATATAACTTGTGGGTTACCTGTGCAGGTTCTACATGGGACCCTTTTTGCTTTGAGACATTTTTTTCCTTTTGCCTTTATTAGATAGTCAGAGAAGACAGACAGGAAACTGTCTGTTATTAGTAATGCATGTATAAATATATACCGTTGAGTTTATGAATGCAGCTCTAGAAAACACCAGGTTTAATACATAATAGGAAATAGTAAAACATTAGAGATCAATTACTCACTATGACAGAAACTACTATAACCACAAAGAAAACCAGAGTTACAGTAGGCTAAAGGAAGTACATCCACTCATACGTCTGCGTCCTGTGTGTGCAGACCCCCAGGGGAAGTACTGGTGCGTGGGGGAGGACCTTTCGGTGGTCTGCAGCAGTCCCAGTCCCGTCCCCTTCCTCTTCCACTTCTGTGACCTCAACAAGATGGCCATCCGCGCTCCAGGAGGGAAGTACCTGAAGGGAGACCACGCCGGGGGGCTGAAGGCCAGCGCTGAGGGCCTGGACAGCGCCACCCTCTGGGAGTACTGAGACAGTGCAGACAGTACTCTCACTACGCCTCATGATGTTTGTGTTTGATCATGTATTCTGGTGTAAGTGTGAATGTGGCTGAGAGGTGGAAGCTGGATATAATGATGTACTGGAAAGGTTGTCCTGACCACTGACAGTAAAAGGAGTCACTGTACAGGCCGTAAAAGTAGATATGCCACCAAAACGTAATACTCCGAAGTGGAATAGCAATGCCTCTACATGCTCGGATGTTTTGATCTGAATAGGAATAAATAGGCGCCCAATAATAATAATTTTTTTTTTACACAGATTTTTAGCTATAGACATAAGACTCACATTCAACCCAACTGATAACTTCTAAACTCATGTTTAGTTCACCTGGCGAAGGGGGGCAACAGTCACAGTGGGACAGCTATAGAATATATAGACAGGCTTCTGGGTGGGGGTGGATGGGGTTCTCAGTATATCTCCCTTTTTCACTCCCAGCTGATCAACTGACTCAGACCTATACATTTCTATAAATGAGTAAATTTAAAGGGGCACCACTGTGTAACCTTTAGCTCTAAAAAGAGATATTCTCTCTTTCATGTTGATGTTTTTTTTAAGATGAGATCAGTAGAATCATGTCTATATCACTGACACAGTACCCTCAGCTGCACACAAACCAACAAAGTAACGTTCCTGTCCTGGGACGAGAACTATGGAGGGAGCAGAAATAGGCCAATGCACTGGACCCTAGCAGAGTCCTATTTGTACAAAATACATTAAAATGACCTGGTGTTTCAGAAGACATGTTCTTTCTTGTTGTAACAACACAGAGTATGTAGATGGATCTACGCCCTCTGGTGGTAAAAGGTTACACAGTGCATCTTTAGGTACTTATTATGTAGTAATACTGTAATATCTTGAGAGTATTCTTCCAACTTGGGTTTGTTTGACGTGATTTCAGCTTGAAAGTCATTCTAAATCAGGGATTTAACCACTGACAAAACGTTTGTCAAGTTCACTTGTCAAGACGAGTGAACAGACAATAAAAAGGTTGAACGCAGTAGTTGTTAAAATCCTACAAACAGCCATAATCTACAGATAAACCTGTCTGTGAAGACCAGGCTGTTCTGGTCTCATAGTCGTTAGCTGTTGAATGAGACCAGAACAGCCTGGTCACATCAGGTTTAGTTTCAGGTCTTTTCGAGTCTTCATGATCTTGACTCAGTCCACTCCTCTTTACTGTTGCTGCTCTGGATTTGACCTGTTGTAGCTACAGTGTTGGTTGTGTGTGCCTCTAGAGAGTGTAAATCACTCTCAAAAAACATTGTAACCATGGAAACATAATGTGCCAAATTTGCTTGAGAAAATGGCAGCAATTGTATGCAAGCTCTTCCTTCCTCCAGCAGTATTATAACCTATATTCAGCACATACCTTTTTGCCTATACTTTTTTCCTAAATGATTTTAATCCATCTTCTAGTAGGAGTTATTTTGGGAGGCTTAAACTGGCACAACATTTAATTTCTGGATTAGGGTCCTTTACTGAACATGTTTGACATCAGCAGGAGGTTTGTGTTGCTCAGGCGAGGAACTTTGATCTAGGAGAATAGCTTTTGAATTTGTAAATACTCCACTGCTTCACAGTAGCTAGTTGACAGTGTGCTATCACTCTGGAGAAGTGGACAGGAGCAAACAACATAGGCCTTGTGTAATGTGTGACCCCTAATGTGAAAATTTGAATCCAGATATAAGGATATATTGAGTTTTTTTTTTTGCTGTTTTTTGGAGGTTTATTTTTTTTACATGTTTGATCTGAAGTGTTTGTTTACAGCATTGTAGCTTACCCACTGTGGCTCTGTTCCTGTCTGCTTCTCCAAACTTGCCACAGACTATCCATAAGTAGCTGATAGAAGAGTAATCACAAAACACTGTACACTCCCTGACTTTAGACTTAGAATTAGAATTGATATAACATGCACACTGCCTTTTCTCACTGTATTATTGCTGCTTACCATTTTCCTTGGAAATCTCTTCAAATTCAAAGCTGTAGTTGCCGCCATACGATGCTACTAAAGTTCATAAAACACACGTATATATATAAGTATGAGCATATTGATTTTAAATTGATCAGAATCAGTGTTTTTTGACACGCCCAGACTTCCCAAAAATGTACAAATTGAGATGTTTTTCATAAAAACACAAAGAGACAAAATGAAAATTCATAAATATTTGTAATGTTAGGTGAGGACTAAAAATAATGGCAAAAATATGTTGACATCATATTTCTATGCCAATCTTTACAAAGATTTTTTGTGTGTCCAGTTGGAGCACTAAATGCAGACCAGACCAGACCAATATAATAATTAATCAGTCTATTGGTTATTATAGAAGTGTGGAATTTCCAAAAATATTGCCTACCCCGTCTTTAAGGGAGGCATTCTAAGTTCAGTTTAGTGTTTTTTTATTACAAAAGTGGGAGAAAGAAGTGATGCTTGAGGCAGTAGCTCCTGTTATGCTTTCTCTCTCAGTCAGACCCCATGTCCCATTTATGCTCCACAAGCAAAATTTAAAAAGCGTCTTGGAAAATCCATTCCAAAAAGCACATGGCTCATTTGCATAAACAACCACATATGTGTTATATTTAAGACATGCTAATCTTTTTTTTTTGTCCATATACTGCTACTCCACCAGGACGCACTGCACCTTTAAGGACAAGTCAAAATGGAAGAGGACAGGAAGTGAGCATAAAAGGCTTCCTTTCAGCTCCGGCTTTCACTAAAACAACATGAAAATGCAGTAGATCTAAAAGCACAGCTAAAGAGAGTGATCCCAGAGTTTGAATGAGAAGCACATGTCTGCAGTAGATTGTCTGCTCTGAAGTGGTCTGAGGCCGAGGTGCCTTCCATAATGTGTTTGTACTGTCTGTGTTCTCTTGTTAAAAACAATGGAATTCAATAAAGTTTTCTCTTGGCTTCATGGGTTAACGTTCAGTGTCTCCTCACTTTTCTCTGCTGTGGAAAGAAATGTGCGTTTGTACACTGTCCAAACCCAAACAGGTTTTAGTTGGATTTGATAAGGTTTTAGATGGATTTGAACAGGTTTTAGTTGGATTTTATAAGGTTTTAGATTGATTTGAACAGGTTTTAGTTGGATTTTATAAGGTTTTAGATTGATTTGAACAGGTTTTAGTTGGATTTTATAAGGTTTTAGATTGATTTGAACAGGTTTTGTTCAATTTTATAAGGTTTTAGATGGATTTGAACAGGTTTTAGTTGGATTTGATAAGGTTTTAGATTGATTTGAACAGGTTTGAATGAATATATTTTCATTGATAAAGGCAAAAGCCACAAATGTCACTATGAAAAGATCTTCATAAAATCACACAAATCCATTAAGCCAGTGGTTCTCAAACTGTGGTACAAGTACCACTGATGGTACTCTGACTTTCTTGACTGGTAAGCAGAGATTTGCTTGTAAAGCTATATATTTAAAAAAATATACTTATAAAATACAAATAAAATTCATAAAGTAATCAAACTGACCCAAGAGAAATGACTGTATATTTATTTGTAGTTTACTGGAACTCCACTTTTAAATGACCAGTAATGTAACTCAAAAGACCTGCCAAACATTTTTAAGGTGGTACTTAGTGAGAAAAGTTTGAGAATCACTGCACTGACCTTTACCTTTACATGACATCATTGTTCAACTGCCCCACGTGGCAAAAAGAGTAACTGCATTTTGAACTGACTGTAGTAGAGCAGAATCAATCTTGGCCTCGTTACAAACTCTATTGTCATGCTTCACCCAAATCTTGCTGCGTGTGGGAGACGAGGAACCTGGATAATGCTCCCCAGAGTACTCCCTGAACCAAAACCAGAACGAGACCAAGGCCGGCTCCGGTTCAGTCCGGAGTGAGCTGCTCTACTTTCTCCGCCTCACCATGAAGAACAATACTCAGAGTGTACCTCTCTGACACCACTGAAGGCAGACCTGACTGTACCAGTGACACAGCACATCCCCTGCACGAGGCCCGTCGTCATGGTAACAGTGGTAGGTCGGAGAGCCCGTCCACACAGAGACGCGTATCACTCTATACCAGGGGTTCGGTTGTCCGGTAATTACCGGTCATTGACCGGGAAAAAAATTAAATGTCCGACAAAATTAAATCTCTCCGGTCAAATTGTCAGATTAAAACTGCCTAATAACCCCGGCCCCGCCCCCCCAACACAATCTGAATCGACCGTTTGAAAGTTTTTAAACAACATCGCATGTTGCATTTCAAATAAAGCGCACGCCTAACGGCTATAATATAGACCTAAACCACGAACTATTGAGAGACGTTTCAAATATGGCCAGGCCCAGGCAGACTAGCCTTAAAAGTTTTTTTCAGAGACCAGACGTGAAGGAGGATACTGAATCAGGAACGCCTGAAGCCTCAGATGTCCGCGGTGGAGCTGTCTGGCTGAGCCTCCGCCTCCGGTGGTGGCGGATGAAAAAGCCGAAGTGTAGGGCGTATCGGTCGGAATGGAGTGACAAGTTCCCATGGCTAAGATGTGAGGTAGTTGATGGTAACGAAAAAAATGTCCGGAAAACGAAACCTCTGCCGGTCACTTTGACCGGCACCATTTTTTTCTAGCAGAAACTCTGCTCTATACGTATACATTTTTTATCGTATTGGCATTTCGTCCACACGGATCCGGCGTTTTGGGAGACTGAATCCGCTATTTTTTGAAACCGGGTCCTAAAGTGGATAAATCTGAAAACGACACCCTTGCGGTTTCGTGTGTACAGCCAATCCGTATATTTTGTGAAACGATGATGTCATCACATCAAGGTTATGCACATGCTCAAAGTCTTCTTCTCCGTGTATAGTGTATATCTGTGGCAGAATTACAGCGCCCCATACTGGTCTGGCATATATACTATACCGTTTTCAGTCGGTTTCAGTGGTTTTGTGTGTACGCAGATATTTCTTGAGACGACGCTGTGTTTACGGAATTTTTTCAGATAGGGAATGCACCGGCTTCGTGTGGACGTAGTCTGAGGAGGGAGCCAAAATAATAAATGCTATAAATCTCAGTCAATAGTTCAGACCACAGATTTTTCACAGACCCATTAAAGCAGGGGTGTGCAAACGTTTTGCAAAGAGAGCCACATTTGATGAGAGGGCCGACAGTCTCTAGATTAAGTCTTAGTTGTAATTTGAACAGGTTTTAACTGGATTTCAACAGGTTTTGTTGGATTTCAACAGGTTTCAGTTGGATTAGAACAGGTTTTAGTTGGATTTGAAAGGATTTTAGTTGGATTAGAACAGGTTTTAGATGGATTTGAACAAGTTTTAGTTGGATTTGAACAAGATTTAGTTTGATTTGAAAGGGTTTTAGTTGGATTTGAACAGGTTTTAGATGGATTTTAACTGGTTTTAGTCCAATTTGAACAGGTTTTAGATGGATTTGAACAGGTTTTTATAATAATAAGTTATTTGTTTTGACAGTACATGTTGATGAACATACATAAGACACATACTTGAGGCCTTTATAAGGGGTTCCATGAGAGAGGCTTGAGAAGACAGAAGATGGAATTCAGAAATTAGGGTAAGAACTCTGAGATGAAAACATCAGTCTTCTGACTTTCATCTCAGAACCATGTCTATTAAACTCATATGTTACATTATTTTAATTTTTTTCCCAAAGGAAGTGGTTAACACACACATATACATGCTGGATGCTGTTGACCAAGCTCTCCAGCTTGGTCCCAGTACCAGCTCGGCTCCAGCACTTGTTCCAGCTCTCTGGCTCGGTCTCGGTCCTCTGCTCAGTTCCAACCCTCGGTCCAGTTCTCCGGCTTGGTCCCAGTTCCAGGCTCGATTGTGATTGATTGTGTGAGAATGTGAATGGATGTGGTGTTGGTCGGAGAGTCCGTAGGCGCGGAATGGCTGCCACGTCTCTGTCAGTCTGCCCCAAGGCGGTGTGGTTACAGATGTAGCTTACTACCACCAGTGTGTGACTGTGGAGTGAATGAATAATTGATATGTAAAGCGTCTTTGCGTCCCCAGAAAAGCGCTAAATAAAATTGATGTAATAAATAAATAAAATAAATAATAGGTAATAAGAAGCTGCTGGCGGTCAAGCTAGCATTGGAAGAATGGCGGTACTGGCTGGAGGGAGCCGAACAACCTTTTCTTGTGTGGACTGACCACAAGAATTTTGAATATATCCGGTCAGCCAAACACTTGTCCTCTCGTCAAGCTCGTTGGTCGTAGTTTTTTACCCGTTTTAATTTTGTTTTCTCATTCCGACCCGATTCTCGGAATCAGAAATGCCCTTTTCCGGCAATTCCAGAAGGAGGAGACATTTTCTGAAGTGACTCCCATCTTACCTTCATCCCAGCTGGTAGCAGCCATCACCTGGCCTATTGAGGAGCGCGTCAAGGCAGCCCTGAACACCATCACAATCCCCAGTTCCTGTCCAGAGGCAAAACTATTTGTTCCACTCGTCTCGACTCACTTGCCATCCCGGGATTCGGCGGACACTCTCCTTTCTCCAATGGCGGTTCCTGTGGCCTAAGGAGTAGGAGGATGTCCGTGCGTTCGTCACTGCCTCACTCATCATGCTCCATGTGGTCTTCTTCAACCACTTCCGGTCCCCAGACGACCCTGGTCTCACATGTCCCTGGATTTTGTTACAGGTCTCCCAGACTCAAATGGCAACACGGTGATTCTTTCCATCATTGACCGCTTCTCGAAGATGGCTCACCTCGAAGCGCTGCCTAAGTTGCCTTCAGCAAAGGAGACGGCTGAACGTGTACTCCAGAATGTCTTCCGGATCCATGGCCTACCAATGAACATTGTGCCGGACCGGGGCTCCCAGTTTACGTCCACCGTTTGGCGGGAGTTTTGCTCCCTTTTGGGGGCTACAGTCAGCTTGTCCTCTGGATTTCACCTGCAGTCCAATGGACAGACGGAACGGTTGAACCAGGAGATGGAGTCGACCTTGAGGTGCATGGCTGCGCAGACTCCATCCTCCTGGTCCTCTCAGCTGTTGTGGGTGGAGTACGCCCACAATTTCTTGACGAGCTCGGCCACTGGACTGTCTCCTTTCCAATGCGCATAAGGTTTCCAGCAACCACTATTCCCTGCCCAGGAGAGGGAGGCTAATGTCCCGTCTGTCCAAGCCCTCATCCGCTGTTGCAAAGGACATGGAACAGGGTTCGTGCGGCTCTCCTATGAGCTTCCACCCAGTATTCGGCAGCGGCCAATCGCCACCGCAAGCAGAGTCCCCAGTACAAGGAGGGAGATCGGGTCTGGCTCTCCACCAGAGACATTCCTCTCAGAGTGGAGTCTAAGAAATTGGCTCAACGATTCATCGGTCCCTACACAATAGGGAAGATCATCAACCCGGTGGCGGTAAGGTTGAGGCTCCCTCGGTCTATGTGGATTCATCCAAAATTTCATGTTTCCAGGATCAAGCCCCTTCAGGAGAGTCCTCTGGTTCCAGCCCTTGTTTCAGCTCTCCAGCTGGGTCCCAGTTCCAGCTCGACTCCAGCCCTTGTTCCAGCTCTCCAGCTGGGTCCCAGTCCCAGCTCGGCTCCAACCCATGTTCCAGCTCTCCGGCTCGGTCTCGGCTCAGTTCCAGCCCTCGGTCCAGCTCTCCGGCTTGGTCCCAGTCCCCGGCTCGACTCCAGCCCTCGGTTCAGCTCTACATCTCGGTTCCGTTCCTTGGTCCAGTTCCAGCCCTCGGTCCAACTCTCCGGCTTGGTCCCAGTTCCCGGCTCAACCTCAGTCCTCAGCTCAGCTCTCCAGCTTCCTGTCCGTATCTTTGTCTGGTTGCTTTAATAAAGAAACACCTACCTTCACTGTCTTTGAGCATTTGAGTCCTCAGTCCTTCCTCACAGCTTTAACTGCATTATTTTAGCTTTAATTTGAGGGTCCAAATCAGGTGAACGGTGTAGGAATTAGTATAGTTTGTATATGTGCCTCCCACTTTTTAAGGGACCAAAAGTAATGGGACAATTGGCTGCTCAGCTGTTCCATGATCAGGTGTGTGGCCCTCATTATCCCATTTACAAGGAGCAGATAAAAGGTTCAGACTTCTTTTCAAGTGTGCTATTTGCATTTGGAAACTGGTTTACAATTAGATTAGTCCTGGTTTTATTCAGATTTAGTCCCAGTTTAGACCAGGTTTGATCTTTGTTCAGACCTAAATCTAGAAATAGTTTAGATCTGGCTTAGACTTTATTTAGTCCACAATTAGCTCTGAATGTAGACATGGTTTAGTCCCAGTTTAGTCTTAGTTTAATTCTTGTCCAGTTCTGATTTTGACCTGGTTGAGTTATAGGTTTGAACTGGTTTAATCTCGGATTTAGTGAACGTGTGAGAATGTTGCTCTGGTGTATGAATGTGTGAATGTTGCTCTGGTGTATGAATGTGTGTGAATGTTGCTTTGGTGTATGAATGTGTGTAAATGTTGCTCTGGTGTATGAATGTGTAACGATAACGATCTGGTGTATGAATGTGTGAATGTTGCTCTGGTGTATGAATGTGTGTGAATGTTGCTTTGGTGTATGAATGTGTAAATGTTGCTCTGGTGTATGAATGTGTAACGATAACGCTCTGGTGTATGAATGTGTGAATGTTGCTCTGGTGTATGAATGTGTGTGAATGTTGCTTTGGTGTATGAATGTGTGAATGTTGCTCTGGTGTATGAATGTGTGTGAATGTTGATTTGGTGTATGAATGTGTGAATGTTGCTCTGGTGTAAGAATGTGTGAGAATGTTGCTCTGGTGTATGAATGTGTAACGATAACGATCTGGTGTATGAATGTGTAAATGTTGCTCTGGTGTATGAATGTGTAACGATAACGATCTGGTGTATGAATGTGTGAATGTTGCTCGTGTGTGAATGTTGCTCTGGTGTATTAATGTGTGAATGTTGCTCTGGTGTATGAATGTGTGAGAGTGTTGCTCTGGTGTATGAATGTGTGAGAATGTTGCTCTGGTGTATGAATGTGTGAGAGTGTTGCTCTGGTGTATGAATGTGTGAGAATGTTGCTCTGGTGTATGAATGTGTGAGAGTGTTGCTCTTATGTATAAATGTGTGAATGTTGCTCTGGTGTATGAATGTGTGAGAAAAACGCTCTGGTGTAAGAATGTGTGAGAATTTTGGTCTGGTGTATGAATGTGTGAGAGTGTTGCTCTTATGTATAAATGTGTGAATGTTGCTCTGGTGTATGAATGTGTGAGAATAACGCTCTGGTGTATGAATGTGTGTGAATATTGCTTTGGTGTATGAATGTGTGAATGTTGCTCTGGTGTATGAATGAGTAAGAATATTGCTCTGGTGTATGAATGTGTGAATGTTGCTCTGGTGTATGAATGTGTGAGAATAACGCTCTGGTTTATGAATGTGTGTGAATATTGCTTTGGTGTATAAATGTGTGAATGTTGCACTGGTGTATGAATGTGTAAATGTTGCTCTGGTGTATAAATGTGTGTGAATGTTGCTCTGGTGTATGAATGTATGAATGTTGCTCTGGTGTATGAATGTGTGAATGTTGCTCTGGTGTATGAATGTGTGAGAATAACGCTCTGGTTTATGAATGTGTGTGAATATTGCTTTGGTGTATGAATGTGTAAATGTTGCTCTGGTGTATAAATGTGTGTGAATGTTGCTCTGGTGTATGAATGTGTGAATGTTGCTCTGGTGTATTAATGTGTGAATGTGTGTGAATGTTGCTCTGGTGTAAAAATGTGTGTAAATGTTGCTCTAAAGTATGAATGTGTGACTGTTGCTCTGGTGTATGAATGTGTGAGAATGTTGCTCTGGTGTATGAATGTGTTAATGTTGCTCTGGTGTATGAATGTGTGTGAATATTGCTCTGGTGTATGAATGTGTAAATATTGCTCTGGTGTATGAATGTGTGTGAATGTTGCTCTGGTGTAAGAATGTGTGAATGTTGCTCTGGTGTATGAATGAGTGAGAATGTTGCTCTGGTGTATGAATGTGTGAGAATAACGCTCTGGTGTATGAATGTGTGTGAATGTTGCTCGGGTGTACGAATGTGTAAATGTTGCTTTGGTGTATGAATGTGTGTGAATGTTGCTCTGGTGTATGAATGTGTGAATGTTGCTCTAGTGTATGAATGTGTGTAAATGTTGCTTGTGTGTATGAATGTGTGAGAATGTTGCTCTGGTGTATGAATGTGTGAATGTTGCTCTGGTGTATGAATGTGTGAGAATGTTGCACTGGTGTATGAATGTGTATGAATGTGTGAATGTTGCTCTGGTGTATGAATTTGTTTGAATGTTGCTCTGGTGTATGAATTTTTTTGACTGTTGCTCTGGTGTATGAATGTGTGAGAATGTTATTCTGGTGTAAGATCATGTGAATGTTGCTCTGGTGAATGAATGTGCAAAAATGTTGCTCTGGTGTATGAATCTGTGTGAATGTTGCTCTGGTGTAGAACGTGTGTGAATGTTGCACTGGTGTATGAATGTGTAAATGTTGCTCTGGTGTATGAATGTGTGTGAATGTTGCTCTGGTCTATGAATGTGTGTGAATGTTGCTCTGGTGTAAGAAAGATGTGTGAATGTTGTACTGGTGAATGAATTTTTTTGACTGTTGCTCTGGTGTATGAATGTGTGAGAATGTTGCTCTGGTGTATGAATGTGTGAGAATGTTGCTCTGGTGTATAAATGTGTGTGAATGTTGCTCTGGTGTATGAATTTGTAAATGTTGCTCTGGTGTATGAATGTGTGTGAATGTTGCTCTGGTGTATGAATGTGTGAGAATGTTGCTCTGGTGTATGAATGTTTGAGAATGTTGCTCTGGTGTATAAATGTGTGTGAATGTGGATCTGGTGTATGAATTTGTGAATGTTGCTCTGGTGTATGAATGTGTGAGAATGTTGCTCTGGTGTATGAATGTGTGTCAATGTTGCACTGGTGTATGAATGTGTATGATTATGTGAATGTTGCTCTGGTGTATGAATGTGTGAATGTTGTTCTGGTGTAAGAATGTGTGTAAATGTTGCACTGGTGTATGAATGTGTGAGAATGTTGCTCTGGTGTATGAATGTGCGAGAATGTTGCTCTGGTGTATAAATGTGTGTGAATGTTGCTCTGGTGTAAGAACGTGTGTGAATGTTGCACTGGTGTATGAATGTGTAAATGTTGCTCTGGTGTATGAATGTGTGTGAATGTTGCTCTGGTGTATGAATGTGTGAGAATGTTGCTCTGGTGTATGAATGTGTGTGAATGTTGCTCTGGTCTATGAATGTGTGTGAATGTTGCACTGGTGTATGAATTTTTTTGACTGTTGCTCTGGTGTATGAATGTGTGAGAATGTTGCTCTGGTGTATGAATGTGTGGGAATATTAATCTGGTGTATGAATGTGTGAATGTTGCTCTGGTGTATGAATGTGCGAGAATGTTGCTCTGGTGTATACATGTGTGTGAATGTTGCTCTGTTGTAAGAACGTGTGTGAATGTTGCACTGGTGTATGAATGTGTGAGAATGTTGCTCTGGTGTATGAATGTGCGAGAATGTTGCTCTGGTGTATAAATGTGTGTGAATGTTGCTCTGGTGTAAGAACGTGTGTGAATGTTGCACTGGTGTATGAATGTGTAAATATTGCTCTGGTGTATGAATGTGTGTGAATGTTGCTCTGGTGTATGAATGTGTGAGAATGTTGCTCTGGTGTATGAATGTGTGTGAATGTTGCTCTGGTGTAAGAATGTGTGTGAATGTTGCACTGGTGTATGAATTTTTTTGACTGTTGCTCTGGTGTATGAATGTATGAGAATGTTGCTCTGGTGTATGAATGTAAGAGAATGTTGCTCTGGTGTATGAATGTGTGGGAATATTAATCTGGTGTATGAATGTGTGAATGTTGCTCTGGTGTATGAATGTGCGAGAATGTTGCACTGGTGTATACATGTGTGTGAATGTTGCTCTGGTGTAAGAACGTGTGTGAATGTTGCACTGGTGTATGAATGTGTAAATGTTGCTCTGGTGTATGAATGTGTGAGAATGTTGCTCTGGTGTATGAATGTGTGAGAATGTTGCACTGGTGTATGAATGTGTATGAATGTGTGAATGTTGCTCTGGTGTATGATTGTGTGAATGTTGCTCTGGTGTATAAATGTGTGTGAATGTTGCTCTTGTGTATGAATGTGTGTGAGTGTTGCTCTGGTGAATGAATGTGTGAATGTTGCTCTGGTGTATAAATGTGTGTGAATGTTGATCTTGTGTATGAATGTGTGTGAGTGTTGCTCTGGTGAATGATTGTGTGAATGTTGCTCTGGTGTATAAATGTGTGTGAATGTTGCTCTGGTGTATGAATGTTTGTGAATGTTGCTCTGGTTAGTGAATGTGTGAATGTTGCTCTGGTGTATGATTGTGTGAATGTTGCTCTGGTGTATAAATGTGTGTGAATGTTGCTCTGGTGTATGAATGTGTCAGTGTTGCTCTGGTGTATGAATGTGTGAATGTTGCTCTGGTGTATGAATGTGTGAATGTTGCTCTGGTTAGTGAATGTGTGAATGTTGCTTTGGTGTATGATTGTGTGAATGTTGCTCTGGTGTATAAATGTGTGTGAATGTTGCTCTGGTGTATGAATTTGTGAATGTTGCTCTTGTGTATGAATGTGTGTGAGTGTTGCTCTGGTGTATGAATGTGTGAATGTTGCTCTGGTGTATGAATGTGTGAGACTGTTGCTCTGGTGTATGAATGTGTGAGAATGTTTCTCTGGTGTATGAATGTGTGAATGTTGCTCTTATGTATAAATGTGTGAATGTTGCTCTGGTGTGTGAATGTGTGAATGTTGCTCTGGTGTATGAATGTGTGAGAATGTTGCTCTGGTGTATGAATGTGTGAATGTTGTTCCGGTGTAAGAATGTGTGTGAATGTTGCTCTTATGTATAAATGTGTGAATGTTGCTCTGGTGTATGAATGTGTGAATGTTGCTCTGGTGTATGAATGTGTGAATGTTGCTCTGGTGTATGAATGTGTGTGAATGTTGCTCTGGTGTATGAATGTGTCAGTGTTGCTCTGGTGTATGAATGTGTGAATGTTGCTCTGGTGTATGAATGTGTGAATGTTGCTCTGGTTAGTGAATGTGTGAATGTTGCTCTGGTGTATGATTGTGTGAATGTTGCTCTGGTGTATAAATGTGTGTGAATGTTGCTCTGGTGTATGAATGTTTGTGAATGTTGCTCTGGTTAGTGAATGTGTGAATGTTGCTCTGGTGTATGATTGTGTGAATGTTGCTCTGGTGTATAAATGTGTGTGAATGTTGCTCTGGTGTATGAATGTGTCAGTGTTGCTCTGGTGTATGAATGTGTGAATGTTGCTCTGGTGTATGAATGTGTGAATGTTGCTCTGGTTAGTGAATGTGTGAATGTTGCTTTGGTGTATGATTGTGTGAATGTTGCTCTGGTGTATAAATGTGTGTGAATGTTGCTCTGGTGTATGAATTTGTGAATGTTGCTCTTGTGTATGAATGTGTGTGAGTGTTGCTCTGGTGTATGAATGTGTGAATGTTGCTCTGGTGTATGAATGTGTGAGACTGTTGCTCTGGTGTATGAATGTGTGAGAATGTTTCTCTGGTGTATGAATGTGTGAATGTTGCTCTTATGTATAAATGTGTGAATGTTGCTCTGGTGTGTGAATGTGTGAATGTTGCTCTGGTGTATGAATGTGTGAGAATGTTGCTCTGGTGTATGAATGTGTGAATGTTGTTCTGGTGTAAGAATGTGTGTGAATGTTGCTCTGGTGTATGAATGTGTGAGAATGTTGCTCTGGTGTATGAATGTGTGGGAATATTAATCTGGTGTATGAATGTGTGAATGTTGCTCTGGTGTATGAATGTGCGAGAATGTTGCACTGGTGTATACATGTGTGTGAATGTTGCTCTGGTGTAAGAACGTGTGTGAATGTTGCACTGGTGTATGAATGTAAATGTTGCTCTGGTGTATGAATGTGAGAATGTTGCTCTGGTGTATGAATGTGTGAGAATGTTGCACTGGTGTATGAATGTGTATGAATGTGTGAATGTTGCTCTGGTGTATGATTGTGTGAATGTTGCTCTGGTGTATAAATGTGTGTGAATGTTGCTCTGGTGTATGAATGTGTGTGAATGTTGCTCTGGTGTAAGAATGTGTGAATGTTGCTCTGGTGTATATAAATGTGTGAATGTTGATCTGTGTATGAATGTGTGAGTGTTGCTCTGGTGAATGATTGTGTGAATGTTGCTCTGGTGTATAAATGTGTGTGAATGTTGCTCTGGTGTATGAATGTTTGTGAATGTTGCTCTGGTTAGTGAATGTGTGAATGTTGCTCTGGTGTATGATTGTGTGAATGTTGCTCTGGTGTATAAATGTGTGAATGTTGCTCTGGTGTATGAATGTGTCAGTGTTGCTCTGGTGTATGAATGTGTGAATGTTGCTCTGGTGTATGAATGTGTGAATGTTGCTCTGGTTAGTGAATGTGTGAATGTTGCTTTGGTGTATGATTGTGTGAATGTTGCTCTGGTGTATAAAATGTGTGAATGTTGCTCTGGTGTATGAATTTGTGAATGTTGCTCTTGTGTATGAATGTGTGAGTGTTGCTCTGGTGTATGAATGTGTGAATGTTGCTCTGGTGTATGAATGTGTGAGACTGTTGCTCTAGTGTATGAATGTGTGAGAATGTTTCTCTGGTGTATGAATGTGTGAATGTTGCTCTTATGTATAAATGTGTGAATGTTGCTCTGGTGTGTGAATGTGTGAATGTTGCTCTGGTGTATGAATGTGTGAGAATGTTGCTCTGGTGTATGAATGTGAATGTTGTTCTGGTGTAAGAATGTGTGAATGTTGCTCTTATGTATAAATGTGTGAATGTTGCTCTGGTGTATGAATGTGTGAATGTTGCTCGTATGAATGTGTGAATGTTGCTCTGGTGTATGAATGTGTGTGAATGTTGCTCTGGTGTATGAATGTGTCAGTGTTGCTCTGGTGTATGAATGTGTGAATGTTGCTCTAGGTGTATGAATGTGTGAATGTTGCTCTGGTTAGTGAATGTGTGAATGTTGCTCTGGTGTATGATTGTGTGAATGTTGCTCTGGTGTATAAATGTGTGTGAATGTTGCTCTGGTGTATGAATGTTTGTAATGTTGCTCTGGTTAGTGAATGTGTGAATGTTGCTCTGGTGTATGATTGTGTGAATGTTGCTCTGGTGTATAAATGTGTGAATGTTGCTCTGGTGTATGAATGTGTCAGTGTTGCTCTGGTGTATGAATGTGTGAATGTTGCTCTGGTGTATGAATGTGTGAATGTTGCTCTGGTTAGTGAATGTGAATGTTGCTTTGGTGTATGATTGTGTGAATGTTGCTCTGGTGTATAAATGTGTGTGAATGTTGCTCTGGTGTATGAATTTGTGAATGTTGCTCTTGTGTATGAATGTGTGTGAGTGTTGCTCTGGTGTAAGAATGTTTGAATGTTGCTCTGGTGTATGAATGTGTGAGACTGTTGCTCTGGTGTATGAATGTGTGAGAATGTTTCTCTGGTGTATGAATGTGTGAATGTTGCTCTTATGTATAAATGTGTGAATGTTGCTCTGGTGTGTGAATGTGTGAATGTTGCTCTGGTGTATGAATGTGTGAGAATGTTGCTCTGGTGTATGAATGTGTGAATGTTGTTCTGGTGTAAGAATGTGTGTGAATGTTGCTCTTATGTATAAATGTGTGAATGTTGCTCTGGTGTATGAATGTGTGAATGTTGCTCTGGTGTATGAATGTGTGAATGTTGCTCTGGTGTATGAATGTGTGTGAATGTTGCTCTGGTGTATGAATGTGTCAGTGTTGCTCTGATGTATGAATGTGTGAATGTTGCTCTGGTGTATGAATGTGTGAATGTTGCTCTGGTTAGTGAATGTGTGAATGTTGCTCTGGTGTATGATTGTGTGAATGTTGCTCTGGTGTATAAATGTGTGTGAATGTTGCTCTTGTGTATGAATGTGTGTGAGTGTTGCTCTGGTGTATAAAGAACAACTCGTGGTGCGAAGATATACAGACTGTTGACGAGCACTGTTCACCAGATGTGGAGTTATTACTGCTGAAGTGCCGTCCGTATTATCTACCGAGGGAATTTACTGCTGTGTTTTTGGCCGCTGTTTACATCCCCCCGCGTGCTGACTCCACAGCAGCACTCAGCAAACTCCATGACATTTAGTCATTTACATTTACATTTAGTCATTTAGCAGACGCTTTTATCCAAAGCGACATACAAGTGAGGATAACAATGGAAGCAATTTTAACAACACAAGGTACAAAAAGCATAAGTGCACAAAAAACTAGTCAGTTTAAACTCAGCGCAGTATACAATGCTAAGGGTAAGAGAATTTTTTTTTTTTTTTTTTTAGAAAGGAATCGATAGAAAGGAAGTAGGACTCAGTGTTTGTCAGTCAGGTGTGGAAGAGATGTGTTTTCAGGTGTTTTTAAAGATGGCTACAGAATCTGCTGATCTTGTAGCAGCAGGTAGATCATTCCACCAATGTGGAACAGATCCAGAGAAGGTGCGTGAGAGTGATTTTGTACCTTTTGGGGACGGTACCACCAGGCGTTGTTCATTTGCAGAGCGCAGGGATCTGGTAGGAACGTAGGTCTGTATTAGTGAGTGGAGATATGGGGTGCAGAACCAGAGGTGGTCTTGTAGGCCAAGAGCATAGCTTTGAACTTGATGCGGGCGTCAACCGGGAGCCAGTGTAACCTAATGAATAGAGGAGATACGTGTGCTCTCTTCGGTTCATTAAAGACCACTCTTGCCGCTGCATTCTGGATCAGCTGCAGAGGTTTGGTTGTGCAGGCGGGAGTCCAGCCAGTAGGGCATTGCAATAGTCCAGTTTGGACAAGACAAGAGCCTGGACTAGAATTTGCGGAGTGCTCTGATAGGAAAGGTCTAATTTTTCTAATGTTGTAGAGGATGAATCTACAGGACCGGGTGGTGCTGGCGACATGACTTGTGAAGTTTAGCTGATCATCAATTACCACTCCCAGATTTCTGGCAGTGCTGGACGGTGTGATGGTTGATGGGCCTAGTTGAATGGAGAGGTTGTGGTGGGTCTTTGGATAAAATACTCTTGACCACGCTTCACAGCAACATACGTGGTGCATACAGGGCTGCACCCGCCCCACTTCGACACTGACCACATCTCTTGTTCCTGTACCCTGCTTACAGACAAAGACTGAAACAAGCACACCCTGTCACCAAACAGATCAAACTCTGGACCCCGGAGAGAGATCACCCTGCAGGATTGTTTTGCACTGACAGACTGGGATGTGTTTAAAGCTGCAGCCACTGTGGAGGACTCTTCCATTAGCGTACAGGATTATGCTGAGTATGTGTCTGGGTACATCAGCACTTGTGTTGATAACATCGTGCCCACCATACAAATCAGGAAGTTTCCCAACCAGAAGCCCTGGATAAACAGTCAGGTACGCGTCACATGCTGCGTGCTCGCTCTCTTGCATTTAGATCAGGCAATGAGAACGAGTACAAAGCTGCGAAGTATGGACTGAGAAAAGCCATCACAGCGGCCAAGAGGCAGTACAGAGAGAAGCTGGACAGCTTCTACTCTACTGCGGATTCAGGGCGGATGTGGCAAGGCCTGCAGCACATCACAGACTACAGGACCACCACCAACAACATCGCATCAACAGACAGCCTGCCGGATGACCTCAACAATTTCTACGCCCGCTTTGAGGCTCCCAGCAACACTGCAGAGAGGAGCTCACACACACCTGGATCACCCAACCCCCTCCTCCACCAACCATCTCAACAACACAGGTACACAGAGCTCTGAGGAAGATCAACCCCCGCAAAGCAGCAGGACCAGACAACATTCCTGGGCCCTCAGAGCATGTGCCAACGAGCTGGTTGATGTTTTCACCTCCATCTTCAACCTCTCCCTCAGCCAGCGCATTGTACCACCATGCTTCAAGACCACGACCATCGTCCCCCTGCCCAAGAAGAACCCACCCACCTGCCTGAATGACTACAGGCCAGTGGCACTCACTCCAATCATTATGAAGTGTTTCGAGAGAGTGGTGCTGGCCCACATTCAGAGCAGCATACCGGACACCATTGACCCCCTGCAGTATGCCTACCGGCCCAACAGATCTACCTCGACTGCCGTCCACTACTCCCTCTCACACCTGGAGAACAAGGACTCATACATACGGATACTTTTTATAGATTACAGCTCCGCCTTCAACACGGTCATCCCACACAAACTCACCCACAAACTGTCCACACTTGGTTTGCACCCCACCCTCTGTGACTGGCTCCTAGATTTCCTGACTGGCAGGCCTCAGTCTGTCAGGATTGGTAATAGGACTTCAGCCAGCACCATCACAAACATTGGTACTCCACAGGGCTGTGTACTCAGCCCCATCCTCTACACCCTGTACACCTACGACTGTGTCGCCTCTCACAAGGACAACATCATCCTGAAGTTTGCTGACGACACCGCAGTGATAGGACGCATCGCTGGCGGTGACGAGGCAGCTTACAGGAGGGAGGTGGCCAGTCTGGTGTCATGGTGTGAAGACAACAACCTCACCCTCAACACGGACAAGACAAAGGAGATGATAGTGGACATGAGGAGGGAGAGGAGAACGCCTCAGCCACTGTTCATCCGGGAACTTGAAGTGGAGAGGGTGAGCAACTTCAAATACTTGGGTGTCCACATCAATGAGGACCTCACTTGGACACCTCACATCACACAGCTGGTCAAGAAGGCTCAACAGCGGCTGTATTTTCTGAGGAGGCTGAGGAAGTTTGGCATGTCGCCCAAGATCCTCAGCAACTTCTACAGCTGCACCATTGAGAGTGTC
Organism: Perccottus glenii; assembly: GCA_024416835.2. Classification (NCBI taxonomy): domain Eukaryota; kingdom Metazoa; phylum Chordata; class Actinopteri; order Gobiiformes; family Odontobutidae; genus Perccottus; species Perccottus glenii. Next base: position 2,163,895 of record CM044549.2, on the reverse strand, counting down.
CTGACCAGCTGCATCACTGTGTGGTACGGCAGCACTTCTGTCATGGACCGCAAACGCCTGCAGAGAGTGGTGAAGACTGCGCAGAAGATCACCAGGACTCCACTGCCCTCTCTGCAGAGCATCTACCACCGCAGAGTCCACAGAAGAGCTGCTTCCATCCTCAAAGACCCCTCCCACCCACAACATGGTCTGTTCACACTTCTACCCTCAGGACGGAGGTTCAGAAGTGTGAAATGCAGGACTTCCAGAATGAAGAACTCATTCTTTCCTCTGCCATAAGACTCCTAAACAGCAGATAGGAGTCTACAATCACAATCACAACATTACATGAACAATTGTTTACCTACTGCACTACCTCACTTTACTTTACACCGTCACTTTACTTTACACGTCACTTTACACCATCACAACTGCACTACCTCACCTTACTACACTTTACACTTTTTGTATATTTGTATTTTTTTGGTATACTTCCATTATTATTACTTGTATATTTGTCTTATTTTTTTATTTTTACTTAATTGTGTGACATTTTACTGTGGACGGCAAAGTAAGAATTTCATTGTATAGGGAAACATGCTTTCTGTCTGTACACATGACAATAAACACTTTGAATCTTGAATCTTTGAATCTAAATGTGTGTGAATGTTGCTCTGGTGTATGAATTTGTGAATGTGAATGGTTAGTGAATGTGTGAATGTCGCTCTGGTGTATGATTGTGTGAATGTTGCTCTGGTGTATAAATGTGTGTGAATGTTGCTCTGGTGTATGAATGTGTCAGTGTTGCTCTGGTGTATGAATGTGTGAATGTTGCTCTGGTGTATGAATGTGTGAATGTTGCTCTGGTGTATGAATGTGTGAATGTTGCTCTGGTTAGTGAATGTGTGAATGTTGCTTTGGTGTATGATTGTGTGAATGTTGCTCTGGTGTATAAATGTGTGTGAATGTTGCTCTGGTGTATGAATTTGTGAATGTTGCTCTTGTGTATGAATGTGTGTGAGTGTTGCTCTGGTATATGAATGTGTGAATGTTGCTCTGGTGTATGAATGTGTGAGACTGTTGCTCTGGTGTATGAATGTGTGAGAATGTTTCTCTGCTGTTTGAATGTGTGAATGTTGCTCTGGTGTATGAATGTATGAGATTGTTGGGACAACAGATGGAAATTAGCCTAAGGCTACAATCTAGCTCCTGATATTCACATGACTCCATTGGATAACATGGGGTAAATACATGACTTTTATGCATGGGCCTATGGAAAACAGCTGAATCTGGTGGAATACAATAAAAATTGACAACTATCACTACTTTTCTTTGAAATTAAATGCTGATATTACAGAATGCATGGTTTTATAGTGTAATGGCAGTGAGTGTGGTTTTAATGGAAGAAACCGCGCCGTGTGTTACTACCACTCTGTCATGTGGTGCACCGGCGTCTATTCTCACCTGCTCGCGGGCTGGTTTCGTTTGAATTGTTTACAGCCATCTGGAGGCGTGTCCTGCTGAATTAAATTACTTGAATAGACGGTTATCTAAGTGTGCGTAACTACCGCGGCAGCGGTCGTGGCAGCTCTCATCGCGTGAAGACCAAAGAGAGTAAAGACCACTGACTCTACCTGTACGCGACTCCACCGAGCAGGGACACACCCACAGTTTGCACTTATAATTTATTATTTCTACTTTTAATTTCTTCCTACATATTTCATTTTCTACTCTTCTTCAATGTGTTTTCAAATTCCTACTGTCATTTCAACACGGAAATTATCTTTCTGTTTCACACAAAAGGCGATGCAACCATAATAATCTGCATGTTATTTCACTGTCCATAACTGCCCCTTCTACTTTCCCAATAGGCTTGTGGAACTGACAGTCTGATTTCATTACAGCTTTTGTTCAACATTTGGGTCTTTCAGTTGTAGCACTTACAGAAACATGGATCAAACCAGAGGACTCTGCCACTCCCGCCGCCCTCTCCCATAATCACACTTTCTCCCACAGTCCTCGCCTCACAAGAAGGGTTGGAGGGACCGGAGTACTTATCCCTACCGACTGGAAGTTCAAACAGCTATCACCCTTGTGTGACGACAGCTCCTTTGAGTTTCATGCTGTCATCACCCACCCTGTTAAAAGTCATTTTGTAGTTATCTATCGGCCCCAGGTCCGCTCAGACATTTCTTGGAGGCGTTGGATCCACTTCTTTCATCCTTCCCTGAGGATGGTACTCCTCTGGTGGTATTAGGAGACTTTAACATCCACCTTGAAAAGCCACAGGCTGCTAACTTCATTAACCTAACTGCATCATTTGACCTCAAGCGGGTTTCCACATCGGCAACCCACAAGTCTGGTAACCAACTAGATCTTATCTACATAAGATACTGCTCCACTCGGCACACTCAGGTCACGCCACTGCACACTTCTGATCATTTCTTCATTACTCTCAACCTTGACCTAACTTCTCCAGACACTGCAATTGTTTTACCGCTGGTCACTTTCCGACGCAACCTGCGTACACTCAGTCCCTCCCTCTTTTCCTCTGCCGTCTCTTCTGTACTCCCCCTCTGAGGAGCTCTCTCTTTTAAACACAAACAATGCCACCAACACTCTGTGCTCCACGCTTACATCCTGCTTGGACAACTTATGCCCTCTTACATCTAGACCAGCCCGTACATCCTCGTCTGCCCCCTGGTTATCCGATGTTCTACGCGAGCATTGCGCCAGCCTCCGGTCAGCTGAGAGAAAATGGCGCAAGTCAAAAGATCCTACTAACCTCTGTATCTACCAGTCTCTCCTCTCTATTTTCTCCGCTGATGTCACCTCTGCAAAAACTGACTACTATCATTCTAAATTAATCAATTCACTCCCACACTCTCTTTAAAACCTTCTCCACTGGGTCATTCCCCACAGCTTTCAAAGAGGCCCGCATCACACCACTACTGAAGAAACCCACTCTTAACCCTACTCTGCTAGAAAACTACAGACCGGTTTCCCTCCTTCCCTTCATTGCCAAAGCTCTGGAGTGAGTTGTGTTTACTCAGCTCTCATCCTTTCTCACACGGAACAACCTCCTGGACCAGAACCAGTCTGGGTTCAAGAGCGGACATTCCACCGAAACTGCCCTGCTCTCAGTCATCGAAGCTCTGAGACTGGCAAAGGCAACATCCAAGTCATCTGTACTCATCTTACTGGATCTGTCTGCTGCTTTTGACACTGTTAATCATCACATCCTCCTGTCTTCTCTCAGTGCGATGGGTGTCTCTGGAATGGCGTTGCAGTGGTTCAAGTCTTACCTCTCGGATAGGTCATTCAGAGTATCCTGGAGAAACGAGGTCTCTGAGTCCCTACATCTCTATACAGAGGTGCCACAGGGCTCAGTGCTTGGACCGCTACTCTTTTCCATATACATGACATCCCTTGGCTCTGTCATCCAAAAACATGGCTTTTCCTATCACTGCTGCAGATGACACTCAACTCCGTCATTTCAACCTGATGATCCAACGGTCTCTGCTCGCGTCTCGGGATGCCTGAATGACATCTCACTTTGGATGAAGGACCATCACCTGCAGCTGAACCTTGCAAAAACAGAACTGCTTGTGATTCCGGCCAAACCAGGGACCTGCCATAACCTCTCCATTCAACTAGACCCATCAACCATTACACCGTCCAGCACTGCCAGAAATCTGGGAGTGGTAATTGATGATCAACTAAACTTCACAAGTCATGTCGCCAGCACCACCCGGTCCTGTAGATTCATCCTCTACAACATTAGGAAAATTAGTCCTTTCCTATCAGAGCACTCCACGCAAATTCTAGTCCAGGCTCTTGTCTTGTCCAAACTGGATTATTGCAATGCTCTACTGGCTGGACTCCCTGCTGCACAACCAAACCTCTGCAGTTGATCCAGAATGCAGCGGCAAAAGTGGTCTTTAATGTCTTAAAAAAATATATATATATATATATATATATATATATATAGACAAGGCAAGGCAAGGCAATTTTATTTATATAGCACAATTCATACACTGGGTAACTCAAAGTGCTTTACAGTAATAAAAGACAATTTAAAAGATTTATATTAAGAAACATAAGAAAAAATTAAAAACATTTTAAAAGAAGAGTGCAGATAAAAGAAAAAACTAACACTTTAGGTTGTAGTGTAGGCGGAGCTAAAGAGGAAGGTTTTTAACCTCCTTGAACATTGTTAAAGTTGAGGCTTGTTTTACTTCATCTGGGAGGCTATTCCAGGTTTTTGCTGCATGAAACTTAAACGCTGCTTCACCCTGTTTAGTTCTAACTCTGGGCACGAGCAGAAGGCCTGTCCCAGATGTTCTCAGAGTCCGAGGAGGTTCATAAGTAACTAGCATGTCAGAGATATATTCTGGTGCTAAACCATTTAGAGACTTGTAAACCAGAAGTGCTGTTTTAAAGTCTATTCTCTGAGCAACAGGAAGCCAGTGCAGAGATTTTAAAACTGGCGTGATGTGGTTGTACTTCCTGGTTTTGGTTAGAACCCGAGCAGCCGCGTTCTGTATAAGCTGCAGCTGTCTTAACCCTCGTTTTGAGAGACCAGTGAGCAGGCCGTTACAGTAATCTAACCTGCTGGAGACAAAAGCATGGATAAGTTTCTCTAAGTCTGGTTGAGACACCATCCCTTTGACTCTGGAAATGTTTTTAAGGTGATAAAATGCAGATGATGTAATTGACTTAATGTGACTGTGGAAATTCAAGTCTGAGTCCATGATGACCCCTAGATTTACATTTACATTTACATTTAGTCATTTAGCAGACGCTTTTATCCAAAGCGACTTACAAGTGAGGATAACAATGGAAGCAATTTTAACAACACAAGGTACAAAAAGCATAAGTGCACAAAAAACTAGTCAGTTTAAATTCAGCGCAGTATACAATGCTAAGGGTAAGAGAATTTTTTTTTTTTTTTTTTTAGAAAGGAATCGATAGAAAGGAAGTAGGACTCAGTGTTTGTCAGTCAGGTGTTGACGGAAGAGATGTGTTTTCAGGTGTTTTTTAAAGATGGCTACAGAATCTGCTGATCTTGTAGCAGCAGGTAGATCATTCCACCAATGTGGAACAGATCCAGAGAAGGTACGTGAGAGTGATTTTGTACCTTTTGGGACGGTACCACCAGACGTTGTTCATTTGCAGAGCGCAGGGATCTGGTAGGAACGTAGGTCTGTATTAGTGAGTGGAGATATGGGGTGCAGAACCAGAGGTGGTCTTGTAGGCCAAGAGCATAGCTTTGAACTTGATGCGGGCGTCAACCGGGAGCCAGTGTAACCTAATGAATAGAGGAGATACGTGCGCTCTCTTCGGTTCATTAAAGACCACTCTTGCCGCTGCATTCTGGATCAGCTGCAGAGGTTTGGTTGTGCAGGCGGGAGTCCAGCCAGTAGGGCATTGCAATAGTCCAGTTTGGACAAGACAAGAGCCTGGACTAGAATTTGCGTGGAGTGCTCTGATAGGAAAGGTCTAATTTTTCTAATGTTGTAGAGGATGAATCTACAGGACCGGGTGGTGCTGGCGACATGACTTGTGAAGTTTAGCTGATCATCAATTACCACTCCCAGATTTCTGGCAGTGCTGGACGGTGTAATGGTTGATGGGCCTAGTTGAATGGAGAGGTTGTGGTGGGTCTTTGGATGGGCCGGAATCACAAGCAGTTCTGTTTTTGCAAGGTTCAGCTGCAGGTGATGGTCCTTCATCCAAAGTGAGATGTCGCTCAGACATGCCGAGACGCGAGCAGAGACCGTCGGATCGTCAGGATGAAATGACAGGTGGAGTTGAGTGTCATCTGCATAGCAGTGATAGGAAAAGCCATGCTTCTGGATGACAGAGCCAAGGGATGTCATGTATATGGAAAAGAGCGGTCCGAGCACTGAGCCCTGTGGCACCCCTGTATTGAGATGTTGGGACTCAGAGACCTCATTTCTCCAGGATACTCTGAATGACCTATCCGAGAGGTAAGAATTGAACCATTGCAACGCCATTCCAGAGACACCCATCGCCCTGAGAGAGACAGGAGGATGTGATGATTAACAGTGTCAAAAGCAGCAGACAGATCCAGTAAGATGAGTACAGATGACTTGGATGTTGCCTTTGCCAGTCTCAGAGCTTCGATGACTGAGAGCAGGGCAGTTTCGGTGGAATGACCGCTCTTGAACCCAGACTGGTTCTGGTCCAGGAGGTTGTTCCGTGTGAGAAAGGATGAGAGCTGAGTAAACACAACTCGCTCCAGAGCTTTGGCAATGAAGGGAAGGAGGGAAACCGGTCTGTAGATTTCTAATCTGATTTTTAGATTTTAGAGAAAGAGACGCGAGGTGGCTGCTGACACTTTCTCTTTGTTTCTGTGGCCCAAAGATGATTAGTTCAGTCTTGTTTCTGTTCAGTTGGAGAAAATTATTTTGCATCCACATGTCAATCTGTGCGATGCAGTGACACAGTGAATGGATTGGTCCATTTTCACCTGCTGTGAGTGAAATGTAAATCTGAGTGTCATCTGCATAATTATGGTAGGATACGCCACAAGTGCGTATTAACTGGCCTAAAGGAAGCATGTAGAGATTGAATAATAGAGGTCCCAAGATAGACCCCTGTGGAACCCACATGTCAGGGCCATTTGGTCTGACACACAGTTACCAACCGAAACAAAGTACTTCCTGTCTTCAAGATAGGACTGAAACCATTTAAGGGCAGTTCCAGTGATACCTATCCATTCCTCTAATCTTTGTGTGAGGATTTCATGGTCCACTGTATCAAACGCAGCACTCAAGTCCAACAGAACTAAGACAGAGACTTTGCCTGCGCCAGTGTTCATACGGATGTCATTTGTGACTTTGATAAGTGCAGTCTCAGTGCTGTGATGGGGCCTGAATCCTGACTGAAAAGGATCAAAGCAGTTGTTAAGTAATAGAAAGTCATTAAGTTGCTGATATACAACTTTTTCGATGACTTTCCCTAAAAATGGCAGGTTTGATATGGGCCGATAGTTGTTGAGCATTGTAGCATCAAGACTGCTCTTCTTTAGGAGAGGCTTAATGACAGCAGTTTTTAAGGCCCTTGGAAATGTTCCAGACTGTAAGGAATTATTGACTATATCAGTGAGTTGTGGTAACAAACTGCTTAGTACTGATTTTAGAAATCTAGTGGGTAAAACATGGAGGCAGCAGGTGGATGAACTCAGGCTGGAGACAGTTTTTTCAATTGTTCTGTCATTAATGGGAGTAAAATGTGTTAACCCAACCAAGTGTCTCCTAGGTGGCTGCGATGTTGTTGTATGCCCTTTGGACTGTATCGCATGTTTAATGCCTTGAACCTTGTTGTTGAAAAACAATGCAAACTCATTGCATTTAGTGGTGGAAACTAATTCTGGTGGAAATGGAGCTGGAGGGTTTGTTAATCTGTTCACTGTAGCAAACAGGACACGTAGGTTGTTACTGATGATCTCTGAGAAGAATATTTCTCTTTCTTTTTGCAAAGTTTGATTGAAAACATGCAAATTCTCTTTGTATACCTCATAATGAATTAAGAGTTTCGATTTAAGCCATTTTCTTTCGGCTTTTCGGCATTCCCTTTTCTGTGCCCTGACAGAGTGAGCATTGCTCCATGAAGCCTTCTGCCTCGTCCTGATCACTTTAACCTTAACAGGAGCAATGGTGTCCATAACATTTAAAACACCTGAAGTATAACAATTCAACAAATCATCAACTTGACCTGATGAGGCATTTTCAAACCTGATTGCCTCCATAAACTGTGTCCTGGTGTTATCGTTAATGTATCTCTTTTTACAACAGTAGGTCCAACAGCAACTTTTGGAATTATGGACAGATGAAAAAAGACACATGAATGATCAGATAGAGCAACATCAATCACAGTGACATCTGAAATATGAACACCTTTAGTAATGACCAGGTCCAGAGTGTGACCTCTGTTATGGGTCGGCTCATTAACATGCTGACAAAGACCAAAAGGATCAAGAATAGTAGAAAGTTCTTTGGCATTTCTGTCACAAACATTATCCACATGCACATTAAAATCACCAGATATGACTATTTGTTCAAATTCTGTGCAAATAACCGAAAGCATTTCAGTAAACTCATCAATAAAATCATGACATTGTTGGGGTGGTTTGTAAAGAACTACATATAAAATAGATGGAGAAAACCTCAACTCCATTTTGAATGACACATACTTAAATGATGAAAACTCACCAAGTGATAGCTTCTGGATAAGAATATTATCCCTAAGAAAGGCACATACACCACCACCCTTTTTGTTTTCCCGTATTTTGGATAAAAATGTGAAATTCGATGGGGTGGATTCAATAAGGACTGCATTTCCAGTCCTGCTGTCTAACCATGTTTCTGTTAAAAACATAAAATCAAGCTTATTTGAAGTTATAAAATCATTAATTAAAAAAGATTTGTTTCCCAAAGACCTGACATTGAACAGTGCAAGTTTCAAGTTCGTTTGAGCAGGACCTGACTTTATCTGTTTGCAGGGGATTTGAATCAGATTTGTCTGATTAGACAATCTAACTGTTATTCTCTTCTTCAATCTGCGACTTCTGACTGTAGTTATGAAGCTAGGAGGGAGTGTTCTCTCCCAGGGCCTCAGGTTGATAAGTGGTTTATTATGACGAAAAGTCCTGGAACAGCAGAGGCCCTCAGTGTCCTAATCACTGATAGTAGCCTTGATGCTAGTCAAGGCTTTTGGAGCTGGTCTGGGCGGAGCTGGTTTGGGAGGGGGTGGAGGGGGTCTGACAGTGGTGCATTGGACTCTAGGTAGTGGCCGAGGTGAAGCAGTGGTACTCCTGGGTGGTATTGGGGGTGATGTTTTTAGTGATAATGATAGAACCCGTGACCTGGCCAAGTTAGGTGTAAGGGGTATCATCTTAATTCCAGATTTAACTAAAATTTCCAGGTGATCTGGAAATCCCATTGGTGAATCCGGAGATGGGACAGGGATGGTGAGGTCCGCAGAAGGTGTTGATGTTACTGGGGGGGTCCATGGTCCTATTGGGGGAGTCCATTTCAGTGGTGGAGGTGTTGATGGTGGTAGAGTCAGAGGAGGATCCTTGGCTGGTGAGGCAGGAGTGCTTTTTTCATTCAGTGGCTGAGGACCCTTTCTCTGTTCAAGAGGGCGCCCAGAACCATTTAGGTGTCTCAGGGAGTGCAGGAGATTATCCGTTAGCCTCCTGACCCCTCCCCTGTTTAGATCTGGGCCCTTTCCTTTGAACAGGTCATCACGTTCCCAAAACAAGTTACAGTTATCAATGAAGTGCACTCCTCTTGTCTCACAGGCCTTGGACAGCCATGTATTCAATGCAAGCAGCCGACTGAATTTATTGATCCGTCTGTCGATGTTTGGGAGTGGTCCACTGATAAAGGATTGCACTTCCAGGTTTTCAAGTTTATCTAAAAGCCTGGAGAAATCCTTTTTTAAAACTTCTGATTCCCCCTTCCTGGTGTCAACTGCACCCACGTGTAACATCAGCTGTTTAATCCCTGTGTGTTTGGACATGACTTGGGGGAGGAGTGCTGTTATATCAGTGACTGTAGCACTTGGAAAGCTGCATGTAGCAAATCTACTATTATTTAAGTCTCTGACAGCACCGTCTCCAAGCAGCAAGATATCTCTGACCTTCACTTTTGGCATAGATTCTCTGTCTCTGTTTACCTGGTGCTTTTCCACAGATTCATGTCTCCTGTTTTTCATAGAATAAGCTTGATTTACTCCATGTTTTTCATTTACAGCAGAGTTTTCTGGTTCATTCACCTTTAGCTCAGTCAGTGATTGGAATCTGTTTTTTAGCTGGATGTCTGGTGATGCTACATATGCTCTTGTGATGTCAGCATTCTTTTTTCTAATCCAGTGCTGCTTTGGCTGGGCACCAAGTTTATGCCAGGTGGTATCATTTTGTTTAAATCCCTTTGCTTTGCTCAGTTTTGGGAATGACACTGTATCATCCAAGTTTAAATTCACAGTCTTACCACATTGTGTGATCGGTACTGTCTCCTGAAGTCCTCTTTCAGATTCCAAAGCAAAAATCTTTGTTTGTAGCACACTGATTTCTTGTTGATATTTCCAGCAATTTTGGCAGAAAGAGTTTGTAGTAGTTGTTTTTACCCCAGACATGTTGAAAAATAGATATCAAGGCTCCAGTCGCTCGGCGAGTCCAACGTGTTGTTTAAAAGGTAAAAAAACCCAAGTAAAAACATAAAAGCAAAATCCAGTTAAAAGAAAGTAAAAAGTAAAAAGTACTGTAAAAAAGTTAATCATAAAATCATTGGCTAAATGTAGAGATAACTAAAAAAGAAAAGTAAAGCAGGCATGAGCAAGCAGAGGTGCGACTGCACTCTTCAGAAGCAGGAAGCATATATATATATTTCTTATTGTTAGCTTTATAAACTGACTAGTTTTTTGTGCACTTATGCTTTTTGTTACCTTGTGTTGTTAAAATTGCTTCCATTGTTTTTCTCACTTGTAATTCGCTTTGGATAAAAGCGTCTGCTAAATGACTAAATGTAAATGTAAATGTAAGTCAATGGGATGAAAAAAAATACGAATGCAGTCAATTTTGTGGCTAATCTTTCACATATTCAACGCTCTAATTACTAGCAAAGACCCATCCCCTGCTACTTATTTTATAGATTTTATGGTTTTTATTTTAAATAATTAAACTGGCATTTAAAGGGTTAAAATACTAAAAAAATATTTGGTAGTTATGAGCAGAGCTAAAGTGGTTCATGAAACTTATGAAAATAAAAGCAGAAAAAAATATTAATGTATAATTTTTTTACAGCAGGTTTTTTATGCGTGCACATTTTTGCCACAGGTGTTACAAGGGTAGTAAAGTTGAGGAGGGCACAAGGGTTAATGTAATAGTTCTTGTTTCGTTTCAGCGTGTATTAGCATAGCCTTTAGCAACACCCCTAATACAACCACTTTCAACTTTAGAGTTTACTTATAAAATACTACTAAAATGTAAAACGTTAGTTTGAAAAAAAATGTGAATGTGTACAGTTAAGTAAATTTTTTTTTATTAAATCCCACTCCGCCTTCATTTCCCGTCGACCCTGTGTTTAAGGAAACTGTGACGGCGCCTCAACCAATCACTTCGAAGCGTGACAAACACTCGCTCCGTGATTGGCTGTTTTGTGTTAAAGCTCCCATGATGCCTTGCCGCAATGCTTTGGAATTCAAAATCTAGCCGACCAATCAGAGAGCGCCGTAACAACAGCGGCAGCATTTTAAACTTTGTACTGGAGACTGTTGTCAAAAGGAACAACGGGGTAAAGCTGCATCTACCGGGGAGAGGTCTGGTGACATATTTTGCGTTCAACACAGGTTTTTTAATGTCAGGACGTGTGCTTTTATTTTAGTTTGATTTTCATTCGCTTTCGAAAGGGTTTGGATGCAAGTTTTTATTTGAATTGAAGTGTGTATGCAGACTACGGAGACGGCTAGGACTCACTCACTTCACTTGAAAAGTAACAGAGTTAGTTTAAACGTGCATCTATTGTCACGTAATCAACAAGCGGGTTTAAAAGGTGAGGAGAAAATAAAAGCTTGTTCAAGATGAGTGCAGGCGTTCCAAAGCCGGCAAACCCAGCCGCACATGGCGACCTCAAGTCCGCGCCACTCAAAGAGATCCCAGACATCCTGGTCGACCCGCGGACCATGAGAAGATACTCCAGAGGCAGGTTCCTGGGCAAAGGAGGGTTCGCCAAGTGCTACGAAATCACGGACCTGGAGACCAAGCAGGTTTTCGCAGGCAAAATCGTGCCCAAGTCCCTGATCCTGAAGCAACACCAGAGGGAGAAGATGACCTCGGAGATAGCCATCCACAAGAGCCTGAACCATCCCAACATTGTGGGCTTTCACGGCTTTTTCGAAGACGACGACTTTGTGTTTGTTGTCTTGGAAATCTGCAGAAGACGGGTGAGTACTCGGGGACATGTTTGGAGAGGGCCAACGGTTGCTACAGGGCCCTCTAACGTTGTCTCTGTCACAGACTGTGGGAAATATGCACGGATTCAATCTCTTGTGTATTTATCAAGTCTACTTGAGACACTTAACTCGACAAAAGCATGGCAAATAAGTGGATTAGTGCAACTATATCTGTTTTTGACTCCATTTTGAGATTATGGGAGAGGCCATTAGGACATGGACTGGCAAAGGTCATACTGAGTGATGTAGTGTCTTTGAAATATTTCACAAACTGGGTTTTTAAATTGTACCTAAATATGAAACACCACAACTTGCATACAGCAGCAAATAACATCAAATCATGTAAGTTTATGAGTGAAGACATACAATAATGTGTGTGTGGGGCTTTTGTCAATCCATAAGAGATTCATGGCATATGATCCGTATGTGTTGTCGCTTCTGTGTCCCAAAAAAATAAATCAAACCCAAATAATCTGAACCAAAGTGAACACTGCAGCTCACGTAAAATGGACGTTTGTCAGAACCTTTCTAAATCTAGCTTTAACCAGTGTTAATTTATTCCAAACCTCAGAAGGTCTAAACGTGTCCAACTCTAACCAGGTTAAATCCTATTTTTAAACTGGTTAATGTCTGTGTTAAACCAATTAAAGCTCAACCAAACAATGATATAACCTGATTAAATGTTTTTATAAAAAAAATAATTTTAAGAACTGGTTAAAGTCTCCGTCTGAAACCTTCAAAGAACCTGTCACTACTTTCAGTTCAAGACCTATTCAAATCCATCTAACCTATTTTTAAAACCAGTTACAATCCAAGTTAACCGTCTTAAACATATCCAATTCCAGTTTTAAGCAGGTTAATACAGTTTCTAATTATAAAACTGACTGTCTATAGTTTTGTATTGATATTGTTCTGACTACAGGCTGCTCTCCGTGTCGCTCGGATGTGTTCAGACTTGTGTTTTTGTTTCAGTCCCTGCTGGAGCTGCACAAACGTCGTAAGGCTGTGACGGAGCCTGAGGTGCGTTACTACATGACATCTCTGCTAAAGGGCGTCCAGTACTTGCACAACAACAGGGTAATCCACCGGGACCTTAAACTGGGCAACATTTTTCTCAATGACGACATGGATGTGAAAATAGGTAAGCATCTGCACTTTGTGACCCGCTAAGACACAATGGTGCAAAAAGAAAATGTCTTCAGGTGCTTAAAATTATTGTTGAATGGCTGTTTAAAAAAACAAACACACACACCATCATCAGTTGGAAAGTTACAGAACAGGAACCAAACTGGCAATAAATCTGCAGGAGAAGGTCACATGATCCATCATTATGTGAAAATGGTGACTGTTGCCAGATAAGATAAGTTTCCATGTCTCACATTTGTGGGACATGGAAACAAATAATTATTTTTAGTGTACGAGTTTGAGTCCTACATCTGTGGGGCTTTGAAATGGACTTGAATGTGTATAAACCATTTGCTTTCTTTCTTCAGGGGACTTTGGTCTGGCCACGAAGATTGAGTTTGACGGGGAGAGGAAGAAGACCTTGTGTGGGACACCCAACTACATTGCCCCCGAGGTGCTGTGTAAAAAAGGCCACAGCTACGAAGTGGACGTCTGGTCACTGGGATGTATTCTGTAAGTCATTTAGACATTTAAAGCCTCTGTTTTGTGGTTGGTCATTACCAGCTAACTGCTACTGACTCAAATTCTGTGGAGCGTGTTTATGTCCACAGCCCTGTGCTCCCAGGTTAGAGGTCATGGATATGTGGGAACTGGGGGCCTAATTTTGGAGTAAAGAAATCTTAGAAATTTGGGAACATGTGAGATAAATTATGCTTTTTGCAGCAAAAATGGACACTCCTGCATAATGTATTTTATTTTTCATCCTAGTCAATATTAAGTTTTCTGTGGCCCATGTAACTGAAACTCTGTCTCTCAGGTACACTCTGTTGGTGGGTAAGCCTCCATTTGAGACTTCCTGTCTGAAGGAGACCTACAACCGTATCAAGAAAAACAACTACACCATCCCCTGGGTACTGATTCTATTTCTGAATATTTTATTGTGGAAAAACATTGATAAAAGCAATCCTTGGACACTACGGTCCTATAGAGCTCCTGGAGATGACGTCAACACAACCCAAAGTTAGGCTGCTCGCAGGAAGGTGCGACATCTGTACATTCAACTAACGACCCCCTCTAGAGATGTACAGTGGCATGAAAAGTATCTGAAGCTTTTGAAATTTCTCACATTTCTGCCTAATATCATCATCAAATGTGATCTGATCTTTGTCAAAATGAGACAAATTTAACTAAAACCACCCAAACATTTATAGGTTTTATATTTTTAATGAGGATAACATGCAAACAATGACAGAAGTGGAGAGGAATAACTAACTGAACCTTCTGCCCAAGGAGACTTTGAGAGCAATTAATACCAATTTTTACCAAACATTTAAAGTCGGGGGTGTGTCCAGTCACTGAGGAGTGGCTTAAAGCTGCCCTGCTCACTATAAAACACACACCTGGTAAGAATTGTGTCTTGATGAGAAGCATTGGTCTGATGTGTCCATGGCTCGCTCAAAAGAGCTCTCTGAAGACCTGCCATCAAGAATTGATTTGTATAAAGTCGGGAAAGGTTACAAAACCATCTCTAAAAGTCTGGATGTTCATCAATCCACAGTTGGAGAAATTGTCTACAAATGGAGAGAGTTTGGCACTGTTGCTTCTCTCAGAAAGGAGTGGCCGTCCACCAAAAATGACAACAAGAGTTCAGCTCAGAATACTCCGAGGTAAAAAGAACCCTAGAGTATCTGCTAAAGACTTCACTGGCACAGTCCAATATCTCTGTGCAAACATCGACTTTATGTAAAACACTGGCCAAGAATGGTGTTCATGGGAGGACTCGCGGAGGAAGACACTGCTGTCTAAAAAAAAAAAACATTGCTCCACATTTAATGTTCGCAAAAAGGCACTTGGACAGTCCACAGAACTTCTGGTAAAATATTTTGTTGGACTGATAAAACAAAAGTTAAACTGTTGGAGGAACACACAACCTCATGTGTGGAGGAAAAATGGAACACCTCATCCCCACCGTGAAGCAGGTGGGGGGAGCATCATGGTTTGGGGCTGCCAGATATTAAATGTGAGGGTTCAGTTACTTATTCGTCCCCCCCTCTGTCATTGTTTGCATGTTACCCTCATTAAAAATATGAAAACCTATAAATGTTTGGGTGGTTTTAGTTAAAGCAGATCACATTTGATGGTGGTTTTATGCAAAAATGTGAGAAATTGTAAAGGCTTCAGATACTTTTTTCTGCCACTGTAAGCTCAGCTCTCTAACCAGTTGATCTTAGAATTGATAAAGTCTCGTGGAATTGGAGACAAAACCTTCACCTTTAAAAACTGAGTCCAGATGCTTTTACTTTATCCAGGGTTTCCGCGGGGTCATAAAAAGTCATAAATTTAACAATAAGAATTTAAGGCCATAAAATGTCATAAAAAAGCCCGGTTTTTCCATACAAAGTCATAAAAAACATTTAGTCACGTCTTAAATTGATATGCTCGTCCATTAATTTGTTCTTCCATCAAACAGCTCGCGCGTCAATGGCATTAATTGGTTTTGCCTGTTGTAGTTCTGTGTGAGGAATCTGGGTGGTATCACACTGGTATCACAGCGCTCCAGAACTACAAGGTCCATGCGGCAGCATACAGACTTGTCAGAAGGACTTCCCAGAAACCCGCGCGAACTCCGAATATCATACTCCGAATATATCATACTGTCACTGCTTAGTTTAATTGATCACAATGGGTAAATGTACGTTTAATGATCTGTGGCTCGAAGACGGTGCGTTTAGTAGCTGGCTTAAGCCCGTCGCAAATAATCGGTATCAAGCCTATTGTACTCTGTGTAAGAAGACGTTGGAGTCTAGTTTAGGCATAATTCCGTTTCTGTCTCATCCAGTGCCACACACAGTGGTTTAGGATCAACCTCCACACTGAAAGCAGAGGTCCTGTGGGTGTTAAATACTGTGACTAAACACCAGTCGTACAATGGGAACGAGGATATTGCCGAACTTTTCCGAACAATGTTCCCAGACTCTGACATAGCCAAACATTTACGTGCGAGAAAGATAAACCTCATACATCACCCGGTTTGGCTTGGCAGATTATATAAAAAAAAACCTCATCTCCAAGGTCTCGGGGCCTTATGTTCTCATGTTTGATGAAAGCTTAAATCACACAAGCAAGAACAAACAGCTGGTCAATTTTTTTCACCATTAAGGAAGACGAACTGGGAAAAATGTAGACAGACACTGACTGACTGACTTGTTATTTTGGAAAGTAATGCCATAGAATAATTGTTAATTTACAATGTTACTTTACAATGTTACAATTGTTAAGTGTTTCTGTGTTCTTGATACTCAAGAAAAAGAAGGCGAAGGCTTCAGTTTCTTAATCTTAAGTAAGAAATAATAGAATTACTCTTTACATAATAAAACTTGTTACTTTCAATGATAATGGTCATAAAAAGGTCATAAAAAGGTCATAAAAAGTCTTAAATTTGACTGATTAAACCCTGCAGAAACCCTGTTATCCTTTTCTGATGGTTCACAATACATTTGTGTAACGTGTTGTCCCACTAACACATTTGTCTGTGAAACATTTAGAAAATACCTTTTGACCAGCATCGTTAGGAGCAGGCGATAAATCTGACACAGAACAGAATATCTTTCAGTCTATAAACGATATACAGAATTTGCTCCAGAGAGGTTAAAAACGGACTAAAAAGGATATCTAGACAAACGCATGAAGAGTAATTGGATCCTACCATAACTCTGTACGACCGATTCAGACTCGAGTAACATCGGTCTCTGTGGCAGTGTTACAGCGCCACTAAAAGGCCTGGCATGTATACTAAAGGTTTTCAGTGGACCTGTGTGGATGTAACGGTGCCGTGTTTACGAAAGATGTTTCTGAAACAAATGTTTTATTTGTGTAGACATGGCCTTAGTCACGTGACGTCCGGAGCTTTCTTCTGCTTCAAATAAAGAGCTCTGTATCATGTACAAGATAATGTTAACACTCGAGATTTCTTTGACTGTGGAAAGCTGTTTAATATTTAATTTAATCCATAATTTTCCGTTTCTGTAGAACGTCGACCCAGCCGCTGCGACTCTGATCAAACGAATGCTGCACGCAGACCCTGCCCAGAGACCCACCATCGGCGAGCTGCAAACGGACGAGTTCTTCACAAAAGGACACGTGCCTGTGCGTCTCCCTGCCTCCTGCCTCACCGTGCCCCCCAGGTTCTCCATTGCCCCGTCCACAGCGGCTGACCTGCAGAGACGGCCCCTCACTGCCATCAACAACAAAGGTGAGGGTCAAAACGAAGACCTTTTCCTGAAATAAGTCTGCTGCTGTGTGGAAATGTCTAACTGGTTACTGTCTTTAGCAGGAATGGAGAAAGTGGAGGTGAAGGAAGAGGCACCGCAAAGGTGAGACCAGGACTTCTTTTGAAATCCTTTCACGGTTTAAAGGTGCATTACGAAAAATCCAGAGCTTTTGTGCAAGGGTGCCACCTCTGGCGTTAGCGGTACTATGGTTTAAACTTGGCCGAAGTCTTATTTAATTGACTGTACAGGCTCATTCTGCACAGGCTGATGCATGTATGGGTTGGAAAATGTTATCTGAACAATTAAAACTTCCATTATGTATCCAAGTGTGGATATGGTCCATAATCGTTAACAATATTTAACCCAACATTTTCCAAATTATTACAGTTCAAATTCCATTGTTGAAAAGTTAGCACCTGTTTCTGGTTTAGGAGCTGCCATCTTACGGCCCTTGTTTAAACAGTTGATGGTTTTACGTCTGCTACAAACAAATTGTTACAAAATATGATGGAGGCCTGATCCCTGAAAGTGTTTTCTTCAGAGGCAGATCTAATGCTAATAATGGGACTTGTACTATATTGACAGAGAGCCTGATGCTTCCGACTGTCACCTTAAAGACATGCTGCAGCAGCTCAACACTCTCATCGCAGCCAAACCCTCGGAGAGGACACTTGTTCGACAAGGTCAGTCAGGAATATCAAGTTACTGTGCATCCAGAAAGGATCCACAGCATAACATTCTACACACTTTGTTACAACCTTATTCCAAAATGGATTAAATTCATTATTTGTCGTTTCTACAAACACCCTACAATGACGACGTATAAGGTTGTTTTGAATTGGAAAAAATAAAAGCACATGTACAGTACTTTTGTTAAAGCACCTTTTGTTCATTTTAAATGAATTTATGAAGATTTTCGCTGCTATGTTTACCTACAAAACCATAGCCCCAGTTCTTCTTCTGCATCACAAATGAGTGCTGGTAATACTGGATTGAAAAATGACAATACAATGTCTGACATTTAAAATGAATGAATAGACCATAATTTTGACCAGGACGTTTGTTTTTTAAAGGAGCCTTCTGAAAGTGTGTCCTGCTTCAAGAGCAGGGCCCAACACTAAAAGCTGTTGAGGAGAAGCGGTCTTTTGTGAAATCCAATAAAGTTGTGCAGCTCTAATGTGTGTTCTGCCAAAATTACACAGCATTTATTTTGCGAGGATTACAGAAGCTGTAGAATTGTTGAACTGTAGTAGCTTAACATTGCTACAGCAGAAAGTGTGTGTATACAGTTGTTTCTCGGCCCGTTGGCCGTCAACTCGATATTTAAGACAAGACTTAATGGAGTAGATGTGTTTAAGTCCTGGGACAGAGCGGTGTTGAAAGAGTGCGGTGGGATTTAGAGACTGGGCCTTGAACAGAGTCTGAAGACACTCGGGCTTGAATGAGTGACACTTCTTTTCTTTGTGTGTACAGAAGAAGCAGAGGACCCTGCCTGCATCCCCATTTTCTGGATCAGCAAATGGGTCGACTACTCTGATAAATATGGTTTAGGTAAGACGATCCTCCCTTTAGTAGCTGTTTAAATGATCACATAAGAAGGCCCTTCCACCAGCAACTTCATCAAAACAGTACACTTCCACAGCAGCAACAAACTGTTTGATTTCCCATTGATTAACCACGATTGCCTTCCATCTGAACACACTTTACCCTCCGAGTTAAATTGTAGCTTTATTTAAAATGGGTCAACCATATGCTAAAACTATTGGTTGGACATTAAATAACTTTTTTTTCTGATTGGTTAAAAGCCCCCAGTTTTCTGTTGCTGGTACTGCCCCAAGGAAACCCAACCCAAGATACCAGACATGGCTGCTAATACTGCCAATACTTTTGAAGCCACCTCACTTTTCATTTATGAAAGCACAAAAATCTAATTTATTTCCCACTGGACATAATTTGAACATGATTCAGATAAAGGTTTGTGTAAATTTTTTATTTTTTTCAGGTTACCAGCTGTGTGACAACAGCGTAGGCGTTCTGTTTAACGATTACACTCGGCTGATTATGTACGCTGATGGAGACAGTCTGCAGTACATCGACAAGACTGCGGCCGAGTCCTACCTGAGCGTGCGCACGTACCCCCCCACACTCAACAAGAAGGTGTTTTACTGCGCTCTAGTTTCCTCTGCTCGATCACTTCTGGAACAGTACTCATCTGCTGTGTCCCTTTTTATTTCTTTTGCAGATAACGTTGCTGAAATACTTCCGTAACTACATGAGCGAGCACCTGCTGAAGGCCGGGGCCAACATCGCGCGGCGGGACGGGGACGAGCTGGCGCGACTGCCTTACCTCTCTTTGTGGTTCAGAACCAAGAGTGCCATCGTCCTGCACCTCACCAATGGCACCATCCAGATCAACTTCTTCCAGGTCAGTATCTGTTCGTAGCCCTGGTTTAAGGCTCAAGCACGAGTTACTGCTCTGTTTATAGTTTTGGTGGTAACAATATCTTGAAATCGCCACAACTGGAAAAGGAAAAAGTGCTTGTTTCTTTTACTGCCCAAGCACCAATCATCTTCCTCAAAGGTGTGAAGGCCCGCCTCTTATATTACCTACTGTTGGGGCTAAATATATTCAACCTAGAGACTTGCAAAGTAACGTGAACTCTACTGTACTTCAGGAGACTTTCATATAAATAAATACATTAGCTTTAGCATTAATTGTTGAATTTAGCTTTAGGATAAAAGAATCGGGTCACAGTATGAGCTTAACAAAACTTTTATGTTTTCAGTCTCTCAAACAATTTATTGGTAATATATGGAGATTGTTATGTGACGCATTTACAAGTATAGTACTCATGCTTTGACTTCTTTCAGGACCACACCAAGCTGATCCTGTGTCCGCTGATGTCCGCCGTCACCTACATCGATGAGAAGCGAGACTTCCGCACCTACAAGATGTCCCTGCTGGAGGAGTTCGGCTGCAGCAAGGAGCTGGCCAGCCGCGTGCGATACGCCAAGCTCATGGTAGAGAAGCTCCTGGACAGCAAAGTGTCTGCTGCCGCACATTAGACAAACCACTGAAGATGTTAATCAGGGTGCTCCACCTGACCCAAACCGCCCTGAGTGTATATTTTATAAAAGTGTTGCTCTGTCCTGATCTTCGTTCATAACACATTCACTATTTTCTATCTTTCTTGATAAAATATATTTAACTTTACTTCACGAAGCTCACTGTTGATGCACTTTTCAACATACTTCTGGCTGTGTTCACTTTTCACAAAGTGTTCACAAATGTTTTTAATGTCCCTCACACTAATTCTTTTTAAAGCCAAGCGTGTGGATGGAAAGCCTCTCTGGTCTGCTTCTGTTTTCCTCTTTTGTGTTGTATGTAGGGAAATGGCCTAATAATGTGTTCATGTAAATTCTTTGTTTTTTTTTTTACATTCTTTTTAGATGTCTTTTTTTTTTTCAACTTGATGTACAGTTGAACAAATGTACATACTTCTGAATACATCTACAGGTTGTAAAGATGTCAACCACGTTTAAATAAAGATTGTTTCTACCAGAACTCCCTGGATTCATCGAACTCTTCTAGTCCTCAGCTTTAGGTTAACTTAATGAAATAGAGCAATAAATATTGTCTTAAAGGGAAAGTCCAGTATTCAGTTAGTGTATGTAATACTGACATAGGCCACTTATTTATGTGATGTCACATTCTGTCATTCTCTGAGCAAGAGATATTTTACTGACATGAATTTTTTAGCCGCTGCAAATTTTCAGGTATTTGTAAAATAGGTAGAGTGGGGTAAATTGAGTATTTTGTTTCATTTCTTTGTGCCAAGCCAATAGAAAGATGTACAATAAAAGAATAAAACATTTAAGGATGTTTCCTATCAGACTTAAAATTTATCTCTGACATAGTTTGAAAAAAGCTCCTCGGTGGCAAGGCACCAGGGTGGATGAGATACGCCCTGAGTACCTCAAGTCTCTGGATGTTGTGAGGCTGTCTTGGCTGACACGCCTCTACAACATCGCGTGTGATCGGGGACAGTACCTCTGGACTGGCAGACCGGGGTGGTGGTCCCTCTTTTCAAGAAGGGGGACCGGAGGGTGTGCTCCAACTACAGAGGGTTCACACTCCTCAGCCTCCCCGGGAAAGTCTATGCCAGGGTACTGGAGAGGAGAATGCGACCGATAGTTGAACCTTGGATTCAGGAGGAACAATGCGGTTTTCGTCCTGGAACACTGGACCAGCTCTATACCCTCTCCAGGGGCTGGAGGGTTTATGGGAGTTTGCCCAACCAGTCCACATGTGTTTTGTGGATCTGGAGAAGGCATTCGACTGTGTCCCTCGTGGCGCCCTGTGGGGGGTGCTCTGGGAGTATGGGGTCTGGGGCCCTTTGCTAAGGGCTGTCCGGTCCCTGTACGACCGGAGCAGGAGCTTGGTTCGCATTGCCGGCAGTAAGTCAGACCTGTTCCCAGTGCATGTTGGACTCCGGCAGGGCTGCAGGTCCTGTTCATTATCTTTATGGACAGGATTTCTAGGCGCAGCCAGGGGCCGGAGGGAGTCTGGTTTGGGGACCACAGGATCTCGTCTCTGCTTTTTGCAGATGATGTTGTCCTGTTGACTCCATCAAGCCAGGACCTTCAGTGTGCACTGGGACGGTTTGCAGTCGAGTGTGAAGCGGCTGGGATGAGGATCAGCACCTCCAAGTCTGAGACCATGGTCCTCAGTCGGAAAAGGGCGGCTTGTCCCCTTCAGGTTAGTGGAGAGCTCCTGCCTCAAGTGGAGGAGTTTAACTATCTTTTTTTTTTTTCACGAGTGAGGGAAGGAGGGAACGTGAGATTGACAGACGGATCGGTGCAGCTGCTGCAGTGATGCGGTCGATGTACCGGTCTGTTGTGGTGAAGAAGGAGCTGAGCTGTAAGGCAAAGCTCTCGATTTACCGGTCAATCTACGTTCCTACTCTCACCTATGATCATGAGCTTTGGGTCATGACCGAAAGAACAAGATCCCGGATACAAGCGGCCGAAATGGGCTTTCTCCGCAGGGTGGCGGGGCGCTCCCTTAGAGATAAGGTGAGGAGCTCGGTCACTCGGGAGGAGCTCAAAGTAGCGCCGCTGCTCCTCCACATCGAGAGGAGCCAGCTGAGGTGGCTCGGGCATCTGTTTCGGATGCCTCCTGGACGCCTCCCTAGGGAGGTGTTTTGGGCATGTCCCACCGGGAGGAGACCCCGGGGAAGACCTAGGACACGCTGGAGGGACTATGTCTCTCGGCTGGCCTGGGAACGCCTTGGTATCCCCTCGGAAGAGCTGGAGGAAGTGTCTGGAGAGAGGGAAGTCTGGGCGTCTCTGCCCCCGCGACCTGGCCCCGGATAAGCGGTAGAAGATGGATGGATGGATGGATGGTTTGAAAAATATGGGCTCTTGAAAATAAGTGGTCATGTGGCTCAAGTTGCCCCAAGTAAAGGGGGTAAGTTGAGCCGGGTCAGGGACTGAGTTGCACCACCAGGGAATAAGCTGACCATCACCAACTAAAACCCCTGAAAAGCAGCATTTAAATATACTAGATATTATTTATAAATATTTAAAAATGTAATGGAATATTTAAGAGTTTAACTGTAAATGCCAATACAATCAATACTGGTCACATTATTTAGCAGCCGCCATTTTAGATCAAACAAGCTACTTATTCAGGATAATATTTAGCTTAACTATTTCCATGGTTTTATAGCTTGACACATTACCAACATAAATGAATAGTTTGACACCTTTGTATCGAGTGTGCCACAATTTTACTTTATATTGACAAAATCAGTTTTTCAAAAAGAATTTGTACTTTCCTCTCCTCTGCTAATCTTTTCTTCTAGAAAGGATAAGTGCCTTTAGTTGGTCACACGACAATAAAAACTTTCAAGATCAAAGGGGTGGGTCAACTTACCCAGTGGCTCCTCTTGGCCCCCTCCTTCCTTTGGGTAGGTTAACTGTTAGCACAGCCCTACTTTGGACAGGAGCAAAGACCCAGGCTGCACGTGCACAGGTATTTCTATAAACGCAAACGCTTTTTATCTCCGTTTATAGAAATACCCGTGTACGTACAGCCAGGGTCTTAGATGTGGCTAAACTCCCAGTTCATGTAAAATCTGTAAAGAATTTCCATTCCAGGCCTGAACGAATGGTTTAGTGCCACCTTGTGGTCACAGAGTAACACCTATCAGCAGGTGTATGATCCGTGTGGGACACATGGAATATACATTTACAACTGGAGTGCCGTCTGAGTAGAATTAGAACATATTATGGATATGACCTGGCCAAATACTGCAAAACCAGAATTTTAAATCTCAAATGTTTAATGTCACTTACATAAAAACATCTCTTTTTTAACATACAAAAATACAACATAGCCTATATTCTTTAAAGCACAGTGAAAAACTGTCTCAACAATAGACTGAACAAAACAAACGTCTGACTCAAACCAGTGGTCCAAAATAAAAAAAAAATTAAAAAAAATGGAGTAATACAGTTTGTATTGAGTCAACTCTGTTTTCTGAAATCATCTGTTAAGCTTTATTTTTTACTACACCATGGATGTGCACAATGAAAACTTAACTGAACAAATGTTATATATATTAGCACCGATTATAATCTTCTATTTACTGGATTCTCCTACAAATATTATATTAAAGGAACCCTATGTGACGTTTTACTCCAAAATATAGATCCCGATTA
The DNA here is from genome assembly GCA_024416835.2 of Perccottus glenii. Taxonomy (NCBI): domain Eukaryota; kingdom Metazoa; phylum Chordata; class Actinopteri; order Gobiiformes; family Odontobutidae; genus Perccottus; species Perccottus glenii. The sequence continues at coordinate 2,139,812 of CM044549.2, read as the reverse complement.
CAAAAATAGTATAAAGTTAATTTGAAAGGCAAAGGCTGGTTTGACAGATATTCCACTGTTTGAGTTTCAGGGCATGTTACACATCTTATAAAAACACAACTCCAAAACTAATTTACAATACAACCACCATAATTACAGGACATTTACAAAAGTTAGCGGCCACATGTGAGTTTTAGCCCTGCATTTGTCTCCTTTAGTGGGTAGTTACATAAAATCATCTGCCTCGTTGAAATGAACATATACTGAACAAAAAATTAAATGCAACACATTTTTCATGAGCTCAACTCAAAGATCTAAAACCTTGAACACAAAAATGGAAAACCAAAAGTGCTGTTTTTAATTTTTTGTTCAGTATAGCTGTAGTGAATGAAGTCTCCACAAGGCTTAAATTATCATGTTAGATTTCTGTCCCCTCCGTGGACGACGACCTGAGTGTGCCCGTAGAGCTGCAGTGTAACATCACCACTGTGAAGAGCCGTCAGCAGGATGTTATAGCCCCCCCACCGAGCTAGCTGCCAGCCCTCACTCTCAGGAGCCCACACTGTTCTAGGCTCTCCGGGGCGCTCCAACTCCCACACACACACACTGCCACTGTGACTGAGAGCCACCAGACTGGAGCCCAGGACGTCTGCCTCACACAACCTGCAACAAATGTTTAAATTATGGGATATTTTTAGAACAACAGGCTGAACAGCACCTGATTAAATTCCGAATTGTTTAGATAATGATTTATAAAGAAGGCAGAATTACACTTAAATTACTAAAAAGGAAAAGAAACACAGCAAGTCCATTTCATACTCATATATATATTAATAATCATACTATGACAACAATACTTAAATGTGTCTATTGTATTTCCTCTCATACCAGTTCACTCACTACACGAGTTCTCTTTAAAGTGTAACTAAACCCCTGGTCAGAGCCGAACTCCGCCCACTGGTAATATTTGAAAAATGTTGGAAAAGTGGGCAGAGCCCAGCGGAGACAGAGGGGAGAAACCGAGGGTGGGGCTGAGCCGGGGGCGGGACCTGAAACCCAACAGAGGCGGATTGACTGACAGCTGTGAGAAGCGCAAAGATGGAGAGTGACTGGAGTGACGCTAGTAGCTTTGCAACAGAGCGGTCATTTGAAGTGGAGGACTTTTCTCCCCCCCCTAACGCTAACCACCACACTAAATACAGATGAAGCTAATGCAAAAACAATCTACGCTAACCTAAAGCTATCCTAACTGATGCAATACTATGCCACAAACTAACTGTGCTCATAACAATACTACACTAACAACTAACTGCTATGCTATGGCTATGCTAACTAGATGCTAATATACGCTATCCTGATAGTTTTTAATACTTGCAATTCCAACTCCTGACTCACTGCGGGGGTTTTGACGGAACAAGATGTTTTTATACCAGGGGCGTGAGACTAGGGTGTGGTGGGGTCATGCCAGGGGCGTGGGCAGTGAGCCGTTAGTCGAGCCCGCTTACGTCACACAAGGAAACAACTACAAATAGAAAAATTCAACTGCTGTAACCACCGTTCAACCTGAAGAGGGCAGCACTTAGACGGTTTTACATCATATATTGTAAAATTAATATACTTTATACTCAAATGTCAAAACTTTTACTCAAATCAATGAACAGCACTAATAAGGCCCCCATTTTTACAGATGTTTTCTGATTGGTTGCATGTCTATCCATATCCTGCTAACATTTGTTCCAGACACTAATAAAGATGACTGACGAGGCCTGATTGGTTGCATGTCTATCCATATCCTGCTAACATTTGTTCCAGACACTAATAAAGATGACTGACGAGGCTATGCATTTCCCATTCAATTCTTATGTTTGCCCAAGTAATGTTACCAGTTCTCACCTGCCACACCAGGACTTGGGTTGATAAAGTTGAGTAGCCAGGACAGACTTTCCACTTCGTGGGTTAACAGCCACCAAAGAAAACAGAGTGGTCTTCTTCTCCTCTTTATTTCTCTCCAGAAAAGTATGAGGTTTTACTGTCCCTTCTTTATCAAGCTCCTCCAGGGACCCCAGGAAGTGGTGCTGCATCAGGACAAATAACGCCCCCTGTGGACACAGAAATGGCTCAGTTTTTAGCTGCTCTATTTCTCATCTGATTTTGTTGCCGCAGTGGGTGTGTATCTTTTTGATTAAGTCCTTTATTTATGAACACATAAAAAAGTCTTACACAGAAGGAGTATCCTCTGAGACAGGCCGAGTGTGATAGAGCGTCTCCCAGCGTAACCTTCTGCAGCAAATGTCCTGTCCTGATATTCCTAGAACATAAAGCATGAAACAAAAAATGTAAATGTAGGTTATTTCTATAATATACAAATGTATTAATAACAGCTAGTGTAACAAATAACTTACAAAACTGAAGTAATAAAGTAACAACAAACGGCTTAGCTGGAAGTTACAATGTACTTCTACTGCTCAACAATACAGACCACAGCTACGTTTAAGAATGCATTGGGAAATGTTTGTTTTTTTGGGCTCAATGAGATAACTGCGTCATTATGCTATAACATGTTGTGTAAGATAATCAGAGTCCAAAAGAATACTTTAAGAGTAATATGGCAGAACAAACTAAAATATGAAATTGAACAAAATACAGTATGTCCATCGTACGGGGTTAAATAAGGACAGTATGTGTTGAAGGTGTATTAAGGCTCAGGGCTCTCTCCTTAACGCTCTGTGAGACTGTCCTGTCATTTAGCTGCTGTGGGACAGGGCCTTACAATGTTTGGAAGGGGGCATCCGGTAAAGATGGATGTAAAGATCTCAAAGACTAGCTTTGCTCTGTGACGAGTTAGCTTAAGAAGTTAAACAAGGTGGAGTTTAAAATATTAAGAACAGGAATTGCATCAGTGTTAAGGGTGACCCTCAAACATCGAAAAAGCCCTGAAACCCCTCTCTTTAGGGAGTGGTTTTGTTCCTTGATTAAAATAGTATATGAAATTATGTTGGCAAAAAGACATAACAGAGATTATCAACAGCAGTAACAACTCGCGCGTCCTGTTTGCTACAGTGAACAGATTGACAAACTGTCTCCAGCCTGAGTTCATCCACCTGCTGCCTCGATGTTTTACCCACTAGATTTCTAAAATCAGTACTAAGCAGTTTGTTACCACAACTCACTGATATAGTCAATAATTCCTTACAGTCTGGAACATTTCCAAGGGCCTTAAAAACTGCTGTCATTAAGCCTCTCCTAAAGAAGTCTTGATGCTACAGTGCTTAGCCCACATCAAACCTGCCATTTTTAGGGAAAGTTATTGAAAAAGTTGTCTATCCGCAACTTAATGACGTTCTATTACTTAACAACTGCTTTGATCCTTTTCAGTCAGGATTCAGGCCCCATCACAGACTGAGACTGCACTTATCAAAGTCACAAATGACATCCGTATGAACACTGACGCAGGCCTCTGTCTTAGTTCTGTTGGACTTGAGTGCTGCGTTTGATACAGTGGACCATGGAATCCTAACACAAAGATTAGAGGAATGGATAGGTATCACTGGAATTGCTCTTAAATGGTTTTAGTCCTGTCTCGAAGACAGGAAGTACTTTGTTTCAGTTGGTAACTGTGTATCAGGCCCTGACATGTGGGGTTCCACAGGGGTCTATCTTGGGACCCCTATTATTCAATCTTTACATGCTTCCTTTAGGACAGTTAATAAGCAGCTGTGGAGTATCATACCATAATTATGCAGATGACACTCAGATTTACATTTCACTCACAGCAGGTGAAAATGGACCAATCCATTCACTGTGTCACTGCATCAAACAGATTGATGTGTGGATGCAAAATAATTTTCTCCAACTGAACAGAGACAAGACTGAACTAATCATCTTTGGGCCACAGAAACAAAGAGTCAGCAGTCACCTCGAGTCTCTTTCTCTAAAATCTAAAAAACAGGTTAAAAATCTAGGGGTCATCATGGACTCAGACTTGAATTTCCAGAGTCACATTAAGTCAATTACGTCATCAGCATTTTAATTCATTCATTCATTTTCTACCGCTTAGTCCCGTCAGGGGTCGCGGGTGACCAGAGCCTATCCCAGCATGTTTGGGCCTGAGGCTGGGTACACCCTGGACAGTAGCCAGTTAGTCGCAGGGCTGACACTTAGAGACAGACAGTGACAAAAAAACATTCACTCTCACATTCATTCACTAGGGATACTTTAGAGTTGCCGAATAACCTACACATGCATGTCTTTGGATGGTGGGAGGAAGCCGGAGTACCCGGAGAGAACCCACCGTTACACATGGAGGACATGCAGACTCCTCACAGAAAGACCAGAGAACTCACGACCTTCTTGCTGTAAGGCAGGAGTGCTAACCACTCTGCCACGTGCACCCACATCATCATCATCATCAGCATTTTATCACCTTAAAAATATTTGTTTTGGGGTTGTATTGCAGCCAGTGGCACAGGGAACATTTCACGAGTAGAAGGAAAAATGGATTCAATAAAATTTCAGCAAATTTTGGATGCTAACTTGATGCCATCTGTGGAAAAGCTGAAGTTAAAGAGAGGATGGCTTCTACAAATGGATAATGATCCTAAACACACCTCAAAATCCACGGTGGATTACATCAAGAGGCATAAACTAAATGTTATGCCATGGCCTTCACAATCTCCTGACCTCAACATAATTGAAAATCTATGGATAGACCTTAAAAGAGCAGTGCGTGACAGACAGCCCAGAAATCTCAAAGAACTGGAAGACTTTTGTAAGGAAGAATGGGCAAAGATACCTCAAACAAGAATTGAAAGACTCTTGGCTAGTTACAAAAAGTGTTTACAAGCTGTGATACTTGCCAAAGGGGGCAGTACAAGGTATTAACTCTGCAGGGTGCCCAAACTTTTGCAGACACCATTTTTTTGTTTTCTGTTATTTTGAAAATGTAAATGATGGAAATAAATTCTAACTTTTTTGACTTATTATAAGGATGTCTAATCTGTCATTTGATGCCTTTTGGAGATTTTTCCATCTTTTCTTGGCGTCTTTATGCACATTAATAAAATTTTTTTACCTGTGGTGCCCAAACTTTCGATCCCCACTGTATGTAACCTCTGTTGGTGACGCAGCTCATCAGCGGCAGCTGTCTGATTGAGAGAATTTGAATGCAAGTGACAAAAGGTATAAGAACAAGTGATGCGGAACCATCTTCAGGTTTCTTTGTCTAGTGTGTGAGCAAACCTACTCTGTGCCAGTAAGAAAAGTGTACAAGTCAACCACTTTCTCAATAAACGCAGAACATATACAGTCAGGTCCATAAATATTGGGACATCAACACAATTCTATTTTTTTGGGCTATATACACCACCACAATGGATTTGAAAGGAAACGAACAAGATGTGCGTTAACTGCAGACGTTTAGCTTTAATTTGAGGGTATTTACATCCAAATCAGGTGAACGGTGTAGGAATTACAACAGTTTGTATTTGTGTCTCCCAGTTTTTAAAAGGGACCAAAAATAATGGGACAGATTAACAAACATAAATCAAACTTTCACTTTTTAATACTTGGTTAAAAATACTTTGCAGTCAATTACAGCCTGAAGTCTGGAACACATAGACATCACCAGACGCTGGGTTTCATCCCTGGTGATGATCTGCCAGGCCTCTACTGCAACTGTCTTCAGTTCCTGCTTGTTCTTGGGGCATTTTTCCTTCAGTCTTGTCTTCAGCAGGTGATTGACTTGGCCAGTGCATAACATTCCACTTCTTTCCCTTAAAAAACTCTTTGGTTGCTTTCGCAGTATGCTTCTGGCCGTTGTCCATCTGCACTGTGAAGCACCGTCCAATGAGTTCTGAAGCATTTGGCTGAATATGAGCAGATAATATTGCCCGAAACACTTCAGAATTCATTCTGCTGCTTTTGTCAGCAGTCACATCATCAATAAATACAAGAGAACCAGTTCCATTGGCAGACATATATGCCCACGCCATGACACTACCACCACATGCTTCACTGATGAGGTGCTATGCTTTGGATCATGAGCAGTTCCTTTCCTTCTCCAGACTCTTCTCTCCCCATCACTCTGGTTGATCTTGGTCTCATCGGTCCATAAGATGTTGTTCCTGAACTTTGAAGGCTTTTTTGTTTGTGCACACTTCACAACTCGGCACACACTGCAATTTTTTTAACACACCCCTTTCAACTAATTGCCCAATTGCACAGCCTTAAGAGCGTGCATATCATGAATGCTGGGTCTTGTTTGTTTTCTGAGAATCTACTGCACCTACTGGGAACTTGTTTGCCACTTAGCAATAAAAAATATACTAAAAACCTGGTATTATTCTGGTTAGTCACATTGTACTGTTAATATTTTGAACAATACTGTTCTCTTGAGTTTATATGGTAAGAATAATATAATAAAGTAACCATGTTTGAAAATGCTAAAAAACTATTTTGGTTTTGTCTATACTTCTAGGTACTTATAGTATATTGACTGGGTTAGAATTGCATTACTAAAAAAGATTAAAATACAACTTTCATTGACTAAAACTAGACTAAATGTCATGGATAATTCTGACAAAAATAAGACTAAAATGCTCAAACTTTTAGTCAACTGAAACTTGACTAGACTAAAAAGGGCATGAACGTGACTAAAACTAATAAAAACTAAAATGGCCGCTTGACACAAAGACTAGACTAAAACTAAAATAAAAACAGGCCGCCAAAGACAACACTACGTGTCACGTGTTCTTATACCCTCTGTGTCACTCGCTTTCAGGCACACTCTATCAGACAGCTGCCGCTGATGAGCTGCGTCACCAACAGCAGTTATATAAGCCAATTATTGGCGTGTTGGACACATGTGCTTCACAACTGGTCACACAAAGAATGTTCCCCATAGCGTAATGCTACGCAGCATCTCGTTCCCGCTTTTTAAGAGAACAGGGTTACGGTCAAGTAACCCGAGACGTTCCTTCTTGGACTCTGAGAACATCTGGGACAGGCCTTCTGCTCGTGTTAGAACTAAACATGGTGAAGCAGCGTTTAAGCAAAAATCTGGAACAGCCTCCACTTTAACAAGGCAAAGTTAAAAACCTTCCTCTTTAGCGCCGCCTACATTTAGCAAAGACAACTGAAAGTGTTTAATTGGCACTCTTCATCTTTTAATTTTTCTTGTTTCTTATCATATTGTCCGTGTATCTTAAATTTGTCTTTTATTGTCTTATACACTCACATAAAGGATTATTAGGAACACCATACTAATACTGTGTTTGACCCTTTCACCTTCAGAACTGCCTTAATTCAACACGGCATTGATTCAACAAGGTGCCAAAAGGATTCTTTAGAAATGTTGGCCCATATTGATAGGATAGCATCTTGCAGTTGATGGAGATTTGTGGGATGCACATCCAGGGCACGAAGCTCCCGTTCCACCACAACCCAACGATGCTCTATTGGGTTGAGATCTGGTGACTGTGGGGGCCATTTTAGTACAGTGAACTCATTGTCATGTTCAAGAAACCAATTTGAAATGATTCGAGCTTTGTGACATGGTGCATTATCCTGCTGGAAGTAGCCATCAGAGGATGGATACATGATGGTCATAAAGAGATGGACATGGTCAGAAACAATGCTCAGGTAGGCCGTGGCATTTAAACGATGCCCAATTGGCACTAAGGGGCCTAAAGTGTGCCAAGAAAACATCCCCCACACCATTACACCACCACCACCAGCCTGCACAGTGGTAACAAGGCATGATGGATCCATGTTCTCATTCTGTTTACGCCAAATTCTGACTCTACCATCTAAAAGTCTCAACAGAAATCGAGACTCATCAGACCAGGCAACATTTTTCCAGTCTTCAACTGTCCAATTTTGGTGAGCTCGTGCAAACTGTAGCCTCTTTTTCCTGTTTGTAGTGGAGATGAGTGGTACCCGGTGGGGTCTTCTGCTGTTGTAGCCCATCCGTCTCAAGGTTGTGCGTGTTGTGGCTTCACAAATGCTTTGCTGCATACCTCGGTTTCGGTTGTAACGAGTGGTTATTTCAGTCAAAGTTGCTCTTCTATCAGCTTGAATCAGTCGGCCCATTCTCCTCTGACCTCTAGCATCAACAAGGCATTTTCACCCACAGGACTGCCGCATACTGGATGTTTTTCCCTTTTCACACCATTCTTTGTAAACCCTAGAAATGGTTGTGTGTGAAAATCCCAGTAACAGAGCAGATTGTGAAATACTCAGACCGGCCCGCCTGGCACCAACAACCATGCCACGCTCAAAATTGCTTAAATCTCCTTTCTTTCCCATTCTGACATTCAGTTTGGAGTTCAGGAGATTGTCTTGACCAGGACCACACCCCTAAATGCACCGAAGCAACTGCCATGTGATTGGTTGATTAGATTCTTGCATTAATGAGAAATTGAACAGGTGTTCCTAATAATCCTTTAGGTGAGTGTATGGCTTTTATTTATGTAACACACTTTGAAGTGTATAAATTACATTGTGAATTGTGCTATATAAATCAAATTGCCATGCCAGAAGAAATACTAATAAGGTGCCTAGTTTTATCAAGCACCTTGAAGATGTATGAATGATTTAAAGACTTGTTCATCTTGTGCAGCCCCACCTGGTTTAAATAAAGGACTGCCTTGTCTTTCCAGGGTAAAAAAAAAAGTCACACTTTGTATCTAAATTGAACTGTGCTATTTTGTAGGTGCTGTGCATATTTTATTTATTTTTCCTTTTTGTCTTTGTTATTTATTTGTTGTTGTTTTTCTTTCTGTTTGTTTGTGGGTCTTTTTGGTGTCCTTGTGTCTGTATTTGTTTGAAATCGGCTATTTAAAAAAAAAAAAAAGACAGATTTTGGACAAGACAAATAGTGGGCATGGTGATAAATCTACATGAGTAAGTTCACAGACATCCACGCCCGTGTAGTGTAATACTAAAGTTGGAAATGTCTTTAAGCCACAGTCAGATGCCTACTTCTAAACTTTACTATGAATGAATAAAATAATGAAATGTTTTATTACGAGCAGTTGTGCTCATAAGTTTAGATGAATTTGTGATTTTTTTGGGCCATTTTTCAGATAATATAAATGATAACACAAAAACCTTTTTTTCACTCATTGTTAGTGTTTGGGTGAAGCCATTTATTGTCAAACAATTGTGTTTACTCTTTTTAAATCATGACAAAAGAAACCCTGATCAAAAGTTTACCCTGGTGATTCTGGCCTTATAACATGCTCACACAATGACACAAACAGGTTTAAATGGCTCCTAAAGGTAACCATCCTCACCTGTGATCTGTTTGTAATCAGTGTGTGGATAAAAGGTCAGTGAGTTTCAGGGCTCCTGACAGACCCTTGCATCTTTCATCCAGTGCTGCTGATGTTTCTGTCTGAATCATGGAAAAAGAAAAATAATTGTCAAAGGATCCGCGGGAAAAAGTAATTGGACTATGTATAAAACAGGAAAGGGATATAAATACCCTTTCGCAAAGCGATGGTATTTTTTTGGTATTTCCTAAATGTAGCTTAGCTGCTGTTGTGAGTTTCTGAATCATTTCAGTATTTCCTCAATACTATATAACATTTTATAGGACTAACAGGCTACAGTAGGCGCCCTCATTAGATTCCATAAATAGAATAAATGGATTATCGCGAGTGGGCGTGGCTGGCGGGGTCGCTGTGAGCGCGCTGAGCTAGCAGGTAACGTTATGTGTTAGTTGTCACAGTACACACACAGTTGTCTTTGAAAGATGGATAAAACAAAAAAAAAATAAAGAAAGAGGGAAAAGGAGATGGCGTGTCAAGGTATGGGACATCTGATAGACAAGTGGATAGTGAAAAGCAACAGGTAGGACTTAAAGTAAGAACTCTGTGCTTGGGGGCTTGCAATAATCATGTTAACAGACTTAGCGTTAGCGTTTGCTAACACTGGGAATGTAGCAGCCAAATGGGATTTCATTTAAGGCTAGCTTTATATGCAAAACTGAGGTTACTGAGCTAAAAACTGGAAAATATAAGACAGCATGCCATGATCAATGATACATTACAATAACTTGAAAAACAACCAATCCAAACTGGTTAGTTCATAGCGTCCAGAGAGAGATTCGAATCCAGTATGAACTAAAGAGCGCTCTAGATTGTTTGGTAGTAAACAATTGGTTGCTAATAATTTATTTTTATTTTTTTTAACCCCTGGTTCTATGAATCCCGGATGACCGCCAGGGGCGGTGCATTAAGCACTGGATGACGTATACCACTGGATGACGTTGGGCGGCACAGTGGTTAGCACGCCTGCCTCACAGCAAGAAGGTCCTGGGTTCGATTCCCATCCAGGGCAGGACCTTTCTGTGAGGAGTTTGCATGTTCTCCCTGTGTCTGCGTAGGTTTCCTCCGGGTACTCCGGTTTCCCCTACCACTAAAAACATGTACAATATAGGACTACAGATGGAAATTAGCTGTTAAGCTATAATCTGGTACAAGCATCTCTGCTCCGGCTTAATGTAGACTGTACGCTGTCCTAAAGAAATAAACAAATCTAATAATAAACCAGGGGTGCACGTGGCAGAGTGGTTAGCACTCCTGCCTCACAGCAAGAAGGTCGTGAGTTCAAAACTCGGCCGACTCCGGTCTTTCTGTGAGGAGTCTGCATGTCCTCCATGTGTTACTGTGGGTTCTCTCCGGGTACTCCGGCTTCCTCCCACCGTCCAAAGACATGCATGTTTAGGTCAATTGGCAACTCTAAAGTGTCCCTAGTGACTGAATGTGAGAGTGAATGGTTGTCTGTCACTGTCTATGTCTAAATGTCAGCCCTGCGACTAACTGGCCACTGTCCAGGGTGTACCCCGCCTAAGGCCCAAAGCTGCTGGGATAGCTGGGATAGGGATACGCGACCCCTAACGGGACAAAGCGGTAGAAAATGAATGAAAAAAATGAATGAATAATAAACCAACAAGGTCACGAGGAATCAGCAGACCCTAATCCAGCATACCTTATCAGGCCATTGAGTTGTCCTGTCGTAGAACTCCCTCCAGTGGATGGGGGGCGGCTATGTTCACTCTGTAAAATCTAGTGAACGTATGCGGAGTAGCCCATGACGCCGCAGCACAAATTACCTCCAAAGGCACCCCAGTCATTGCTGCCCAGGAAGTGGTAATGCCACTTGTAGAGTGACCTCACTCATACTGGTAGTGGTTGGTCAAGGGCATTGTACGCCTGGATAATCGTACTCACCACCCAGTGCGCCAAGCGTTGTTTAGATAGTGCCTGGCCCTTACGTGGACCAGCATAGCAAACAAACAACCGGTTTATTTGCATACAACATAAAGTACACATCAACAACAACAACCCAAGGGCAGGCTCAACAATGGAAATCACTAAAAACTCAAACACATGAACAAATACAGTGTGCAAACAAGCAGTTATTTTTGTGCAAATGATTACAAAGTGCTAGGAGCCATTTAGGTGCCTCACAGTTGTTGGTAAAAACGATATGTTCAGTCTTTTAGTCCTACAGCCCAGAGTTCTGTAGCGCCGGCCAGACTGCGCTATAGCACCAGCCTTCCTCTGCACCTGTCTGCTGTAAATGTCCCCCACCTTAGCCTGACTTCTCCCTGAAATTTTACTGGCCACTTTAACCAGACTACCCAGTCTGTTTTTTGTCACAATAAAACGGTAGCTCTGTGGGTAGAGTGGCCGTCCTTCGGCCGGCGGGTGGGCGGTTCGATCCCCGCTCAAAACATCCCAAAACATCATAACATCCCGCTCTCCCCCACATACTGTCGTCGTGTCCTTGGGCAAGACACTCCAGTGATGTTCTGTAACACTAGTAAAGCACTTAATGTATGTAAAGCGCTTTGAGTGCCTACTACAGTAGGTGGAAAAGCGCTATATAAAAATTAAAATTATTATTATTAAAACTGTTCATCTTCCTGAGGAAGTACAATTGTTGTTGGACTTTTTTAGAAACAGCATTCACCCATGGTTTAAAACACAGTTTATTGTCCAAAATGACTTGAAGGTATTTGTAGCTGTCGACCAGGTCAATGTCCGTGTTCTTGATGAAAGTGACAGTGGGGCAAGGTGGTTTGCGGAAATCTATTTTAATTTCCTTTGTTTTTACCACATTCATATGTAAAAATGAACGGTCACACCACTGAACAAAGTCATTAAGGACTGGCCCATGTCCTGTTCATCCCCTCTGGGCAGGCTGATGATAACAGAGTCTTTTGCAAACTTTAAGATGTGTCTATCCTTGTACACACTGCAACACTGATTTGTGTACAGAATGTACAGAAGAGGGGAGAGACAGCAGCCTTGGGGGGAACCAGTAGAGGCATAAATCACATCAGATAAAATACCATTCACTCTAACACACTGAGGTCTGTCTAATAAAAAGTCCAATATCCAACCAACCAAGTTAAGATCAAGGTTAAAATCAGTCATAAGTCTGTCTGCCAGCAGGAATGGCTGAATGGTGTTAAAAGCAGAAGTAAAATCAACAAATAAAAGTGTGGCATGTGTCTTAGCTCCATCCAGATGTTTAAGAATAAAGTGCAACAGTGTGATGACTGCATCCTCCACTCCTCTCTCGGACCTGTAAGCAAACCTCACACTGACACACTGACAGTGTCACTCTGTTTTGCTACAAACTGTTTTGCACATTTGCTTCCTGCACCTTCCTGTGTATCTTAATATTTAAGACCACAGCTAAATGCATATATGCACACTGTACATCCCTGTACATTTTTTTAATATTAAGTCTACAGTTTACATTCATGTACATTATTTTGCGATCTAGATTTATTACCACATTACACATTTTTTATATTTTTTATATTTTATTCTTATATTTTTTATTGTTTACTTTTATCTCATTCTTACATAGCTACATTTATGTATATTTTCATCTGTGTGTTTTCCTAAATAATTGCACTGTCCATGGAGCGGACCTGACTCACATTTCACTGCTGGTTATATATGCTGTATATAATTTTGTATGTGACGAATAAAAATCTTGAATCTTGAATCTTGAAACTGTAATGGGTCTAGCTGTTCCCTGACCTGCAGTAGCACGATGTCTTTAATGATTTTTTCAAAAGTTTTCATAACCAAGAAGGTCAGAGCAACTGGTCTAAAATCATTCAAGGCTTTAGGAGTGTTGCACGTCGCAAAGGGCACAATGACTGAGTGCTTCCAAATTTTGGGGACCTTCTGTTGTAGTAAGGACAGATTAAAAATATGCTGGAAGATGCCACAAAGTTGGTCAGCACACTTTCTTAATGTCTGTCCACAGATGTTATCTGGCCCTGGGATTTTGGGTTTCGTGTGGCTTAGCCACAGTGTTTACATCAACCAGAGGTGTAAAGTACTTGAGTAAATGTACTTTGTTACTGTACTTAAGTATTTTTTTGGCTACTTTGTAATTGTACCGAGTATCAAAAATATAAGCAACTTTTACTCTCTACTCAATTACATTTTTGATTGAATACTTGTACTCTTTACTCCACTACATTTGAACTGACACTTACCGTTACTCGCTACATTGTGTTTGTGCACGTCAAGCCAACTTTGTCTGCTGTGGCTTGTTTCTTGGATGTAAGAGGTGATATCGCCCTCTGCAGGCTATTAAAGGTACTGGATGCTATTTGCGTTACTCAGTTGTAAACGTGAATTAGCAGCCTGCCGAACTCCAGGAGTTTCACATAAATTAGCGAAATTAGCTCTTCATGCAGTGCCAGCACTGATTTGGCTTTTTTTGTTTTGTTTTGTTTGAAAATGTTTTACTTCTGCAATTTTTGAAAATGTTTTACTTATGCCTTTTTTGAGCACTTGAGTTTGACTTGGACAAATCTGTTTTTGTTCTGCCATTTCGTAATATTGAGGTGTTTAATTTCTTTTCTATATTAGGAAGTAAAACCTCATAAATAGTTTTTCACTGACCTACAATATCTCTTTGTGTTGAGGTCTAGTGCATCTTTGAGCCAATATTCAGTACGAGTAAAATACTTAAGTACTTTTAAAATGGGATACTTTAAGACTTTTACTCAAGTTGTATTTAAATTGGTGACTTGTAACTTGTAGTGGAGTAATTTTTACAGTAAGGTATCTGTACTTTTACTCAAGTATGGCTTTCAGGTACTCTTTTTACACCTCTGACATCAACAGACATGGATGGAGATGCCCGAGTCATTTCCCTGATGTCGTCAATCTTATCATTAAAATCCACTGAGTTGAACTGTGTATAAAATATATTTAGTTCATCTGCCCAGTGTTTATCAGAATTAAAACCATCAAGTGCAACTCTGTTGACTTTATTATGTGACCCAATCGACCCAATTGTTTTAATACCATTCCAGGTTCTTTTTAAATTGTTACTTCTAAGTTCAGCCTCAATCTTATCCTTATATCTCAATTTGGCTTTTTTAATTTCAGCCCTGATCTTCTTTCTCACAACCCTCTCTGCATTCACATCACCTTCATTAAATACATTTTTCCTTTTGATAAGCAGATCTTTAATGTACTTGGAATTCCCCTGTTAGTTGTTGGGATAAACCTTGACTTCCCGATTTGGGAGAACTGAGTCTTTACAGAAGGAGATGTAACTGCAGACAACGTCAGTCAGTTCGTCCATATCAGAACAAGAGTTCTGAAACACTGTCCAGTCTGTGCACTCAAATCAGCCATCGTAGCGCCAAAGAGCTGTCCTCAGTCCACACCTTCACTTGTTTTTCTAACAGGCTCCTCCCTCCTCAGCACCAAGCTGTAGGCGGAGCAGAAGGTGGACTGTGTTGTGGTCAGAGGAGCCCAGTGCAGGTCCTGTCTTCGAGATTAAAGCCCCTTTAATGGAGCCATAGCACAGGTCCAGGGTTTTATTATGACGTGTTGGACAGTTAACATACTGATAAAAGCTGTTCAGGGTTTTCTTTAAATTACAGTGGTCAACATTGCTGAGTATACACTGAGACTTCCGGGATGACGAGGAAGCGAGCAAAAGCGTAACATCTTAACTCCCTGACGGTCTTACGCTCCCTGACGGAAAAATACATAAAAACCTGAAAATTAAAGTCTAATATAATATGTCAGGGGATAAACAAAGAAGAACAAGGGCGAATCAGCAAACAACTACTCAACCGGCAGACCTTTTATCCTCAGAAACCAACGCAGCTAACGAGGTAGCTAAGGATAACAAAAGCATGGAAGCTATCCAAGCTACTATCATTGCAGAGCTAAAAAAAGTTCAAGATGACGCTAAAAACGAGCTGATTGATAAGATTGGGGCATTAAATACTGAAGTGAGTGGTTTCAGAGAAGAAATGGGGAAACGTATGGACGACATTGCTGAAGAATTAAAAGGAGTAACTCAAAGAGTGGAGGAGACAGAGCAGAGAGTGCCCGACATTGAGGAGATCAATGCCGACGTTTATGATGCACTGGAACACGCTCTATACATGCAAAAGGAGCTCCAAACACGAGTAACAGAACTGGAAGCACGTTCACGCAGGAACAATATTCGCATACATGGTATAACCGAAGAATCTGAAGGCACCAATATTCAACTTTTCATGGAGAACTTTTTAAAATCAGAACTTTCTCTCACCAATACGACTTTTAACATACAACGCTGCCACCGCTCACTAGGCCGCAAACCACCACCGAGCGCTAATCCCAGATCCATTATCATGTGCTTTCTGGAGTATACAATGAAGGAGAGAGTGTTGCGCGCAGCATGGGAGAAAAAGACTATTCAACTCCATGGAAAACGTGTGTATTTTGACCACGACTACCCTAGTGACATTCTCTCCAAGCGCAAATCTTACAACCCAATCAGAAAAATGCTGAAAGAGAAAGGCTGTCGTTTCCAAACTATGTACCCGGCCAGACTTCGCGTGTTCTTTGATGAAGGCCCAATCATCTACAAAAGTCTAGAGGAAGCTACGGACGACTTGAAGAAGAGAGGGCTAATACAAGATGATGTGGTGGAGGACACCGCACCAGCCACACCCACTCACAGTCACAAGTCGAAGAAAACCCCTTGGGAATCGGCGCATGGAACCAGTCGGAACAAAGAGGAGCGCACAAAACATATTCAGGAAAAGCTGAAAAGATTCAAGCGCCCCGATGATAAGGTATAACTAAAACGTCCCAGTTAGTCATCTCTACGTGCTGGAATAGAAAAGTAAACAGAGGATTATGACTCCGCCCGTAAAAAAGAGTGACATTATTATTGACCGTCACATGAGGAACGCTTTCTCTTTGCGCTGCTACGATAGAGGAGAGGAAGAGTGGCAGCACTGAGAGGGATCCCCTGGTTCTCCAGACCCCCTCCCCCCCGAACATGAAGGTGGACTTACACTTCACTTTTGGAAGTCACCCCCTTTTTTTTCTTTCTTCTCTTTTTTTTTTCTTTGTTCAGGTGTGTTTTTTCTGTTCTTCCTTGCAGACCTTTGTTTATTCAGCAGAGCATCTAGAGATATATATGTACATTGTTCTATACCCCCATAAAGATGACAGTCAAACAGCATTATAAGGTAATTACCCTTAATGTAAATGGTTTACATAACCCAATTAAAAGAAGCAAGGCTATTGCTAAAATGAAACGTGGGAAATATGACATAATATTCTGGCAAGAAACACATTTTTCAGACGTAGAGCACGAAAAGATACGCAAAATGGGATTTAAAAACTTGTATTACTCTTCATACTCAAAGGGTAATTCTAGAGGAGTTGCTATTCTTCTACCAAACAAGCTAAATTTCCAATTTTCATCTCAGGTTAGCGACAAGGAGGGACGCTACATATTGGTTAAAGGACACATAGATCATAAAGAAGTGACTCTCTTAAACGTGTACAGACCACCAGGTAAAGACAATAGTCTAATTAAGAAAATTTTTGATCTTATTGCAACAGAAATATCGGGAGTGTTTATTTGTGGAGGTGACTGGAATATTTGTCTTAACACCTCCATAGATTCCTCGAGCAAAATTAAAAAACCTCAAGCAGAGGCAATCCTTGTTAAGAAAATGCTTAGGGAAGTTGGGATGATGGATGTATGGAGAAGCCTGTATCCAACAAACAGGAGTTATACTTTTTTCTCTCATTCTCACCGTGTGCATTCACGCTTAGATTATTTTTTTATGCTAAACGCTGACAGACATAGAATTGTAAACTGTGAAATAGGAGTGAAGGACCTATCTGATCATGCAGATGTATGTTTAACATTACATTTAGATAATGACCGTAAAGAAACACTATGGAGACTAAACACCAGTTTTTTAAAAGACGGTGAATTTCATAATTTTGTTGAAAAAGAAATTAGAGACTATACGGACTATAACAATGACACTTGCACTTCTTCAAGTATATTATGGGACGCCTTAAAGGCCGTTCTTAGGGGAAAATTGATTATGTGGTCTTCTATGAAAAAAAAAGAAAGAGAAAGGCGTATCAACAATTTGACCGCAGAACTAAAGTCCCTTGAACAAGAACATATGCAAAATAACAACAATGACCTATTAGAAAATATAGCAGAAATAAAGCAAACTTTAAACAGGACCTATGAGGATCAAATAGAAAAGAAAACCAAATTTATGAAGCAAAATTACTATGAAAATGGCCCCAAAGCTAAGAAACTCCTTGCTTGGAGATTGCATAAACAGGCTGATAGATTTATACACAAGGTGAAAAACCCTCAGGATGACAAAATATACTATAATCTGAAAGACATACAAAATACTTTTACTGCTTTCTATACACAACTATATACCCAACCACACCCAATGGATCAAGAAGCTACAAACCACTTTCTGTCCTCGCTTGACCTACCATCAATAGGAACAGAACAGAACGAAAGGTTAAATCAACTAATAACAGAGGAGGAAATCAGTAGAACAATTTCTAAATTGAAAGTAAACAAAATGGCAGGTGAGGATGGTTACCCCGCAGAGTGGTACAGACATTTCCGACTTTTAATTATTCCCCAACTTAAGAATTGTTTTAACCACATCTTAACAGGAGGAAAAATACCACCATCCTGGAAACGGGCGGTGATTTCAGTTACACACAAACCAGGCCAATATCGGTTGTAAACATTGATTACCGTATATTTGCAACAATATTAGCCAAAAGGCTTGAATCAATTGTCCCTGAACTAACAGACACAGATCAATCAGGATTTGTACGAAACCGACAAACTCATGATAATGTAAGGCGGGCCCTTCATCTTTTTGATAAAATGAAAAATAAAGAATCAATAGCCGTTAGTCTCGATGCTGAAAAAGCATTTGATTCTGTTGGTTGGGAATATTTATACCTAGTTTTAAACAGATTTGGATTTAATAATAAGATTATTGGATGTATAAGATCCTTGTATGACTCGCCATCTGCCAGAATTAAAATAAATGGGGACCTTTCCGACACTGTGAGTTTAGAAAGAGGTTGTCGACAGGGCTGTCCCCTTAGTGCGACGTTTTTTGCCCTCTTTATTGAACCTCTTGCTCAAGCAATCAGAGAACGTAAAAACATCTCAGGTATTATCATAGGAGACTCGGAACATAAAGCATGCTTGTATGCTGATGATATCCTCTTAACACTATCTAACCCTAAAGTGAGTTTACCCAACCTCTTGTCCTTACTTAAAGAATTTGGTACCTACTCAGGATACAAATTAAATTAGCAAAAAACCCAGATTATCTCATTTAACTATCACCCATCCATAGATATTAAAAAATTGACAAAATTCAACTGGAAAAATAATAAAATAAAATATTTAGGAATTCAAATTCCAAAAGATCTTTCTAGATTGTTTGAGGAAAATTATGCTATATTGACCTCAAATATTAAAGCTGATATACAGCGGTGGTCTCTGTTGCCAATGAATATGTATAACAGGATTGATAGTATTAAAATGAACGTGTTACCAAGGATTCTCTATTTGTTCCTGGCACTGCCAATTCGGATCCCACCCAAACAATTTTATGAGTGGAATAGAATGATGTCACATTTTATCTGGGCAAAACAAAAACCCAGAATAAAGTTCCAAACATTACAGTTGCAAAAGGAGAAAGGCGGATTGGCTGTGCCATGTTTGGAAGATTACTACAAAGCAGCACAGCTGCGAGTACTGATAGGCTGGAGTGACCCAACATACGAGGCTAAATGGAAGGAAATAGATCAGTCATATTTTGACACCCCCCTACAGTCCATGCTCGGTGATAAACCTCTTCTCAATAAACATTTAAATTCACAATTGCTACCTTCCTGGATAACAGTACCAATAGAAATTTGGTTCAAAATACTAAAAAACAGCAACACTGAGAGGAGTGCCAGATGTTTAAGATGGCCAGCCTATGATTCTGAGTTTTTACCTTCAAAGACAGATTGTGGTTTTGTGCATTGGTCTCAAAAAGGCATCACGGGATATTGGGCTCTTTTAGATAAAAAGGTTCTTAAAAGTTACTCACAACTTACAGAGACATACAACTTACAAAAACATGATTTGTTCCGATATTTTCAGCTGAGGCACTATTATGACAAAAATATACATTTTATGGAAGAATCCTGCAAAGGTAATGCCCCTAAGAAACAAATATCAAAAGGTATATACATGTTTACAAGCTACAAGAAACCTCTCAACCACATATATTAGACAAACTTGGGAAAAAGAAGCAGATATATTAATTTCTGAAGACGATTGGTTGAACATATTTAAGACTGCCATGAATACCTCATCTTCTGGTATTTGGAGGGAGTTCATATGGAAAAACATTGTGCGTTTCTTTACTTCACCATATGTTAAGAGTAAACAATGTAAAGATCCAGACAAAGCAGTGTGTTGGAGAAACTGCGGTGACATCAAAGCAAACCATTTTCATGTTTTTTGGAATTGTACCAAAATTACACCCTTCTCGTCAATGGTGGTAAAAGAAATAAAAAGCATAACTGGACTAGACTTGCTATGCGATTTCACAATAGTCTATTTAGGTAATCTACCTCAAGAGTTAACAAAATCAGAGAAGTATCTTCTGTCAATACTATTAGCTGGTGCAAAGAAAGCCATAACAAGCAAATGGCTGTGTGAAGATGTTCCCTCCAAAACAGACTGGTTCCAGATCATCACAGACATTCGCGAAATGGAAAGACTCACATTCTCAATAAGGTTGGCCTCGGACAAATGTAAACATTATTGGAAAAAATGGGACAATTATATGAAACGAAACTCTGCCCTTTGATATTGACAAGTATTACTCTATTTTATTATGCTGTAATATCAAGTGTAATACTCTATTGGTATTGTGTGTGTGCAAAATAGATGCTCTGACTGTTTTTGTTTTTGTTTTAAGGTCTGCTGTTATAATATTTTTGTAAAAATAACATTTTGTGAAAAATAAAGTTAAAAAAAAAAAAAAAAAAAACATCGCTGAGTATAAAATTGGGAGCAACAGGTAACTGAGCAGGCTGCAAGCCTGTTGTCCAAGCCATAGGCTGTTGCCGTAGCCGCCCGTACAGACCGGGGCATTATGCTGCAGTTTGTACAGTCGTCATCTGTGAGACCCTCCTTGAGATGACCAACTCCCAAGCAGGAGGGGCAGAGATTGTGGCCATCCTCAGGCTGTCGGGGGGCCAAACATGCCCTAGAGCACAGTGACTCCAGCATGACAGTCAAAATTACTAGACCTATACAGGGGAGATCAGGACGAGCCACTAGCAACCCCCAGTACAGTACAATAATAATAATAATAATAATAATAATAATAATAATAATAATCTTTATTTTTATATAGCGCTTTTCCACCTACTGTATTAGGCACTCAAAGCGCTTTACACAGATTAAGCTATTTACCAGTGTTACAGAACACACACTGGGGGCAATGTAGGTTAAGTGTCTTGCCCAAGGACACAACGACAGTTTGTGGGGGAGAGCGGGATGTTATGATGTTTTGGGATGTTTCGAGCTGGTCGCGAACCACTCACCCGCCGGTCGAAGGACGGCCGCTCTACCCACTGTGCTACTGCCGCCCATACAAGGACCACTGCAAATCACCTTGATCCAAAAACGCCCCTAGTGATTCCACCGCGGAATGCTACTTAGAACCGTAATCCTCGTTCCAATAATATGCTAATCAAATAAAACTTTTACTTAAGCCGAACACGGCAGCAATTCAACAGTATATAGCTTAGCCAAACACAGAAAGCAAACCAAACGTATATAGCTCAGCCGAACATGGCGGCATTAGAGTACAGGGTCAGACAGCTGTCAAATGGCAGACGGTTGGAAAGGCTGATGTTAGGATGGTAAGGGAAGGCCTCTGTGGGGCGATGTTTAGGCTGCTGTTGGAGTGAGCCAGTGGCCTTGTCCTGGATAGGAGGAGACGGGAAGTCTCAAGAGGATGAGATAAGAGCCAGCTGCAGGCTAGGCTTCTAATCGAGGAAAGGGACTGGGCAGAGGTAAAAGAGACAGAAATTTGTAATTTATATATTTTGATCTTTGGTAATTTATCCGGATCATAATCAATTAGTTCTGGTTCTCAGCGTCAAGTGCGTGCGTCCATTTCGTGGAGTAACCTTGATGTTTCCTATCCATGGTCAGGCCCGTAATACCACGTAGCAGCTCACCGATCTGTTTCTAGATGTTGTCCACTCTTCTCTGAATGTAACCCCTTCATATCCGTTAAGCCGCGTAGCAGTTCACTGGTCTGACTCTCGTGTTGTCTTTTCTGTATGTCCACAGTCCGTGCTGAGATGTCAGTCAGCTCCTCGGACTGTGCGTCTCTCTTTGTTGTAATCCCTTCAGTCTGTCACTCACGTCACAGAAGCACAGTTTAATTCAGCAGACAGAGTCTGGGTAAATTTAAATGCAGCTGTCTTACAAATTTTGCGATAAGGCAGTCTCCAGACCAATGAGCAGGAATACCACTATCACATAAATCCAAAAAGAAATACATCCTCAACGTCCTCCACGGACAGAACTTCTAAACACAGAACTTGCCAGTTCTTCCAGGCCTCCTATGACTATAGCCTGATGCAAAGGTCCCGCCAGGGCAAATGGGTTCTCCCAGTGCACCCTTCTTTTGTGAAAAAATTGTGTCAATTGCGCTCAGAGACCAGATAATCAGATCCATTTCAGTTCTTAAGAGTCCAGCAAGCAGAAAGAGAAATTTAGTATGACGAGACGAGACAGAGAAGCATACACTGAAAGCAGGAGGAGCAGAGGGAGACGTCTGCCTTGTCCGAGGGCAGGAAGGTGAATTATAACTTTTAATTACATACAGACGTGGACAAAATTGTTAGTACCCTTCGGTAAATGAAAGAAAAACTCCCAATGGTCACAGAAAAAACTTTATTCTGACAAAAGTAATAATAAATAAAAATTCTATGAATGTTAACCAATGAAAGTCAGACATTGCTTTTCAACCATGCTTCAACGGAATTATTTAAAAAAATTAACTCATGGAACAGGCCTAGACAAAATTGATGGAGTTTTTCTTTCATTGACCGAAGGGTACCAACAATTTTGTCCACGTGTGTATGTACATTTGAAATGTGTGTGTGAGAAATACACAACATATATTACCATAGGTAACAATTATAGTAATACCAACAATGGTAATCAAAACCTACAGGGTAAGATAACTATGAATATATCAACCGGACAAGTATACCCTCACCTGGACAAATGTCAACCTTCACAGGCTTTTCACAGGCTTTAGGAAGAGCTTACCAGATGAAGAGGCATCCAGACTCTTCTGTCCCAATCAGAGCATCAGGCAGTCCATCCACAGGAGCCAGGGACCTGATGAACACACCAGGAGACACCAGAGACACACAGTTTGGGGCACTAAGAGGGACAGAGAAAAGAAACAATAGTAGGGCTGCAACTAACAATTATTTTAATAATCGATTAATCTGTTGATTATTTTTTTGATTAATCGATGAATCGGATAAAAAACAAAAAAACAAGAAAAGCATTGATTTCCAACTTTTTATTCAAAAACCGAACTAAAATCTTTAGAAAGTGCACAAACATGTTGCTCCTTGAACATCCCTGAGCAGTTATAATAATAATAAAATAAAAATGGATTAACACAAAAAACATACACATGTATGCTTTACATCTGCCAAATATAAACCTTTTTTTTAAATAAAGTGCCACCTGAGCTGCCAGAACAATAAATAATTTATAAAAAATAAAGAACAATACAAATCAGAAAATTTTACAGGATTTGTTTGAATGTCAGAACTTGTTCTCTACACTACACTCGCAGACGCACACACTCTCACTCTGACACACTCTCACTCTGACACTCACAGACACACTCTCACTCTGACACTCACAGACACACTCTGACACTCACAGACACACTCTGACACTCACAGACACACTCTGACACTCACAGACACACTCTGACACTCACAGACACACTCTGACACTCACAGACACACTCTGACACTCACAGACACACTCTGACACTCACAGACACACTCTGACTAGACTTGGGCGGTAATACGGTAATATGGTATACCGCGGGATCTAAAGATAGCAACGGTATCAGTTTCAATACCGTCATAAAAAAAAAAAACAATGCACTTATATAGGAGACAAGGATTAAATATTAACCCTTTAAGCGCCAAAGTCGCAAAATTGCGACAAGCAACTTAACAGGAAAAAAACAGCCGCTACTTCTGGTTTATGTGCTAAATTATGCTTCCACTCCCTTCCACCAGATGTCAGACACCCTGTACTTTGTTTCTAGTCCACTATTACCATGTTTTGCCATTAAAAAAATTTGTAGAAGAAGACCTCAAAGACGTGTCTCAGTGGGAGTGTCAGGACCGGCTCAATAGAAGCCTCATTCTCTACATGCGAGCTGATAAATATGAAAATAACAAATAAAAAATACACCTGTGATGAAGTTTTGGTATTAGTTATGGCTGACTCTGATTCTGAGGGAGAACATCTACCTTTAGAGTCTTTTCAGCCGAGTGAAAGTGAGAATGAGCGAGAGTGAGTGCATGTGTAACTTGGACAGCGGCGCCGCTGCTCGTGCCTTTCTCAGTGTCTCTCATAAAGCACACGCTGTTTTTACCACATTTTGCAAAAAATCAGTGAAAGAAACGGGAGGAAAACTAGTCGCTCTGGCCGCGGTAGTGAAGGGGAGGTTGGGAAGGGAAGCCGTGAGCACGTAGCACCTGCAGCTTTACCTTTAGCACCTGCAGCTTTAGCTTTAGCACCTGCAGCTTTAGCTTTAGCACCTGCAGCTTTACCTTTAGCACCTGCAGCTTTACCTTTAGCACCTGCAGCTTTACCTTTAGCACCTGCAGCTTTACCTTTAGCACCTGCAGCTTTACCTTTAGCACCTGCAGCTTTACCTTTAGCACCTCTAGCTTTACCTTTAGCACCTGCAGCTTTACCTTTAGCACCTGCAGCTTTACCTTTAGCACCTGCTGCTTTACCTTTAGCACCTGCAGCTTTACCTTTAGCACCTGCAGCTTTACCTTTAGCACCTGCAGCTTTACCTTTAGCACCTGCAGATTTACCTTTAGCACCTGCTGCTTTACCTTTAGCACCTGCAGCTTTACCTTTAGCACCTGCAGCTTTACCTTTAGCACCTGCAGCTTTACCTTTAGCACCTCTAGCTTTACCTTTAGCACCTCTAGCTTTACCTTTAGCACCTGCAGATTTACCTTTAGTACAGGTGATAGAAGCCGGGCGGGTGTACTGCCGTGCGTAGTGACGGGGTGTCGGGAATAATGCGGCTTCTATTGACAGCTGTTTGGGACAAATACGTGTTGGTCATCCTGACACTTTACCCAGTCGAGGAGGGAGAGGCAGGGGTAAACATAGTCAGCGCAAATGCGCTAATCAAAGCAGCGATCGTAATAAAAGTGATGGCTGTGTGCTGTGCTTTATGAGAGGTCCCACACTCTAAAAAACTACTAAACTGTTCTGGATGTTTATGTTCATTTAATTCTGTTTGACTCTTGTATTTGCACTTTTTATAAACTGCTATTTGTTGCTAATAAAAGTTGTTTATATTGTTGTGCATGTTATTTTGTTATTGTTTCAGTATTAGTGTTTGGTATTCAGTTTCTGAACAGTTTAGGCACAAGCCAACAGTTTGGTGACGCTGTCTGAGCCTTACGTCATATTTTTTTTTAAATTATTCACGGTAATACCGTATACCGAGGTAAAATAGGGAGGAGGTTTGACGGTATCAAAATTTGGATACCGCCCAAGCCTAACTCTGACACTCACAGACACACTCTGACACTCACAGACACACTCTCACTCTGACACTCACAGACACACTCTGACACTCACAGACACACTCTGACACTCACAGACACACTCTGACACTCACAGACACACTCACTCTGACACTCACAGACACACTCACTCTGACACTCACAGACACACTCTGACACTCACAGACACACTCGACACTCACAGACACACTCACTCTGACACTCACAGACACACTCACTCTGACACTCACAGACACACTCTGACACTCACAGACACACTCTGACACTCACAGACACACTCTGACACTCACAGACACACTCACTCTGACACTCACAGACACACTCACTCTGACACTCACAGACACACTCTGACACTCACAGACACACTCACTCTGACACTCACAGACACACTCACTCTGACACTCACAGACACACTCACTCTGACACTCACAGACACACTCACTCTGACACTCAAAGACACACTCACTCTGACACTCACAGACACACTCACTCTGACACTCACAGACACACTCACTCTGACACTCACAGACACACTCACTCTGACACTCACAGACACACTCTGACACTCACAGACACACTCTGACACTCACAGACACACTCACTCTGACACTCACAGACACACTCACTCTGACACTCACAGACACACTCACTCTGACACTCACAGACACACTCACAGACACACTCTGACACTCACAGACACACTCTGACACTCACAGACACACTCTCAGACACACTAGCGCGTGTGCGCACGCACGCTGCTGCTATGTTTCAGGTGCTGGATCATTGCCGTGGTGCTTAACACACCTTTTCTGTTTATTTAGTGTGAAATGCTCCCACACCTTCGATGACTTGGGGCGCACGGATTTCTCTGCCTCTGCCATGTATCTTTCCTCTACCTCCGCTCTTTTTTTTTTTGCCCCGCCCTGTCTATGAGGCGCCAAACTCTGCTAGCACTAGCATCAGTGTGCGAGAGAGACCGAGTGTGTTCATTCCGCTCCGCGATCAACTAAAGTTTTTATTTTTTACATAATAATCAAACATCTCTGCGTCGCGCGACACAACGAATCGATTATGAAATTTGTTGCCAACTCTTTTAGTAATCGATTTTAATCGATTCGTTGTTGCAGCCCTAAACAATAGCTATACAATTACATATTAACACATCCACAGTGCACAGTTCTTACCTGCCGTTGGCTGACAGTGTAAAGACCCGCAGTATGGAAGTGGCTGTGGTTTGAGCCAAGCTCACCACTCGGGACTGGGGCACGCCAATGATTGTCTGAATAACTCCATTACATAGTAGTGATTGTTCCAGACTGGAGCATGACAGCATCCTGTGTTCAGAAGTATACACACAGAACACAAAAAGGCCTTACTTACACAAGAGAAAAAAGAGTGACCAGTACAGTTTGATTTTGGCAGAGTTGACTAATTCCCAAAGGTCTAAAAATGACTGTTGAGTAGAGGACACCATAACACAGTAAGTTTAATATGCTGCTTTGAAAATATTCACACTAAATAAATTCTTCCTCAGTGTTATCCTCAGCAAAGCTGCTGGTAGAGGCTCCAGTCATGAATGAAACACACGTTAATGTTTAAAAACGTATTATAAATGTATAGGTGTATGCTCCCAAATACAAACAAATAAATAGTCACCTGACTTCTTTGATTTCCAGTTGGCCCAGTGTAACACATAACAGGTCAGGAGCATCGGGGACTGGGAACACACTGATAACAGGCTGTAAAGCAGAAAATTAGCATCAATTAGCAAGCATTATTAGGGAAGCAGCAGTCCAATACTAGTATCTGATAACCGTGCCGACACACAAAAGAGCTGGATGGGGTATCAGTTACATTTACATTTAGTCATTTAGCAGACGCTTTTATCCAAAGCGACTTACATTCACCAGTGTTACATTTACGGATGACGCTTTCATTTAAAGCGACTTACATTAAGATTCCATTCACCAGTGTTACAGCTGGAACGCCACTGGAGGCAAGGTGGGTTAAGTGTCTTGCCCAAAGACACAACGACAGTATGAACTGT
The DNA here is from genome assembly GCA_024416835.2 of Perccottus glenii. Classification (NCBI taxonomy): domain Eukaryota; kingdom Metazoa; phylum Chordata; class Actinopteri; order Gobiiformes; family Odontobutidae; genus Perccottus; species Perccottus glenii. The sequence continues at coordinate 2,112,521 of CM044549.2, read as the reverse complement.
GGGGAGAGCGGGATTCGAACCGCCTACCTTCCAGCTGAAGGACGACCGCTCTACCACTGAGCCACTGCCGCCCCAGTTAATATGGATAAAACGCAATCTACTTGAGAATAATTTTATTTTTGTGACGCAACACTGACACTTAACTCTCAGACCTTAACACTCCGAACACAGAGTGAGCCTTAGTGGTGTGGAAAGTATTTCAGAATTTGGCTTTCATCTTTCTACAACAACCAAGAAGCCAGCGCTGTCTTGTTTTTTGTTTCTATGCTGCAGCACAAGTAGACGGAGAGAGACAGGGGGATTAAAAAAACATTAAAAGAGGAACTAAAGTCTCAGGGCTTGAGACTGTCGAGTTCTTGGGACAGTAACAATTGTGTTTGGGATGGTGTACGATGTTTCAGAAATGATTATAGATCAATTTAAATCTAGCAAAAGGTGTTCCTAACCCTTTTGCTTAACCTACTTTCCTGTCTGCATATATCCTATCTACAATCATATGAACGCAAAAGGCGTTTTTTTTTATCATATATATGTAAAATAAAAAACATTTAAAAAAATTGCTGGATCTTGTGCCTCCAAAGTAATTCTATTTTTAAAAGCTGTCTCAATGTCATATGGACATGGCCATGTATTTTACAAAATCCTTCATTGTATCCACAATAACCACAATGAACAAAACTAAATGCACTTGGATTTTAAAATCTGTTTTTAAAAGCAAAACATAGTCCAATCCAATCCCAATAGTGAGATGAAACCCTTTTTGTCACTAAGTTGAAATTTGATCCTGGTGCAGAATTTTCCTCCTAAATTTTGTCATTCCTTCAAATCTTAAAAAATGGCAGGCTGGAGTTGCACATGGATTTTACAGGTTTTGTAATGAATAACTCCTGCATAAACAAAGCATTATATATATATATATATATATATAAACATTATTTAACACATTTTATTTAATAAAATCAGCTGTTTGACCCGCCTGCGCCATGCCACACCTCAGTTTTTTAACCACCACCCCTCACAGTGCTGGCAGAGTCGCAGATGGTGTGTCTGCCTTGGGCACAAGATAGCAAATATACCACCGTCTTGATCACCACCAGGCCTGCTCCGCCACAGGATGTGGCCTTACCTAACTTTTTGTGTAAATGTAAACTGAAAGTAAATGTGAATCATAAAAAAGCTTGTTTTTCGGAAAATTTCAATCATTTGTTGGAACAGACAGTGAAGTTTAGGATTTCTCTTCTACTTATGTCTGACCATCAGGCAGTTGTGGACACACTCACCTCATTAAAAGTCCAAGTGTGAGTTAAGCTCCAGTCAGAAGTTGATGTATGAGTCCACAAACACACAGCCCACTTCCCCGCTGCTGCCACACACAGAGAACCTAGAGAGGACTTAAGACAACAGGCATCCACCAGGCAACCTCCTGCAGGGGCCTGAACACACAGATACAGTATACAGGTGCTGGTCATTAAACTAGAATATCATCAAAAAGTTGATTTATTTCACTAATTCCATTCAAAAAGTGAAACTTGTATATTATATTCATTCATTATATTTCAAATGTTTTTTTCTTTATTTTTAATGATTATAACTGACAACTAAGGAAAATCCCAAATTCAGTATCTCAGAAAATTTGAATATTATGAAAAAATTCAATATTGAAGACCCCTGGTGCAACACTCTAATCAGCTAATTAAGTCAAAACACTTGCAAAGGCCTTTAAATGGTCTCAGTCTAGTTCTGTCGGCTACACAATCATAGGGAAGACTGCTGACTTGACAGTTGTCCAGAAGACAACCATTGACACCTTGCACAAGGAGGGCAAGACACAAAAGGTCATTGCAAAAGAGACTGGCTGTTCACACAGCTCTGTGTCCAAGCACATTGATAGAGAGGCGCAGGGAAGGAAAAGATGTGGTAGAAAAAGTGTACAAGCAATAGCTGCACCCTGGAGAGGACTGTGAAACAAAACCCATTCAAAAATGTGGGGGAGATTCAGAGAGAGTGGACTGCAGCTGGAGTCATTGCTTCAAGAACCATTTCCTTGTGTCAAGCCGCTCTTGAACAACAGACAATGTCAGAAGCATCTCGTCTGGGACTGCTTCTAAGTGGTCCAAAGTTATGTTCTCTGGTGAAAGTAAATTTTGCATTTCCTTTGGAAATTAGGGTTCCAGAGTCTGGAGGAAGAGAGAGACACACATTCCACGTTGCTTGAGGTCCAGTGTAAGGTTTCCACAGTCAGTGATATTTTGGGGCGTCATCTGCTGCTGTTGGTCCACTGTGTTTTCTGTCCAAGGTCAACGCAGCCGTATACCAGGAAGTTTTAGAGCACTTCATGCTTCCTGCTGCTGACCACCTTTATGGAGATGAGATTTAATTTTCCAACAGGACTTAGCACCTGTGCCACACAGTGCCAAAGCAACCAGTACCTGGTTTAAGGACCATGGTATCCCTGTTCTTAATTGGCCAGCAAACTCGCCTGACCTTAACCCCATCAAAAATCTGTGGGGCATTGTGAAGAGGACAACGCGATGGTCATAAGTAATATTCTAATTTTCTGAGATACTTAATTTGGGATTTTTCTTAGTTTTCAGTTATAATCATCAAAATGAAAGAAAAACACATTTGAAATATATCAGTCTGTGTGTAATAAATAAATAAATATAATATACAGGTTTCACTTTTTGAATGCAATTAGTAAAATAAATTAACTTTTTGATATTATTCTAATTATATGACCAGCACCTGTATAAGAGGACAGGCACAGGCCTGGAAACAAGGACATATCAGAAAAATCTTCACATGCTGTCCCAGAGATTCCAAGGTGAATTGGTAAATTGATACAGAATGAAAGCCAGTGAATGAGTATCAGCTTATGCCCTCCAGTCCACCAGGAGTAGAGAACTGTTTGTAAATGATAAACAAATTGGAATATATATTTCTGGGCTAAAGGTTATGCGTTGCTCCATTAAATTATTAAATCAAATTGCAATTTAGGTGTAATCAAAGGCCTTATTTAACAACCTAATACAATCCAATAGTCTCATAACAACACGTGTAGCTGATCTATTCAGTGGAGATGATATGATCCAGAAACACCTCCATCAAGCTTGATGTTATCAATTTACAGATAAAACAAAACAAAACAAAAAAACTGAAATCACCTTTAATGTGTATGTGCAGCTTCTACTTTTCACTGCTTCTTCATTTCTTTGAACTGCGGCTTCCTGTCTATTTTCAGGATGACCCCTCTGACTGGGCTCACCCAGCGCTGAGGGCTTACACTCCGAGGGTCCGAGGGGGGAGGCGTGCAGCAAGCTGGGAGACCTTATGGAGGAGCAGGGGGACAGGGCTGGAGGGGAGAGGGCCTCGGAGGTGGGGCTGTGGATGGGAGGCAGGCTGAGGGAAGGGCCCGTGGGGGAAGAGGTCACGAACCGGGGGGTGTATCCTACAGATGGCAGACTAAGTCTGGTCAGCTGTGGGGAGGTGAAGGGGCCAAGGGCTGAGTCAAGAGAGGGGCTCAGGAGGAGCTGAGAGGGGGCTTTGTGGTCAGTTAAACATAACGCATCATCTGGGACTTTAATACTCCTAGAAACTTGCTTTTCCCAATCCAACGCTGAATGAGCTGTACTTTGTGCATCCTCAACGTTCAAGAGTATGGGCACTTCCTCTTCATTGCCATTCTTACCTGGATTTTCAACTGAAGAAAGTGTATTTGACAAAACTTTGCTTCCTGTTTGAGCCATTGAATTGAGAATTTCTGAACATGTACATACGTCTCCCTTTTCTTGATCCGATGTAGTTCTTTCCTCACCTTTTTGCTTTGGGACATCAATTTTAGTGTCAAATTCTCTGATTCTCAAATGTTCTATGTCTAGTGTTTGCTCTTCTTTGCCATCTGTAATAAACGTTTTCTTTAGACCTTGGCTCACTCCATCTACAGAATCATTATGTGGTGCCAACACATTCTGTATCAGTTGTGAAGCAGGTGAAGTTGAAATATTAGGTGTAAGGCTGGGTGAAAGAGGAATAGGCGACAGTGAGGTTGTGTAGCGGTTGTTGCTCCATGTGTTGACTGACGGAGATGTGAACTGCTCCACTCCAGAAGAGACAACTTGGCACAGCTTGTGCAGCTTCAAAGAGGCAAACTGGTCGTCAGGGAGATGGAAGTCCTGCACATCAGAGCAGAGCAGGTTTTTGAGGAGCGGGTCGGAGATCAGAGAGGGGAGAGGAAGGAGAGTGTTTTGGGCAGGGGACGAGGAGGGCAGTAGGAGAGAGGGCCAGTCTGCACCAGCTGTGGGACATAATGGTAGAATATAGTTATGATAATAATAAAGATAATTGTGTTGATAAACAAAATATAATTGATTATACTTCCCTTTCCAGTTTCAGCAAGTTTCAGTTGTGTGTTAAACAAGGACTGAGCAACAACTGTATTTTGTGTGGCCCTGCGTAACCTTTAGCCCGCAGAACGCGCAGATCCCTCTCATTGCAACTGCACAGACAACTGTGCAATCTTTGTTTAGAAGTAGAGATGTTTAAGAAGGCAAGTTTGGAAAAAAGACATCTCTGAAATAGTAAGGTATTTAGTATAAATAGGACTCTGCTAGGGTACCGTGTATTGGCCTTCTTTATTATATTCATTGTGGGGTAGAGACGTTCACATAATCTCTCACCTTATGCGAACGTCTCGGAACAGGAAAGTTACATTGGCCTGCGTGAGATGATTCTACTGACCTCATGTCTAAGAGCCATCAAAAAGATTTTTAATATAATACTGTATATTTTTGGGCTAAATGTTATGCAGGGTGGCTTTAACTAGTCTTTACAATGATAATAATTGATGCATTAATAATGATTAATAACACATTATTGTTATACTAATATAATTGAGATATTATCTTATTTAGGTGTTTCTTTAGTTGACTAAAGCCCTACTTATAGTGGAGCTGTTGTACTTGGAATGTCAATAGATTTCCTGAAACATGCAATTTTAACTTATTCATTCTCTGAGAAAGGCTTTAATGGTTAACTCTGACACTGTTTAAACACGTAAGCTATTACAAAAAAAGCAAAAGGTGACATCTTCTACTTCATGCATAATGACATCATCTTAAAGAGGGGCTTATAAGCAACTGACTTAACTGATATAAAGTAAGACCACCATATTATAGTGGTAAAAACCTACCTGCATTATTCTCTGCACAGCCTGTACAGCTCTGGCTGCTCTTGAGAAAGATAGGATAGACCTGCTGCACATTTGGAGAGGCATTGCTGCTCTGTGCTTCATTTACTGTTGACATAAACTCAGTGCTGTTTGTTTGTCTAGACCTTGAAACTTCCGAGAGGGGACCGGCCTCTTCAGTAGCAAGTTTAGGAAAGGAAAAGATATTAGCAGTGTGTGGCTCCTCTGAGTTGTGAGCAAAATCATCTTTGTTTCTAGGAGTTAAACGACATGTGGTTTGTCCAGGGGTCCTGCCTCTTCCTCTGCCTCTTTTACCTCTTCGCCCTCTGGCATGGGTGCGACCTAATGAAGGTAAACAAACATCCAAACTGAAAGAGACTCCATTTGGAGAGTCCCAAGAGTTCTTGCCAGCCTCTTTTTTAGAAGTTGGCTCTAAAATGGACTCCTCCTTGTGTTCTAAACTGTCCTCTGTGTCCATCGTCCTACGCAGTGCTCTCCCACGGCCCCTGCTCTTTTGTTGTCGGCCCCTCTTTAAATGAGACAAAATTATGGCGTTCATATTTGGCTGGCCCTGCGACATGGCCATACGCCTTGTTGTTCGAATGTAGTACTCCGCTGGAAAAATAAGTCCTTCCACTAGAGTACAGGAATCCAAGAGGCACTTCCCATTATCTTCTGGCTCCGTCTTTTCAAATTCGATGTCCACAGCATTCTCCGTAGTTACCCCACTCTCTGTTTTTCCTTTCTTTTTATCTTCTATGTGTTCTTTTTCAGCCTTGGCTATCTTTGTAGCTTCTCTTATGTCATTCTGTGGACTTTCAGCTTCAAGCGCCAACTTCTCAGCTTCTCGATTATTCAAGACAATACTGATTCCCTTTTCAGTTTGCTCTTCAGTACCCTTCTTGTCACTCTCCATACACTCCCCAGTTTTAGTTTGCCCTTGTGAGTGCCAATGTGAAAGCAGCAAAGAGGGAGATTCATCTTCAGGTGGAGAGAATAGCTCTTCGCTTTCATTTAAAATAGGTGTAAGGTCTGAATGAGTTGTAGGAAGGTCTTGTTCTAGCACATCTCGGTCAGTCTGCTCCAGTGCTTCCTGGTTGTCATGGACGCAGTAGTCCTGCTCCGCCTCCCTCTTTTCCCAGCGGAGGCGGCTTCGACGGGACCGGAGGCGTAAGGCCGGACCGGCTCTTTGGACTCTTGCTGAATCCTGGCTGGAGTCTGAGGTGGATGTGCAAGCTGTATTGGAGGGGAGACAGAATCTAATTGTCTGGGTTCGTTTTTTGGTGTTGTTGTCAGTGGAGGCGGCCCAACCTATTGAAACAAGACATTTTGTTTCACATTTTTAAATCATCATTAATTCCTAGATCAAAACTATGAACTTTTTTACCTTGCATATTCTGTATAGCCTAAGAAACCTTTTGATGTTTCCTTGACATGGCCTTGAGAAATCTATCACCCCCCTTTCCAGTTAATCACACCCAATTTTCTTTTTTGCTGTTCTGGTCTCAACCCCACCACTCAGCCCAACAACACCCTTGGGACCATTCCGGCTTTTTGCGAAAAAAGTTTAAACCGGACCAATTTTCCTCTGCAAAATACTACAAAATACAATACACAAAACCAAAGTTTAGCGCTTAACTTCACAGCAACCTTTTTTTTGCTGTGCTTTTCACTTTGTATAAAAAAGCCTTAAAAACTATAACAGGATAAGGTGTGTATACTAAGATGGTACAGTTGTGCTCATAAGTTTACATACCCTGGCAGAATTTGTGATTGTTTGATTATTTTTCAGAGATTATGCAAACACAGTGGTGGTTGAGTGAAGCCATTAATTGTGTTTACTCTTTTTAAAATCATAATGACAACAGAAACTACCCAAATGACCCTGGTAGTTGTGGCAGTTGTGGATGAGGCTCTTTATTTTCTCAGATGGTAAAGCTGCTCATTCTTTTTGGCAAAAAAGCCTCCAGTTCCTGTAAATTCTTGGGCTGTCTTGCATGAACTGCACGTTTGAGATCTCCCATAAACCCTCCATAAACCCTCCGGAGACTTTACGGCCACAGCTTCGAGTGGCCGCATCGATAATGGAGGTGGAGAACATGGTCCACTCGGACTTAATGTCTCCAACATCCCTCGGGATTTGGTCGAAGCTGTGCCGGAGGTGGGATATAAAGATCTTTCTGACAGGGGGCTCTGCCAAACGTTCCCAACAGACCCTCACAGTACATTTGGGTCTGCCGAGTCTGTCCAGCTTTCTCCCCTGCCATCGACTCCAACTTACCACCAGGTGGTGATCAGTTGACAGCCCCTCTCTTGACCCAAGTGTCCAAGACATACGGCCGAAGGTCAGATGAAACAACTACAAAGTCGATCATCGATCTCTGGCCTAGGGTGTCCTGGTGCCACGTGCACTGATGGACACCCTCTTCCCAAGGCGCATTGAAGCGACCCTCTCGTTCACTAGGGGTGCACCGATCCGATATTAGGATCGGATATCGTCCGCGATACTGACAAAATAGCTGGATCGGGGATCGGAAAAATTAACAGATCCACGGGCCGATCCAGGGTTTTTTTTTCTTCGTCGCTGCAGGACCTACGTCATTCGTCAGCTTCACGTGTGTCGCATGCTAGAAGCAACATGGAGCATCCCAGAGAGTCGGCAGTGTGGAGATATTTCCGTCTCAGTGGGAGTGTCAGAACGGCTCAATAGAAGCCTCATTCTCTACACGCGAGCTGATAAACATGAAAATGACAAATAAAAAATACACCTGTGATGAAGTTTTGGTATTAGTAATGGCTGACTCTGATTCTGAGGAGAACATCTACCTTTAGAGTCTTTTCAGCCGAGTGAAAGTGAGAATGAGCGAGGAGTGCGTGTGTAACTTGGACAGCGGCGCGCTGCTCGTGCCTTTCTCAGCGTCTCTCATAAAGCACACGCTGTTTTTCCCACATTTTGCCAAACATCAGTGAAAGAAAAGCGGTAGGAAACTAGTCGCTCTGGCCGCGGTAGTGAAGGGGAGGTTGAGAAGGGAAGCCGTGAGCACGTAGCACCTGCAGCTTTACCTTTAGCACCTGCAGCTTTACCTTTGGCACAGGTGATAGAAGCCGGGTGTACTGCAGTGGCCGCGGTAGTGACGGGGTGTCGGGAATAATGCGGCTTCTATTGACAGCTGTTTGGGACAAATACGTGTTGGTCATCCTGACACTTTACCCAGTAGAGGAGGAGAGGAAGGGGTAAACATAGTCAGCGCAAATGCGCTAATCAAAGCAGCGATCGTAATAAAAGTGATGGCTGTGTGCTGTGCTTTATGAGAGGTCCCACACTCTAAAAACTACTAAACTGTTCTGGATGTTTATGTTCATTTAATTCTGTTTGACTCTTGTATTTGCACTTTTATAAACTGCTATTTGTTGCTAATAAAAGTTGTTTATATTGTTGTGCATGTTATTTTGTTATTGTTTCAGTATTAGTGTTTGCAGGACTTTGCACTTTATATTTTTGTTTACAATGTTTGGTTACTGTTTGATTACTATTGTATGTTCAACCAATGCACTGTTTTGTTTCTTATGGCTACATTTTATTTATTTTAATTTAAGAGTTTGATTACATTATATTTTAGATTTGAATGCACAATTGTTATATAACAAATTTATAAGAATTCAAATATTTTTGACATGTTAACAATGTTTGGTGACTGTCAGATTACTATTGTATGCTTGACCAATACACGAAAAAAGAAGTTTGATTACATTCTATTTTAGATTTGAATGCACAATTGTTTTTTAAATAAATAAGAATTCAGCACTTTACATACAACTGTTATTTTGTCTTAGTTATGTTAAGTTAGTAAAATCTGATGCCTTTAGTCTCTTCAAGGAAGGTATAAGGTGGAAGGTATACTGTTTATTATTAATTCAACAATAGTATCGGATTGGTATCTGGTATCGACAGATACACAAAGCCCAGGCATCGGTATCGGGACTGAAAAAGTCGGATCGGTGCACCCCTATCGTTCACTGGGGTGAACTCCAACACATGGCGGCTGAGCTGGGGGGCTATGAGCAAGCCCACACCATCCTGCCGCCTCTCACCGCAGGCAACTCCAGAGTAGTGGAGAGTCCAGCCTCTCTCGAGGATTTGGGTTCCAGAGCCCAAGCTGTGCGTGGAGGTGAGCCCGACTATCTCTAGTCGGTATCTCTCAACCTCCCGCACAAGCTCAGGCTCCTTCCCCGCCAGCGAGGTGACATTCCATGTCCCTAGCGCCAGATTCCGTGTCCGGGGATTGGGTCGTTGAGGCCTCCGCCTTCGACTGCCACCCAATCCACTTTGCACCGGCCCCTTTACGGTTCCTCCTGCAGATGGTGGGCCCACGGAAGGTCGGCCCCGCGTTGCTCCTTTTTATTCAGAATATTCACAAATGTGTTTGTCCGATTGTCAAATGCATGCAAGTGGAAATATATTGTTGTTTAAACACCTTTATAACGATCGCGTTAGTTGAGCTGTATGCGTGATGGGTGCCGCCGTGTTAGTTTGTGCCGCAGACGCAGTTCAGAGAATCGGATCTGTTGGATTTACAACCTCTATGTTTACAACACGTGAATTCATCCACTTCTCCCAAAATACTTAAAAGTAAGTGGCTGGTGAACTGAGAATAGAATAGAGTAAACATTGAAGTTACTTACATAATGTGTATCTGATATGAATAAAACGTGTCGAATTATAATGGAAAGGATTATTATTACTTCTTACATAGACATCAGTGTGTATTTTACAAACTCTAAATGTGTTGTTTTTTTAGTACTTATGTGAATTTATACGTTTGAAACCTAAAATAAACAGTATGTGGTTGAAAACACTGAAAAGTTGTGATATATGACAGCTCTGAGCGCGCCTGTCTCTGGCTAAATTCAACATTTGAATTTAGCAGTTGATCATGTGATGCACTTGATCGTACGCTCCAGGGACCATGAAATGCTTGGTTTTCACCGAACACGTAGTCATATCGTATTGAATCGATATCGAGATATCTGGCATGAAAATCGAGATATGAAATTTTGTCCATATCGTTCAGCCCTAGTTGTGTCCTTGGGCAAGACAAAACCTTACTTTGCCCCCAGTGTGAGAATGTTTGGTAATGTTGGAGAGGCCATAGGCGCAAAACGGCTGCCACTTCTCCATTAGTCAGCCCCAGAGCAGCTGTGGCTACAGACCACCAGCTTACCACCACCTAGTGTTGTCAAAAATATCGATATTTCGATAAATATCGATACTGAAATATCTCAAACGATACGATACTCATTTCCCGAAGTTTCGATACCAAGTATCGATAGAGTTTTTTTAATTTTTTTACTTGCACTATTGGTTTCTGAATGTATGACAATCTGAGAGGCCTTTGAACAAGTGCACTACATCAGGGGTCTTCAAAAGGCGGACCGCGATCTAGACCGCAAGACAGTATTCATAATTACAAGCGCATTGTGTAAAACATATTTTTGAACCTGCACTTCTAGGACAGCTACGTCAACACGCGCGGGTCCTCAGGTTACTATGGTTACGGACAGAGCAGCGGGAAATTTTAACATGTTTAGCGTAGCCTGATAATGAGTTAAAAACAACTAAAATCTAAAAGCCTTGGCAAAACATAATAAAGATTCACTGACGTTATGGATGGGAGGGAACGTTTATTTTAATCAGAAAATAATTTGGCTTGAATTGATGATTTTGTATTTAAAATGTTCTCACACAAGAAGGAGTACTAGGCATAATATGCAGGATTCCAGGCTGTTGTCAATAAACCACCAGGTCCTGAGCTTTAGCTTTAGCTTCTTTTGATTTTGTAGTATTTTCCTTTTGTCTGTGAGCTGTGTTTTGCGAAAGCTAAACACTCAAACATCCTCCTCATGTAAACAAAGAATAAAATACAGAAAACAGTGGATTATCAACATTCATCTCCATTTTGTTTAAAAGGCTGTAGGTGTGGAATAAATGAGACTTTACTTTAAAGAATTATATTCAGACACATATCCTTTTATTAAAAATTTCCGGACCCCTCACGGTGAGGGGCGGCAGTAGCTCAGTGGGTAGAGTGGTCGTCTTTCAACCGGAAGGTAGGCGGTTCGATTCCCACTCTCCCCACAGTTCATACTGTCGTTGTGTCCTTGGGCAAGACACTTAATCCACCTTGCCCCCAGTGACTGTAACACTGGTAATTACATTAGAACAATGTAAGTCGCTTTGGATAAAAGCGTCAGCTAAATGAATAAATGTAAATGTAAATGGTGAGGAAAGTTAACTAAGGTCTAAGCGGACCTTGGCTGATTTTATATTTATCTTTAAATAAAAAATTTAAAAATAATAATATTGTGACAGTTGTTTTCCCTTTGGTATCGAAAATGGTATCGAATATCGATATTTTTGAAGGTATCGTATCGAAGTTAGAAATTCCAGTATCGTGACAACACTACCACCACCAGTGTGTGACTGTGGAGCTAATGAATAATGGACAGCCTGTAAGCACTTTGAGTCCCTTGGACACTTGGGAAAAAAGCGCACTATAAATCAAATCCATTATTAATTAGACCCGAGCTGGTGATAACCGGAAGGGTCTATTATTTCTGATAGCGTCCGTTATTATTCTGCTCTTTGAGGGCAAATTTGACCCCCTGAACATGCACGAAAACTCAGGAAACTTTGCCCAAAATTCAAGCCCGGCGAAAAATTTATAGAAATGATGTCCGCAAGAAAAAATATGAAAAAATGACTCAGTGGCGACCCCTGGAAAAGTCAAAATACATTGGCCTATGGAAAGTGACTTTTTTCAACGTAGAAACATGAAACTTGGTGCATCCATAGGACACCTCAGGGCAAATATAAAAGTCTATGACAGCCACACCCTAAACTCAACAGGAAGTCCGCCGTGTGGGGTGGAACGTGCGGCCACTAAAATAGCACTCCTCGCGCAAAATGATTCAACTCATCGTGTTTTTATCTAAATGGCCCCAAATTTGGTGAGTATCATCTAGACACGTGTGTCAACCAAAGTTATAACTTTGTTGTAGATATCTTATCGGGTATGGGTGTGGCAAGCCTGTAACGAGGTGGCCATTTTTGTGAAAATAAAATGTCTCTTAACTCTCAAACGCCTTCTCGGATCGAGTTGGACCCAAAAAGGCGTTTGTGCACATTCATGACCTGAACACAAAAATATGTAAATAAAAGGGTTATCTTTACAAATGGCTCTCCAGCGCCCCCTACAAACTTATAATGGGAGCTTAGAATTTAGTTTGTCATAGAGACTTCAAATTTGGTACACACATCTCTTATGTCATGACCAGGGCCGGCCCTGGGCATAGGCGGAATAGGCAAATGCTAAGGGCTCCGCCCACCCTTGGGCGCCAGCGCCAAATTCGAATCGATCCACCCGTCCGACTGAGTGACGCATCAATCTCCCCCGCCCCCGCCCTGCTGAAAAAAAAAAAAACATCCGTTTCCTGTGTGTGATTGTCACTGGCAGATGGCCGAATTCACTGACACTGATAAGTTGTCATTATGTCAAAAAGACCGAAGCCATCTGGTGCCCAGGAAGAAAAAAGAAGAGAAGAGGAAGAAAAAGCGCGAAAAAGACAGAGGTAGGTAATGATGATCAGTTTATCTATGTTGCATTAAGTTAGTTCAACGATGCCTGTAACGTTTGCTAATTTGAATTAGCTTATGACATAGTGTCATGAACTGCACGGTTGAGACAGACAGTGGTGATCCAAACGCAGGCTTTAATGAAGGATGATCCAGAAAACACAACTGAGTACACAGGCAGAGGGACATATAAATCTTTATTTAAAATGAGTTCTGCATAAAATGTTGCTATATAAACGTAAATCTTTATTTAAAATGACTGAGTCCTACATAAAATGTTTTTATATATATGTATTATATATATGGATTTAGCAACTTTAAAATTCAATTTAAATAAAGATTTACATTTCTCCTCTGTTTCATGGTTATAACATCAAAGTGTAGTTAGTAGGACATTGCTGCCATGCCAGATATACTGGAAAACAAACACTTTCAAAATTAATTTTGAAAATGTAACTACTGTATGCTAGAGAAGTGCTCAATGAATAGAGTTTTGTGCATGAATACCAGATGTAATTATTCTTGCTGTTTGTGTGTTTAAGCTATAATGTGGTTTAGGTGCTGCCATATTTTTATAATTTCACTATCATCAGCTTTTTAATAATAAAATGTAACACCCAATGGTCACATATAATCCTCCTCTTCTCTCTTCAGATGCACTTTTGAAATATCTGAACCCCGTCCCTGCAAATCCTGGGCCACCTGTTGCAGACATCTCCACTTTGGATAAAAGCGTCAGCTAAATGAATAAATGTAAATGTAAATGGTGAGGAAATCTTGCCTAGGGCAGCAAATTGGCCAGGGCGGCCTGGTCATGATTTTATAAAAAGCCAATGACAACCACCCCTATCTATAAATGTGTTGCCAAACGCCCCAAATATGTGGACAAAGTCAATGGGAAGTGAAAATTTTAGTTTGTCGTAAGCAAATGAAACTTGGTACACACATCCAGTATGGGCTTATGAACAAAAAAGCCAATGGTGACCACACCCTATCATACACGGGAAGGCGACCATTTTGAATTGAATATGTGAATCTTCTTAGAATACACCTCTCTTTTAGAAAAACAGTACTTTGTTTTTCTCGCCTTAGCCCAAGCATAATCTATTATTTTCAAAAGTTCAGACAGCTCCCAGGAAAACCAGGGATTGTGGAGACCTTTAACTCTAAATTAAAAGGTGGTGTTGCAGGCCCCAGCAGTAGCACAGGCCCGAGGTGATGAAGCAGGATCCAGCCAGAAGAAGATTCAAGCAGTAGCACAGGCCTGGTTATTTGACATTACTGTGAAGTTTACGCTTTAAAGCACAAAATGCAATCCTCCGAGTACATGATTCCCCGCGGTCTCAAGGGAGGCGAGGGTCTTTATCGCCGCTTGCGGCTTTAATTATTATTATTATTATATTGTGCCGCCCTAATAGGTCAATTAATTTTTTTTTTTAAACTAAACTAACATTTTCAAACTCTTTTTACACAGCTTGATAGATTTCTCAGTCATATTTGGAGGTAGAACTATTGTTGTGTTATAATAATTTTTAATTTCCTATGGTTTATAATTACTGGTTCTCTTTAAGGTACTCCACTCTGCACCTGGGAGCTTGTCATGGGGAGTGTGTGAAAGATACGCCTCCTACAGCTTTTACTGCATGCTATAAAATGTCATGTATTGTTTACCTTTCCAAGCAAACCTCAGCCCGTACCATTGCCTACATGTTTGACTTCGCTTCATTCTTGCAAGAATTAAACTTGACCATTCATTTTTATATTGTTCGCTGTCTCCGAGTTCTCTCTGGATAATATGGATAAAAAATTCTTATAACATTTTTATAATATTTTTTTCCTTAATCTTTTATTTATTGAGGGACAGTGCACCATAATCAACATGTGTTCACTAGTCCAGCATGTAAATGTGCCAGAGTTAGTCATGCAGGCTAATTTTCATCTGTGGATTTTCTCTAATTGAACAGAGACAAGACTGAACTAATCATCTTTGGGCCACAGAAACAAAGAGAAAGTGTCAGCAGTCACCTCGAGTCTCTTTCTCTAAAATCTAAAAACCAGGTTAGAAATCTAGGGGTCATCATGGACTCAGACTTGAATTTCCACAATCACATTAAGTCAATGACATCATCTGCATTTTATCACCTTAAAAACATTTCCAGAGTCAAAGGGATGATGTCTCAACCAGACTTAGAGAAACTTATCCATGCTTTTATCTCCAGCAGGTTAGATTACTGTAACGGCCTGCTCACTGGTCTCTCAAAACGAGGGTTAAGACAGCTGCAGCTTATTCAGAATGCGGCTGCTTGGGTTCTAACCAAAACCAGGAAGTACAACCACATCACGCCAGTTTTAAAATCTCTGCACTGGCTTCCTGTTGCTCAGAGAATAGACTTTAAAACAGCACTGCTGGTTTACAAGTCTATTAATGGTTTAGCACCAGAATATATCTCTGACATGCTAGTTACTTATGAACCTCCTCGGACTCTGAGAACATCTGGGACAGGCCTTCTGCTCGTGCCCAGAGTTAGAACTAAACATGGTGAAGCAGCATTTAAGTTTCATGCAGCAAAAACCTGGAACAACCTCAACTTTAACAATTCAATTCAAGGGGAGGTTAAAAACCTTCCTCTTTAGCTCCGCCTACATTACAACTAAAAGTGTTTTTGATCTGTACTCTTCTTTTAAAATGTTTTTAATTAGGCCCGAGCCGGTGATGGCCGGGAGGGCCTATTGTTTTTGCTCGGATTTTTTTTTTTTTTATCTTTCTTTTCCACCTATGATCCTCAATTTAACCCAGTAAACAAACAACTAAAAGTCATTTTTATTGGTCCCAGACTTCAAGCCCGGCAAAAAATGTATGTATTTGAAGTCCCCGAAAAAAAAAATACGAAAAATGACTCAGTGGCGGCCCCTAGAAAAGTCAAAATACATTGGGCCTATGGAAAGTGAAAGTAACTTTTTTCCAACGTAGAAAAATGAAACTTGGTATATCCATAGGACACCTCAGGGCAAACAGAAAAGTCAATGACAGTCACACCCTAAACTTAACAGGAAGTCCGCCATGTGGGGTGAAAGGCGCGACCACTAAATTCGCACCTTGCGCAGAAAGATGCAAATCATTGTGTTTTAATCTAAATGGCCCCAAATTTGGTGAGTATCATCTAGACACATGTGCCAACCAAAGTTGTGACTTTGTTGTTGATATCTTATCGGGTATGGGTGTGGCAAGCCTGTAACGAGGTGGCCATTTTTGTGAAAATAAAGCGTCTCTTAACTCTCAAACGCCTTCTCGGATCGAGTTGGACCCAAAAGGCGTTTGTGCACATTCATGACCTGAACACAAAGATATGTAAATAAAAGGGTTATCTTTAGAAATGGCTCTCCAGCGCCCCTACAAACTTATAATGGGACCCAAGAATTTAGTTTGTCATAGAGACATAAAATTTGGTACACACATCTCTTATGTCATGACGAGCATAAAAGCCAATGACAACCACCCCTATCTATAAATGTGTTGCCATAGCAACGCGTCCCAAATATTTGGAAAAAGTCAATGGGAAGTGAAAATTTTAGTTTGTCGTAGGCAAATGGAACTTGGTACACACATCCAGCATGGGCTTATGAACAAAAAGCCAATGGGGACCACACCCTATCACACACGGGAAGGCGGCCATTTTGAATTGAAAATGTGAACCGACTTAAAACACACCTCTTTTAAAAGAACTCAGAAAATAGCTGCTTCATTCCACAGACACCAAACTTGGGAAAAATGAGCTAAACACATGTATGTAAAATAGACAAGCGTTTTTCTAGACTTTTTGCTCGAGTTATATTTTATTTTATTATAATTTGGTATATTTTTTTATTATAATTTTTCTGCAAAATGATCCTCAATTTGAGCAACTAAAAGTCATTTTTATTGGTCCCAGACTTCAAGCTCGTGAAAAATTTATGTATTTGAAGTCAAAAAAAATATGAAAAATGACTCAGTGGCGACCCTACAAAAGTCAAAATACATTGGGCCTATGGAAAGTGAAAGTAACTTTTTCCAACGTAGAAAATGAAACTTGGTACATCCATAGGACACCTCAGGGCGAACAGAAAAATGTATTACAGCCATATCGTAAACTCAACAGGAAATCTACTATGTTGGGTGTATGCGTGACCACCTAAATTGCACCCCTTGTGTCTAAAGGCTTTTCATCTAAACAGCTCCAAATTTGGTGAGTATCATCTAGACACGTGTGCAAAAAAAAGTTATCAATTTGTTTTTTGATAGATTTGTGGCTGTTGTCGTAATGAGTCTGTGAAGAGGCAACTATTGGGAAATAAATGCCATTTCCCAATTGCCAGGATCCTTCTCAACAGAAAATGTTGGGTGGAATACATGACCACCTAAATCGTACACTTTGTGCTAAAGGGTTTTCATCTAAACAGCTCCAAATTTGCTTTAAAGCACGACATGCAATCCTCCGAATATATGTGTCCCCGCGGTCTCAAGGGAGGCGAGGGCCTTTATCGCCGCTTGCGGCTTTAATTTTTCTTATGTTTCTTAATCTATTCATTCATTCATTTTCTACCGCTTAGTCCCGTTAGGGGTCGCGGGCGACTGGAGCCTATCCCAGCAACTTTGGGCCTGAGGCGGGGTACACCCTGGACAGTGGCCAGTTAGTTGCAGAGCTGACATTTAGAGACAGACAACCATTCACTCTCACATTCATTCACTAGAGACACTTTAGAGTTGTCATTTAACATGTACATGCATGTGTTTGGACGGTGGGAGGAAGCCGGAGTACCCGGAGAGAACCCACAGTAACGCGTGGAGGACATGCAGACTCCTCACAGAAAGACCGGAGTTGCACCCCACCGTTTCTTAATCTAAATCTTGTAAATTGTCTTTGTTGTTTGAATTGTGCTATATGAATAAAATTGCCTTGCCTAGTCCCATTGGCATGTTGATGTTAAAAAACAAAAAAAAAACATCCACAGACAACATTGGGTCAGTGAAATACAGTATCAAGAAAATTAGTAACATGTTAAGAACACACATTATACAAAGGTCAATTTCAATGATAAATTGATCAAATGAAAAATCAAAAAATCTAGGCCGACTCCGGTCTTTTTGTGAGGAGTTTCCGGGTACTCCGGCTTCCTCCCACCGTCCAAAGACATGCATGTATAGGTCAATTGGTAACTCTCTAGTGAATGAATGTGAGAGTGAATGGTTGTCTGTCTCTAAGTGTTAGCCTTGTGACTAACTGGCCACTGTCCAGGGTGTACCCCGCCTCAGGCCCAAAGTTGCTGGGATAGGCTACAGTCACCTGCGACCCCTAACGGGACTAAGCAGTAGAAAATGAATGAATGTGCAATATAATTTATTGTCATGCCTTATTAGACAGCATTTTTGTTTATGTATTTTCTTATTTATTTAATAGCTTTTTAGTCTAGGTATTTTATTTTTTTGCATTTATAATTTACATATAATGTGAAATGAAAGTGCCAATGCTGATGGATGTGCAATAATACATATTAACGTTATTTTAAATGGAACATTTTAGGTGTTATATCTGTTTATTTGAACTGTGTTACTGACTTTAAAAGAATATGCAGTTACGCCATTTATTCGAATACTCGAATAATCGAACCAAATAATCAAATGATTACTTGATTACTAAAATATTCAATAGCTGCAGCACTATTCTGAATTAATCTGAATGTAATCCTTTAATGGTAGAGGGGTTTAGTTAGCAGTTATCTAAATCTATTGAGAAGTATTGGGAATTACAAAAACAATGTGGGCTATAAGACCACCTAAAATTTGTCCTCAAGGGAAATTTCTTAAATGCTTTTAGAGCTAACCAGGACTTACACCTAGAATGTACAGATCCATAGTCAACCTTATTATCCATTGCACCCCTAACCCTAAATGCTTTGCCCCACTAGCCCTATCCATAGGCCCCCCACTTTTATTCTAGCGCAGCAACACAAGGTTCATACCTTACCCTGTACAGTGTCAGACTCACCAGTAGAATGTGACTGTCTCTGAACTGTCCCATTGCTCTCATCCAGCTCCACTGAAGATAATGGTCTAAGGTCAGCTTCTGTCTTGTCATGGTGGTTCTGCTGAGTGATTCTGCTCCTCACATGTCTCCGCACTGCTTCCACATGCTCAGCCCGCTATAATATATTCACATTTTTTTAACTAATAGGGGTGTGTTGAGACACAAATCCCACAGGACGAGACACGAGGTAGGGACAATGAATTTAAAATTGATAATTGTGTTTTATTTATTTATTTATTTTTTTTTACATATAATCTATGCTAAAAAGTTATCAAGACATCATATACCACTATACAATCAGATAATTAGTTTTGAGCCCATGCAGTACTTGGTACCATCTTAAAGCAAACAAAACTTTTTTTCCTGTCTTTTCTAGTGACTTTTTGGCTCACTGTAGCTATTCTATTCAGTGGAAAGCGCAAACCAGACAGAAGGCAAATATGCTGAAATTTAGCCTACCTTATGCTGATTTACTAAGTTTTAAATTATTATGCAATTATATTTTCCAAACTACGCTCTGTAGCTTTTATGTTGTTTTAAAAGCAACAAGAGCAGGAGCTGCGCTTTATAGCTCAGCAACAGAGACTGTTTAAATGTAGCCAAGTAAAAGTAAAGAAGCGAGCGCTGCTGGTGGGTGGGGCCTGTCTCATCAAAATGGAGCCAATACCTTGCACTTAACGCTTAGGTAGGGTATGTAAATATACAAAAGCCCACCCGGCAATCCTAATTTCAAACTCTGTTGGGGTAAGATCTCATCACACCCCTGGTAACTGAGAAGAAGAAGTTTTTTTTATATCCAAATCATGTTCATCATGAAAAGAAGTGAGTCTTACCTTTAGTCTCTGGGCTGTCCTGAGGTAGTCCCTTTGTAAGAGGGCCAACTGTTTACGGAGCTGAGACAAGGAGAAATACCAGCAGTGTTCAGAAACATTATAACAACATTATAATGCTTACATGGATGGCAGCTACGCGTGTCATTTCAGAATTGAACCACTCTTATAATAAAAAAGATCCACATACAAAATACTCAAATATTCGATTGCTATGTGAAAAATACAATAGACAGAACAAGCACCAACAACGAAGGCCCAGTTTAGAATATTTATTGAACAGATTTGGTAAGTTTGGTGGAGTTAAGGATTTGAAGTTGAATGTAGTGAAGTGGTTTGTTCTATAAAGAGGAAAAAGAAATAGGCATAGCCTCAGTAATAACAATAAATAACAATGTGTAGCTGTAAAAAAAGCTCAAATTATCCAGCAATGGGTAAATAAAATTTTACTTATCAAATTTTGCAACTGATTAAATTTCACATACTCAAAACTGTAACTGACTAGATAAGAATGTCATGTATTGAATAGACTATAGAAGGACTTTCCCATGCCAGCTTACTGAGGACAAAGGAACGAGGAGAACTAGCACTCTAGCCTCAAGAACAAAGGGCCCAAAGAAGGGCAAAAAGAAGGAAAGAAAGAGGTGACATTTTCCACAGTCTTTATTAAAAAGCTTTTTACAGGCTACCTGAGTTGTGGCAGGCTTAACACACAAATATTATGCCAACTTGTATAAAACTGTGTACCTTTGATGCTTGAGGTCCAAGCACCAAATATAACCTTATAATCTGAGGGTTCATTAACTATGTTTTATGAATACATGACAGAGTTAAAATTATAGCAGCTCTAGGCTCTTTAACCTCTGTCCATACATAGCACTGCCTCAGCTATGTTCCATTGCTGGGGTTTATTTATTTCTGAGTAGTTTATTTAAGTTTTAATTTTAGTATTATTTGCAGATATGTTTTACTGTATTTATAGTTCTATTTTATAGGACATATTGAGAATATTATTGAGAATCATATCGTTCCAGATGGAGTGATAGTTTAAATAACTTGGTGACTGATATCCGTACATGCACCAACAATTTTGTTTTATGCTGTGCTAACAATGACCATTCAATTTTCTATTCTAAACCCTTCTATCTAAATCGTCTTCCCATCCAGAAATAATCAGTACATGGTGCTGTGGGTGGAAGCATTTGATATACCTTCTCCTTGTCACTGGAGTGTAGTGTGGTCCTCAGCTGCTCCTCACAGTGAAGGAGATCTCCCAGTCTGTCCTCCATCACAACCCTTAGCCCCAGCAACAGGGCACAGGCTAGTGGGAACATACATGTGTCTAGTTTCTATCCCGGCGAAAATCCATACCTTATTATTCACTATGTAAGACGTGTATTTCTAAGACACTAGCTAACTGTGCCACAACACCTTAGCTAGATGCGAGTTGCACTTTAAAAAAGTACAACGTTAAAAAAAGAAATACGACAAAACACAGCAACGCAACGATAAAAGTAGTCTGGGTATGAACCAACCTAAAAAGTTGCCGTGTCATTACAAATATGTAATTTATGTAAGTTCGTCTTTTTGCTTTCTGCAGCTCTGCTCAGGTAACGCTAGTTTATTTTGAAGTTCGACGAATCTGCTGTCGATTTAGTTCTAATTTCGCGCGGCTCCTCACTCACAGACAGAAGTAATGGAATCACGAGAGCTCGATAGCAAGCGTGCTCCAATTGAAATACAACACCACCCGATAACAGCTCGTACTTAAGCCACAATCCTTTAATAAGGGGCGGCAGTAGCTCAGTGGTAGTAGGTTCGTTTCCCGCTCGCCCCACAGTTCATACTGTCGTTGTGTCCTTGGGCAAGACACTTAACCCACCTTGCCTCCAGTGTCTGTAGCACTGGTGTATGAATGTGTGTGACTGTAGAGGTGTGTTTGGTGGTGGTCGGAGAAGGTTGAGCGCCGTTTGTGTGGCAGCCACCATCTCTGTCTGCCCCAGGTGTGAATGGGTGTGAATGGTAAGCACATTGTAAAGCACTTTGTGATCTATATCTGTGAAAGGTGCTATATAAATAATACTTACTTACTTACTTACTTACTAATAATGCGCCACACACTACACACTAATATGAGAAATAACCGCTTTTGATTCCCCCTTTGCTCTAACATGTAAATACGTTTTTGTACTTGCTTCCTGCTTCTGAAGAGTGCAGACCTCCCCTGCTTGCTCATGCCAGCTTTACTTTTCTTTTTAGTTATCTCCACATTTAGACAATGATTTTATGATCAACTTTTTTACATTACTTTTTACTTTCTTTTAACTGGATTTTTATGTTTTTACTTATTTTTTACTTTTTAAACAACATGTTGGACCTGCCCAGCGACTGGAGCCTTGGTGCCTATTTTTCAACATGTCTGGGGTAAAAACAACTACAAACTCTTTCTGCCAAAATTGTTGGAAATATCAAAATCAGTGTGCTACAAACAAAGACTTTTGCTTTGGAATCTGAAAGAGGCCTTTAGGAGACGATCATGATCACACAATGTGGTAAGACTGTGAATTTACATGACTAACTAAATGTAATTTAGTCATTAAAAGACTAAATGTAATTTAAACTTGGATGATACAGTGTCATTTCCAAAACTAAGCAAAGCAAAGGGATTTAAACAAAATGATGCCACCTGCATAAACTTGGTGCCCAGCCAAAGCAGCACTGGATTAGAAAAAAGAATGCTGGCATCACAAGAGCATATGTAGCATCACCAGACATTCAGCTAAAAAACAGATTCCAACCACTGACTGAGCTAAAGGTGAATGAACCAGAAAACTCTGCTGTAAATGAAAAACATGGAGAAAACTTATTCTATGGAGAACAGGAGACATGAATCTGTGGAAAAGCACCAGGCAAACAGTCGGCTGCTTGCTCTAAATACATGTCTGTCCAAGGCCTGTGAGACAAGAGGAGTACACTCATCGATTGTATAATAATTATGGATGCTATCCGCCCATTGGTCCCCCATTTGCCGAAATAGCCTCAAAGTCAGGGCAAAAAAATGGCGATTACATCCGGACATTTCAGACTCCTTCGTCAGAGGATGTTACTAAAATGGGCAAAGGGAGTGTTGCATCGTAAGCCCGTGCGTGGGTAATTACGCCCACTCCGCTGTAGCCGAGGCTAAGGCAATTGCTAATCTGTTGCTAACACCAGTTAGTTGCTATAATATAGCATGCTAATCTAACTTTTTGTTAATCTAACTAATTGTAGTTTAAAATATGGAAAAGGTCACTGTTCAAATTGCTCACTCTCAAGAGCCCACTGCCCAGACAAGTACAGTTACACATTACTTTGGATACTATATTTTACTTAGTTATAGCCACGTTATACATCACTCTTGTAGTTTTCACGATGGACCTGCCCTCTGCTTCTGCCTTCTGCACCTGGAAACATCTGTTAAAACATCTGCAGCAGTTTTTTGTAGTTTTTGATTTTATACCACTAGATGGTAGATTAAATTATAAGTAAGGCAGGCCCATACTTAAAGCAGAAAAAAGGTTTGTTTAAAATTGGAAAAACATATGATACAATACATTTCATTGAAAATAAAAAAGTGTAAATGAATTGTAAACATTTTTTTTTTTTTTTATGCTCAAGTGTGTAAAAGGTGTCACATATTTGTGATGCAGTTCCAAAAGGTTTGAGAAGCAACAAACGAAGCCTTGTCCCATCAGGTTGTAAGGGTGAAGGTGGACGTGGCGAGGATGTGATGAGGAGTTTAAAATGACTGCTGCAGGACGGGACCCTGTGGAAAGTCAGACAAAAAAATAAATCACAAAACAAATTCAAGTTGGCCTGTCTTGGTTGAAAGCCCACTCACCACAACAAGATGCAGTCCTTGAGTGGGAACCAGAGTATGTGAGCGGAGCTGAGCGGGAAGAATTTGCGCTCCACGCTCAAAGTATTTCATAATTACTCCGCTCAAGCTCCGCTCTGGGTGTACAATTTTCCGCTCCTCGCTCCCTCCCCCACTCCGTCCTTATACGTGTCGCTCCGTTTTCGCTCCAGTATTTATTTATTTTTTTTAATAACACCAGTGTCTGATCAGAAGATGCATGTAGTGTAAAACGAATACGCAGTACTAAGAGTCGTGATTGGTAATTGAGCGATAGTGGAGCGTTTCGGAGCGGGAGAAAATCACAACGCTCCAACAAAAATCCGCTCCTCGCACCTGGCAAAATCACACAACTCCGCTCCTAGCTCCGCTCCCACTCCGCACCGCTCACATACTCTGGTGGGAACATATAAGACGGGACAACAACTGTTAAATAAAATGCACATCCAGAAACAGGACATAAGGATTAAAAATAATAGCACAAGACAATACAGAACATGTAAAAATACAATGAACTAGGAACATAACAGAGGAAATTATTCTGCCAACTCTATTAAAAACAAATCCTGTTATCAGACATATTCCACCGATGATGTAAACTATTGCACACACAGGCTCTCTGAAATGTACTTAGGCCCCGTTCATACAGGCTCTAAGACATATAGAAAATGGTCTAATCAAGTTCAATTCATTTCCCATTTAAGGTGTGCATGGACACAAATGTACATGACATACATAATATTTACACTTTGACACTCAACACTGTCATTTGACACATTATTAACATTCTCAACCTCTTCAATGTAATTGACACTTACCTTTTCAGCAATACATACCTGCCGTGACCGTCTAGGCTTTGGAAGTTTGTCTTTTGAAAAAAATAAATTGGTGGGCACAGCTGTGCTTGTCGAGCAAGTCAAGTCCTTCCCTGTTAAAAAAGATTTAAAGAAAAGACATTATAGGGCATTGTAGCTACTTTATTTAATTGATTTATTGTAGAATCACAGTTGTACATATTTTTTATTTAGAACATTCCTGT
This sequence comes from Perccottus glenii, assembly GCA_024416835.2. Lineage (NCBI taxonomy): Eukaryota > Metazoa > Chordata > Actinopteri > Gobiiformes > Odontobutidae > Perccottus > Perccottus glenii. The sequence continues at coordinate 2,087,877 of CM044549.2, read as the reverse complement.
ATCAACGAGTTGTGTCCATGGCCAACTTGACACCACAAAAGTAATAGTAATCTATGGCCGAGCCCCTCGCAGGAAGCAGTCTGTATCAGTACTTTCTCACTATGTGTCCACTGGTTGTAACTGGTTTCAACAGGTGAGTGAGTAGGTGTCTAATCTAGGTGCAATGTAGCAAAGTGAGCAAATAAGTGTAAAAAGAGTGCATCTCAATAGAAAAATACTAACAAATTGATTTGACTAAATAGATTAGAAAAACAGCTTTCAGTCAGTCTGACGTTTCTTTTCGAGTTTCCAAATAATGGAGTATTATTCCAACTACCATCAGAAAAATTAATTTAACTGGATTATTTTACTCTATTTTAAAAATGTGGCTTATCAGATCAGACTTGTCAGTATTAAACCCCTCTGTGCCCTACTGTTTTAACAACTTCTGTTTCTCTTTGCTTAATAAGATGTCTGTAGTGTAACTAACGCATGTTTTCTATTTGTCCTTTTTAATTTTGAATTATTTTTTTGTATTTTATTTGTCTCCCAAATGGCCTAATGTTATTATACAGTTGTACTGTTGGTCAGTATGTATTGTCCTTGTAATAAAGATGACACAAAACTTTGGGTACCCTCAAATCAGTGCAGAAGCAATCCGTCTCAAAGTGTTGACTGCACAACCGACTGGAAGAGGTAGGAGTCCAGTTGTGTCTCCTCATCTTCAACACCCACTGGTCCAGTCTGTCTGGATCACCAGAGGAAAACTTAAACATACATACAAACATTAGGTGTTAGTATGACCGTAAAAGGTTACCAAACTAGTACTGTACATATAGTGTTACAATAACAATTGCAGGGTATGGTTAGGGTAGATAACAACAGGGCTTCACATAAACAAAAGATCATGGTCATAAGCTTATAATAATTTCTCTTTGGCTAAGTGACTAAAAAAAGATTATGTTTTAACATAAGCTATGAACATATGTTTACATTGACAATTTTTTTAAGCCCAGATTTATAAATATTAAAATAGTAGTTTATACCTTAGATGTATTGAATGTAACTGAAAAGTGTTAACAGCACTAGGTACTACATTGAAGGCAGGGGCGCAACTACCCAGTGCTGGAGGGGTATGCAGCTTCAATTTTGGCGCCCCAAAAAGAAAAATATAAAAAAATGTTAGCTACGAAATGTTTGCTGTAGTTCATACCAGCCTGTATCATGAGCTATGTGTATATTAACTACCTATACACCTAGCAACTGGATAGCTCAGTTGGTAAGCAGTAGGCTTTACATTTTGTGTACCCAGGTTCGAATCTACCTTGGGACACTATGTATATTAGTTTTCCACGTTTTTGTAATTTATTGATCATGGCATGCTGTCTTATATTTTCCAGTTTTCAGCTCAGTAACCTCAGTTTTACATATAAGGCTAGCCTTAATTTAAACCACATTTGGCTGCTGCATTCCCAGTGTTAGCAAACGTTAACGCTAAGTCTGTTAACATGAATATTGCAAGCCTCCAAGCACAGACGTCTCACTTTAAGTCCTACCTGTTGCTTTCACTATCCACTTGTTTATCAGCTGTCCCATAGACTGACACCATCTCCTGCCATCTCCTTTTCCCTCTTTCTTTATTTTTTTTGTTTTATCCATCTTTTAAAAGACAACTGTGTGCGTACTGTGACAACTAACACAACGTTACCTGCTCGCTCAGCGCGCTCACGGCGCCCCCGCCGGCCACGCCCACTCGTGATATTATATTAATTCTATTTATGGAATCTAATGAGGGCGTCTATTGAAGCCTGTTAGTCCTATAAAATGTTATAGTATTGAGGAAATACTAAAATGATTTAGAAACACACAACAGCAGCTAAGCTACATTTAGGAAATACAAAAAAATAAATAAATAAAAAGTTTTTTTTTTTTTTTGTACCATCGCTTTGGCGCCCCCCAAGGTGCTGCGCCCCTATGCGCCGCATATGCTGCATACTCCCTTTTTGCGCCACTGATTGAAGGTACTAGGTACAGTTGTCATACTTTATAACACACTCTGAGGGCAGTTTAATATAAGAACAACAGAGCTCCCAGAGACACCCTCTACACGTCCTAAACGGAGAAATACACATAACACTGGCACAATCTTCTGTGCAATTACGATTTCATTGAAAAAGTTCATTCGTAAGTTTTTTGTGAGATAATCTTACATTATCTCATACATAATGATAGCACGTTATTTTCAGAAGTCATTAGTGGGCTTCAGAGCATTGACGGTAGCCTAGCGTAGCGTATTTTCTACAGTCATTGCTTAGCGCACCCGGTGAATAATGCAGGTTTACCAAGTTGGCTCATTTGCACGTTATTTGTCAAAGCCATAACATCATTAATTCGATCACTTAAAAAGATATTACAGCTACCATGAATAAATCTATTGTTTTGCTGTTAAACTATGTTTAATAGCCATGTACGCAATGCAAATAGTGTTCGGATTTGAGCAAGAAATGACATGATATATTGTATATCTGGATCTATTTTTTAAAGCAAAGCCAGTAAAAATAAATTTGAAACTCTACTTTAACAGTATTATGATTAACATCTAATTCTAAATTACCATACTCTATGTAATTTTGATGGGGAAAAGTTGGTAGCTAGGCTAAGTAGCTGAGTAATGCTATATATTTACCCGCTTAAGAGCTCTTAAAACCATCCATAAAACCAAGAAAATTGTATTACTCACTGAAAAAACTGAAGACCACACTTCTTGGAGAGTCTGTTAGTACAGCCAACAGCACAGCAAGCCATTTCAACAACGTTCTTCTCAAATACTCAGAGAACAGCCGACGGTCAAGTACAGAAGCCTAACACACTGATACACTTAGCTCCGAGCAGCTAACTAGCCACTTGTTAGCCAGCTGGCCACACAACGTGCGCGCGGCTCGGTGATTGACACATGCACACCAAGGTAACCACACCCAAATTTATTCTCAAAACTAAACTTTTCAGATAGCATAAACGGACGTAATAATCAAAAATCCCCCCCCCCCCTCCAGAGTTGTTACGTAGTAAAAACTTAGCTCTAGAGACAGGAGCCATCTTTTCTACCAGGCTGTAAACATGATTTTTACACCTGTAAAGTCGTCATTGGGTTTCTCCTTATATTTCCGCTTTTGGAGCCTGCCCTCTGGTGGTCGGCTGAACAGAGAAAGGGTCCTCAGCCACTGAATGAAAAAAGCACTCCTGCCTCACCAGCCAAGGATCCTCCTCTGACTGTACCACCATCAACACCTCCACCACTGAAATGGACCCCCCAATAGGACCATGGACACCCCCAGTAACATTAACCCCTTCTACAGACCTCACCATCTCTGTCCCATCCCCGGATTCACCAATGGGATTTCCAGATCACCTGGAAATTTTGGTAAAATCTGGAATTAAGATGATACCCCTTACACCTAACTTGGCCAGGTCACGGGTTCTATCATCATCTCTAAAACCATCACCCCCAATACCACCCAGGAGTACCACTTCTCCACCTCGGCCACTACCTAGAGTCACCTCTGTCAGACCCCCTCCACCCCCTCCCAGACCAGCTCCTCCCAGACCAGCTCCAAAAGCCTTGACTAGCAACAAGACTACTATCAGTGATTAGGACACTCTGCTGTTCCAGGACTTTTTGTCATAACAAACCACTTATCAACCTGAGGCCCCTGGGCGAGAACACCCCCTCCCCCCTAACTATACATTACAAAACATATTTTTACACCATACTTTTCAGATGTGCAGTCACTGTTTACACTTTATTAAAAATGAACAATGCATGTCCTCGCTCCACTTTTTTTTCAATCATGACATACTGTTGTTATTACTATTATACTGTGTTAATAAATGGTACAAACATCAGAAATAGATATAGATTTGAAGAGACAAATTTAATGTGTTCAAGACCTGGTTCAATAGTACCTTCAGCAGTTAATGAGTGAGAGTAAGTTTTTATAAAGTCAGATTCGATGTAGACAATGTCTAGTTTATAAAAAGTGCAGAGCCATTATGAACAGTAAATATTAGACTTGTAGAAGCTGATATAGTGTGGTTGTTTCTATTAAGTGTCTTGTTCTGAAGATAAAGTTTAAAACACAGATCCTGAGGTGTGGCAGACATGAGCTTTATTTTCAGGAGCTGCAGGTGAAGCTGCTCCAGGTTCTTCTTTGTCACAGTCACAGGTTTGACACAGGTCTAATCTTCATGTAACTGCTCCACAGTAGTTCACAGGACGTCCTGCTCTTCCTCACAGGCCACACAGAGACAGGGACAAAAACTATACAATCATTAATGTTCAGCCATTAAAACAGAGAAATACATGTTTCTGCAGTAAATAACCAGACTTTGAGACTATACACTTGACTAAACACTTGTATTCTTCTTAATTTAAACACTAACTGTCATCTGGGTGACACTAAAAGAAATAGACATTTAAAGTGGCTCTGAGAGTCGTCTGAAGCTTCATCTGTGTCCACAGCCCACTGTCTGTTTTATAAACCAGTTCATGTGTAAAGGTAAATGACAGTTCTTTCTAAATGCTGCACGTTTGCTGTAGGCTTCTGGGTTCACCACTGTCTGATTACATAGGAAATAATGACTGACTCTTGACAGTCATGATCGAGTGCATATAGACTTGTTTGTGCAGTCATTACTTGACATGATATGTGTCGTGCAATTTCATGATATGTGCTGCCCTCAGCACTGCAAAGACGGCCTATTTCTCATCTCTAATCAGAGAAAATGGGCATAACCCCAGGTTTCTTTTTGGGACAGTTGCTAAACTAATCCAACCAAAGTTAGTTAAAGTGACTAATAATCATTTCCTTTAGATGGACGAGGACTCATCAGCTCTACTGTTATTGCCAGATCTATGCGTTGCATTTGATATGATAGATCATGCAGTGCTAATCAACAGACTTAAAATGTTTTTGGCATCTCTGGCTTTTCTCTTGCCTGGTTAGAATGTGTGTGTGTGATACGTCTCATTTAGTCTTTTAATAAATCCTTCTCCTCCACGGCACCAGTGAAATTTGGTGTGCCACAAGGGTCTGTGCTTGGTCCCATACTTTTTTCACTATATGTTACACCATTGTTATGCCGATGATACACAGCTGTATCTACCAAAAAAACAAACAAATAATAAAGCAAATAATACTACTGACATCAAGCGTCTAGAGGCCTGCCTCGTTTCAATTAAAACATGGATGTCTCAAAACTTCCTCCATTTGAACCCGGATAAAACAGAGCTCTTGTTAATTGGTCCTGCCAGTCATCGACACAAGTTCAACAATCTTACTGTCTCGATCAACAATTGTGTGTTGGAGCACGGCAACACTGTGAGGAACCTTGGTGTCATTTTTGACTCCACACTATCTCTGCAGCAGCACATTAGTGAGGTCACTAAACTAGGCTTTTTTTCACTTGAGGAATATCTCAAAAATTCGCTCCTGCCTCTCTTTAGCTGATGCTGAAATTCTCATTCATGCATTTGTCACATCCAGGCTGGACTACTGCAATGCGTTATTCTCTGGACTGCCGAGGAAAAGTACTCACAGATTACAAATGGCCTCCTTCAACTTCCTCGAATCAAGAAGAAGTCTGCTGGCCACGGAGCCTTTTCTACCTCCTCCTAGGGTAGACACAAACCTCTGACCTGCTGGGTGATGTGTACGTCCTGGGAGTGGATCCCTCCTTCTGTGGTTCTTCCTGAGGTTTCTCTTTTTTCCCGGCTGTTTTTTTTTTTGGGGGGGAGTTCTTCTTACGCTGATGGAGGGTTTAAGGACAGGGGATGTTGTCTAGTGCAGTCTGTTAAGGCCTTTGAGGCGGCTGTTGTGATATTGAGCTATACAAAAATAAATGTCTAAATTAGAGTCTGTGTGGCTGATAGTGCTGTGTACTGCACCATGAGTAAATCACTCTTTGCATGACATAATGCATAACTAAGAGAATGAGCAGCACAGACCAGTGAATGGCTACTTTAGTGTCACATTGTGTGGATGTCTGGAAAATGCCGCACATTTTAACTAGCACTTCAACAATACATAATGTCACGTTTTTTTAACTTTTATTGAGCTCCTGCCCAAACTTGAAATGGCTGGCTTCAAACAAAAGGACGCTGGGAGAATGCGCTCAGTGTCCATTGCTTTTATTAATGTTTTTTCTTTTGTTGTTGGTTAAGTTCCAGTTTATATCTTATTAGGGTTGATATGTAGGCATTAGCAGTTAGGTTGATAACATACATTAAAACACCAACACATAACAATGAATTTACTAACATAACAAATTTGAATCACTTTTTAATTCAATTTACGAAATAGTACTTTTAAATCAAATTCAATTATAATTTTTAAATCAAATTAAAAAGTAACCTTTTAACTTTAATTGTGCAACCAATCAATTTTAACAGATTATACATTAATTTATTTAGGTTAAAGTTGACATGTTTTATATTATGTTATGTTTAGATTTTTAAACTAAATTATAAAAAATCTTATTTTTAACCAATTTTCTTAAATTAAATACTAAATGCAATCAACAAACTTGCAGCAGTAGGCAACTGCAGCAAATCCAGATTCAATCAGCACATCAGGCTGTTGCTGATGCATAAATGGGTTAGAATTTTTGTCAAAGTTTTGAGTTGAACCTTTGTTTGACATGAGCAGAGATAGCCACAGGTGAAACAGATTTATGGAGTAAGTTGCAGTCATTTGGAGGCAGGAACTTTCTCAGGGTGCAGGCCAACTGGGTGGGCAGCAGGTGAATTTTGTCAAAACAGTTTTAACTTTACACATAATACAACATAAAATTCTGTTGAGCACATATTTTTGGTGAGTGAGCTGATCTGAAACCAATTAAAATCAATTATCCATTTTTGTATGTTTGAGAATCCTGCAGCACTCCGCTGATAATAGACATCTGTAGTTACAAGACTTTAGTGAAATAAGCTTGTATTAATGACCGAAATTATTGACTGACTGGATTATTGCAGCTCTTTTATTGTTATTATTATTGTTTGTTATTTTAGTAGTGGTTTATAAATAACAATTTAAAACAGATTACATTTCCATAAAAAGTCAAACTTATGCCTCTGACTTGTTTCATTCCAACCTGTACATTTTAAAGACATGTCTTTTTTGTATAGCCCAATATCACAACAACAGTCACCTCAAAGGGCTTAACAGACTGCACTAGACAACATCCCCTGTCCTTAGACCCTCCATCAGGTTAAAAAAAACCAGCCGGGAAAAAAGAGAAACCTCAGGTAGAACCACAGAAGGAGGGATCCACTCCCAGGACGGACAGGCCGTGCAGGAATGTGTCCAGGACAGTTGAAAAATACATAGAAATACACAAAACATATTCACAAATAAAAAGATTTATATAAATTAAAGCCACAAGCGGCGATAAAGGCCGTCGCCTCCCTTGAGACCGCGGGGACACATGCACTCGGAGGAGTGCATTTCGTGCTTTAAAGCGTAAACTTCACGGTAAAAGGATTCTGAGGAGTTTTCTAAGACTCTAGTCTTGGCTCTGGAGGGGCCTCCTCTAAAGGAAGGATCCTGGCAATTGGGAAATGGCATTTATTTCCCAAAGAAATGGCTGCCTCTTCACAGACTCATTACGACCACAGCCACAAATGTATCAAAAAACAAATTGATAACTTTTTTTTGCACACGTGTCTAGATGATACTCACCAAATTTGGAGCTGTTTAGATGAAAAGCCTTTAGCACAAGGGGTGCGATTTAGGTGGTCACGCATTCCACCCAACATAGTAGATTTCCTGTTGAGTTTATGGTATGGCTGTAATAAACTTTTCTGTTTGCCCTGAGGTGTCCTTTGGATGTACCAAGTTTTGTATTTCTACATTGGAAAAATTTACTTTCATTTTCCATAGAACCAATGTATTTTGACTTTTCTAGGGGTCGCCACTAAGTAATTTTTCATATTTTTTTTTCGGGGACTTCAAATACATAAATTTTTGCCGGGCTTGAAGTCTGGGACCAATAAAAATGACTTTTAGTTGCACGTTTACTGGGTCAAATTGAGGATCATTTTTCAGAAAAATTATAATAAAAAAAATATATACCAAATTATAATAAAAAAATATATAACTCGAGCAAAAACGACAAGAAAAACGCCTGTTTTACACACATGTGTTTAGCTCATTTTGCCCAAGTTTGGTGTCTGTGGAATGAAGCAGCTATTTTCTGTTGTTTTTTAAAAGAGAGGTTGTATTCTAAGTCGGTTCACATCTTCAATTTAAAATGGCTGCCTTCCCGTGTGTGATAGGGTGTGGTCCCCATTGGCTTTTTTGTCCATAAGCCCATGGTGGATATGTGTACCAAGTTTCATTTGCCTACGACAAACTAAAAATTTTACTTCCCATTGACTTTTTCCACATATTTGGGACATTGCTATGGCAACACATTTATAGATAGGGGGTGGTTGTCATTGTTTTTTATGCTCGTCATGACATAAGAGATGTGTGTACCAAATTTCATGTCTCTATGACAAACTAAATTCTTGGGTCCCATTATAAGTTTGTAGGGGGCGCTGGAGAGCCATTTCTAAAGATAACCCTTTTATTTACATATTTTTGTGTTCAGGTCATGAATGTGCACAAACGCCTTTTTGGGTCCAACTCGATCCGAGAAGGCGTTTGAGAGTTAAGAGACATTTTATTTTCACAAAAATGGCCACCTCGTTACAGGCTTGCCACACCCATACCCGATAAGATATCAAAAACATAGTCACAACTTTGGTTGACACATGTGTCTAGATGATACTCACCAAATTTGGGGCCATTTAGATTAAAACACAATGATTTGCATCTTTTTGTGCAAGGGGTGCGATTTTAGTGGCCGCGCGTTTCACCCCACATGGCGGACTTCCTGTTGAGTTTAGGGTGTGACTGTCATTGACTTTTCTGTTTGCCCTGAGGTGTCCTATGGATGTACCAAGTTTCATTTTTCTACGTTGGAAACAAGTTACTTTCACTTTCCATAGGCCCAATGTATTTTGACTTTTGTAGGGGTCGCCACTGAGTCATTTTTCGTATTTTTTTTTCGGCGACTTCAAATACATAAATTTTTCGCCGGGCTTGAAGGCTGGGACCAATAAAAATGACTTTTCCTTCATGTTCACTGGGTCAAATTTAGGATCATATTGGAAAAAAATAAAAAATAAAAAATTCCAAGCAAAAACAATAGGCCCTCCCGGTCATCACCGGCTCGGGCCTAATAAAAAACATTTATATTGGCAGTGTCCACTGTGTGTGTGTGTGTTTTGGTAGATACAGCTGTGTATCATTGGCATAACAGTGGACGTTTACTCCATTACTTCTGATGATTTGTCCCAATGGTGTAACATATAGTGAAAAAAGTATGGGACCAAGCACAGACCCCTGTGGCACACCGAATTTCACTGGTGCCGTGGAGGAGAAGGATTTATTAAAAGAGACAAAATGAGACCTATCACACAGATAGGATTCTAACCAAGCAAGAGCAGAGCCAGAGATGCCAAACACGTTCTTTAATCTGTTGATTAGCACTGCGTAATCAATCGTATCAAATGCAGCGCTGAGATCCAGCCATAACAGTAGAGCCGATGAGTCCTCGTCAATCTGAAGGAGGAGATCGTTAGTCACTTTAACTAAAGCTGTTTCAGTGGAATAAGAGGCCCTAAATGCAGACTGAAACGGCTCGAGGAGGTCATTTTCCGATCGATATACACTCACCTAAAGGATTATTAGGAACACCTGTTCAATTTCTCATTAATGTTTTAACACAACTTTTTCGAGGACTTTAGATAGAAAAGGTAAATTGGAGTCAGGACGGTAATTATTTAGGCATCCAGGATCCAGAGTAGGTTTTTTGAGTAGGGGTTTGACCACAGCCTGTTTGAAGAGGGAAGGAACAGTGCCAGTAGACAGGGACAAGTTTATAATGTTTAACATAATTTGCCCTACATAGGGCCACAGTTCTTTAATCTGTTTTGCTGGCAGGATATCCAGAAGGCACGTAGTTGCTTTACATGAAGAAACCACCTCTGTCAGCTCATCGAGGGATACAGGATCTAGGACTGAGAGACGAGAGGTCAGTGGATCCAAGTAAATGGGACCCGGAGCTGAGGAAGACAAAACCAAAATATTATCCCTGATAGCTTCAATTTTATAATTAAAGAAATCTAAAAAGTCTTGTGCACTAAAGGGAGAGGAGTCTTCAGTTGTTCTTGGTTGGATTAGTTTAGCAACTGTCCCAAATAGAAACCTGGGGTTATGCCGGTTTTCTCTGATTAGAGATGAGAAATAAGCCGTTTTTGCAGTGCTGAGGGCGTGTTTACACACAAACACCACTTTTGATAAATAATGCGTTCAAGACTCCTGCAGGCCTGTTTTAAAGCCCGGGTTTCCTCGTTATACCATGGTGTAGGTCGTCTGGTTGGTCTGGGCTTTGTCCTGAGGGGTGCCACTGAGTCAGTGATGGCCGAGAGGGTTGCATGGACCTCCTTTGTGTAGGCTTCTATTGAGTTTCCAGGTGGAGTTAAATTAGTAAGAACATCTGTCAGCCGTGTGGCAAACATTTCCATTGCAGCTGCGTTAAAATTTTGTGAAGACAATACGCATTTGTCAGAATTTGAGGGAAATGTATGATTTATCTCGAATTCCACCAGTGAGTGATCTGAAACAGCAGATGAAAGAGAGAAGACGAAGAGATGGGAAACATCTATTCCCCGAGCCAAAACAAGAGCCAGATAGTTTCCACTAATGTGTGTGGGCTACTGAAGCAGATGTTTCCAAGGTCATTAGTTCTAACCACCCTACTACCTGCCCGCTGGATCCCATCCCCACACATCTCCTTCAGGCCATCTCTCCATCTGTCGTGCCTGCTCTCACCCACATCATCAACTCATCTCTTTCCACTGGGTCCTTCCCCACAGCTTTCAAAGAGGCCCGCATCACACCACTACTGAAGAAACCCACTCTTAACCCTACTCTGCTAGAAAACTACAGACCGGTTTCCCTCCTTCCCTTCATTGCCAAAGCTCTGGAGCGAGTTGTGTTTACTCAGCTCTCATCCTTTCTCACACGGAACAACCTCCTGGACCAGAACCAGTCTGGGTTCAAGAGCGGTCATTCCACCGAAACTGCCCTGCTCTCAGTCATCGAAGCTCTGAGACTGGCAAAGGCAACATCCAAGTCATCTGTACTCATCTTACTGGATCTGTCTGCTGCTTTTGACACTGTTAATCATCACATCCTCCTGTCTTCTCTCGATGGGTGTCTCTGGAATGGCGTTGCAATGGTTCAAGTCTTACCTCTCGGATAGGTCATTCAGAGTATCCTGGAGAAATGAGGTCTCTGAGTCCCAACATCTCAATACAGGGGTGCCACAGGGCTCAGTGCTCGGACCGCTACTCTTTTCCATATACATGACATCCCTTGGCTCTGTCATCCAGAAGCATGGCTTTTCCTATCACTGCTATGCAGATGACACTCAACGCCACCTGTCATTTCATCCTGACGATCCGACGGTCTCTGCTCGCGTCTCGGCATGTCTGAGCGACATCTCACTTTGGATGAAGGACCATCACCTGCAGCTGAACCTTGTAAAAACAGAACTGCTTGTGATTCCGGCCCATCCAAAGACCCACCACAACCTCTCTGTTGAAGCCATTTCTATGGAAATAATAATATTTTAGTTTATTTTGTAAAATCTGAGAAATACCTGTGTTGCAACTGAAATGTAGAAATTGGAATATAAACAGTTAACCAGTGATGTAGCATATTGTAATTTGATTGGCTGTTAAACTTAATATGAAAGAAATAGAATCCTGTTAAACAGTCAGAAGCCATTGGATTTTGGAGCAACACAGTCTTTTGACCTATGCAAAACAACAGTAATCTATAAGAAAAAGTAAATGTTCTAAGTTTTATGTTTTATAATTTATAATTAAACAGTCAAACGAAGAACTTTGGATCCACGACTTTTATTCGCTGACGTTTTGTGTTGAGTACAAAAGAACTTTGAAATCCTGTGCTAGTGAGTCAGCTTGTTGCACTCACATCTAAAGTCAAAAGACTGCTCAACGAAGCCTACAGACGAGCCAGGTGCTAATACAATGAACGCCCGTGATGACGGCAAGCTAACGACCGGGCGGAGCTGAAGGAAACCTGCTAGCGGCTGCTAACAACGGTAGCATAAAAGGACGAGGACTACGTTGCAGCAAAAGAAAGCCAGAGGTAGCCTACCTAGAGAGTGGATAGTTCATCTTGAAAGTTATTGAGCTTGGAATAAATAAATCCTGCACATCAGAGACTCTTATAAACGTGTGTTAATAAGAAGATTAGAAGCTGTGGACAATATTAAGAATTGTGACGGTTTGATGTGAAGATTTGTAAAGTGATATGACATGGCAGATGAAAGCGCAGTTGCGTGTGTTGACCAAAAGAGGGCGCCAAAGCCCACAGAAAAGGCTATAGAGGAGAAACTACACAGGCTGAAAAAAGAACGCAAGGGAAAATTGGCACAAATAACCAAACAGAAGCATGATTTAGCCAAATTGAAGGAAAATGAACACAACGTTAATTTAATTAAAGATGAAGAATTGCAACGGTTCGAAAGATGCTTAAGACAGTATCAACGGATTAATGAAGAGTTGTGTGAGTTAATAGATGAAGATGATAAGAAAGCGGATCAAAATACTTATGAGAACAGAATTTCAGAATTTCAGCGGTTTATAGAAGACACAAACAAATGGATTGCAGATGTTTTAAACAATGAGGAAGATGATATTAGGCCACATGATAGTGTTTCCAAAGCTAACTCCGTGGTAAGCCGGACTTCCAGTACAACTTCTGCAATGTTGAGAATTAAAGCTGAACGTGAAGCACTGTTGGCAAGAGCTGCAGCAATGAAAAAGAGAGAAGCAATAGAACAAGAAGAAATTCGCTTGAGAATTAGAAAAGAGCAATTGGAGCTTGAAACTGAGCTTGCTGCTTCAGATGCCAAACTGAAGGTGTATGAAGAATTTGAAGATGTTCAAGAATTTAAATGTGATTTATTAGATCCCTTAGGACCCACATTCGAATCTTCAATGTATAAGCAAGAAAAACACAGTGTAGACGATTATGTGCGTCGCGGAGCTGGTAAGACATCATTTGCATTTAATTCAAAGCCAGCCTCTCAAGTTGGTGCTCCAGATAGAAGAAAGTCATCGTCAAGGTTTGATGCTGTCAGCCGCACGTCACATCTTAATCATCAAGACCACACTGATTTTTCTACAGATAGTCTGCATGAAGTTTTACAGCGTCAAAACGAAGTCACTGAGATGCTCATTAAACAACAGAGTTTGTCTCAACTCCTCAAAGAGATGTATTCACATTTACAGGAGATCCTCTGACTTACAGATCTTTCATAAGGGCATTTGAGCATGCTATCGACAGTAAAACAGACAGTCATCAGGACCGGCTGTACTACCTCGAACAGTTTACGAAGTGGAGAGCCACTTGATCTCGCTCGAGCTGTGAGCACATGAAACCCGATAGAGCTTATAAAGAAGCCAGAGAACTGCTTGATCGTCACTATGGAGATGAAATGACCATCGCTACAGCTTATATCAAGAAGGCTATGGAATGGCCTCAGATAAGGCCGGAGGACAGAAAAGAATTGAATGCGTTTGCTTTGTTCTTGGTTGGATGTTGTAACACAATAAATGATGTGGACTACATGGACGAAATGAACAATCCTACCAACATGAAGTCCATTTTATCCAAACTGCCATTCAAACTGAAGGAAAGATGGAGAAGTTATGCTTATGACATTCAAGAAAGAACAAGAAAAAGGGCCAGGTTCCTGATTTAGTGGAATATGTGTATAGACAAGCAAAGGTTGCCAATGACCCGCTGTTTGGAGATATACTGACTCCACTTCAAGTAATCAGAACAGATCAAAAAGCAACCAAGCATTAGAAAAACTGAGTCTAAAAGAAGCAGCTTTGCTGTGAATGTGTCTGCTACTGAAAATAATGTCAGTAAAAGCCAATCTGAGAAGAAACCATTTGCAACCAAGTCAGCAAGTGTTTATCAAAGTCCCTGTCTTTACTGTCAAAAGAACCATGCACTGAATGTTTGCAACAAGATTCAAGAACAGCCTCTGAAAGAAAGAATTCAGTTCTTGAAAATGAATGGCCTTTGTTTTGGGTGTCTGACGGCAGGTCATATGTCCAAGGACTGTAAAAAAAGAGCCTCTTGTCTATATTGTTCATTCAAGCACCCAGCTATCTTGCATGTTGTTAAGGAAGATGCTTCAACAAAGAACGACAGTGCAGACGACACCACACAAACCACGAGTGAAGTCACAAGTGCTCTTGTGTCTGCAGGGTGCAGAAAAGGTAACCATACTGGGGCCGGGAACAGAGAGTGTATTCTTCCCATCGTACCTGTGCAGATAAAACACAAGAAAGACACAAAGATAATCAAGACCTATGCTTTCTTGGATCAAGGAAGTACAGCAACTTTCTGCACTGAAGAATTGGCAAAGAAGTTGAATATGCGGGCAGAAAGACAGAGTTTATGCTTCAGACTATAGCGCAAGAACAGAAAGTGGATAGCTATGAACTTACCGATCTGGAGGTGTGTGGATTAGAGGAGCAAGATTACATACAGCTTCCCAGTGTGTATACTCAGCCAGATATACCTGCAAAAAAGGCCAACATCCCACATAAGAAAGATTTGGAGAAGTGGTCTTACCTGAGTCGAGTTCATCTTCCAAAACTTGAAGCAGAAGTTGGTTTGCTCATCGGTGTCAATGCGTAAAGCCATGGAGCCATGGGAGATTATTAATAGTCAGAACGACGGACCATATGCTGTAAAGACAGCTCTTGGCTGGGTCGTCAATGGGCCAATCAGCAGATGCCAAGAAAATGAGTCAGGTGATAACAAAAGTCAAAGTTTCCTTGTCAATCGATTTCTGTGATAAGCGTTGAAGACATGCTGATGAAGCACTATAATGCAGATTTTCCAGAAAGAGGATGTGACGACAGACGAACAGTCGCAGCATGATAAACAGTTCATGTATACGGTGACAACGTCAGCTCAACTCGTGGATGGTCATTTCTGCATTAAGCTGCCTTTGAAGGATGACAAGGTGAAGATGCCATGCAACCGTGGTATTGCTAAACAGAGACTTAACTCTTTGAAGAGAAAGTTTAGTAGAAATACAGATTTCTTTCAAGAGTACAAAGCTTTTATGGACAACATACTGGAAAAAGGTTACGCAGTAAGGATTCCAGAAGAACAGTTGATTCGCAATGATGGAAGAGTATGGTTCATTCCACACCATGGGGTTTACCATCCAAAAAAGAGGAAACTCAGAGTCGTCTTTGACTGTGCGGCAACTTACCAAGGTGTGTCGTTAAATGACCAGTTGTTGCAAGGGCCTGATTTAACTAACACCCTCATCGGAGTGTTGTTGAGATTCAGACAGGAGCCTGTAGCCATGATGGCAGATATAGAGTCCATGTTTTACCAGGTGCGGATTCCAGACACAGACGCAGATTTGCTACGCTTTTTCTGGTGGCCAGATGGTAATCTGAATGTGGAAGCAGAAGAGTACAGAATGTGCGTGCATTTGTTTGGTGCTACGTCATCTCCTAGTTGTGCGTCCTATGCATTAAGAAGAACAGCGGAAGATGCAGCATCAAAGAGTACCACAGAAGCCACACAAACAGTCCTCAAGAACTTTTATGTGGACGACTGTTTGAAGTCAGTAGCCACAGAAGATAAAGCCGTTGCTCTTGTGAGGGAGCTGATGAGCTTGTGCGCAAAAGGTGGTTTTCATTTGACCAAGTGGGTCAGCAACAGCAGAGCCCTGCTGGGCTCCATTCCTGACCATGAACGAGCGGCTGAAGTCAAAGATCTTGTTTTGGAGCATAATGAGTTACCAGTGGAACGGGCATTAGGCATGCAGTGGTGTACAAGTTCTGACAGCTTCAGGTTCAAAATACATCTGCCGGACAAGCCATGTACAAGAAGGGGCATTTTATCTGTAGTCAGTTCAGTGTATGACCCAATGGGTTTTTTGGCACCACTCTTGCTACCTATCAAGCTCATTTTAAGAGATCTCTGTCAAGAAAAGAAAGGTTGGGACGAAGAAATAAATGAAAAGGAATGTCGGACATGGATGCAGTGGCTGACAGACTTAAGCAAGCTTTCAGAACTCAGTCTGAACAGATGCTTCAAACCCCCCGCATTTGGGCCCACAAACACCGCTCAGATACACAATTTCTCAGACGCTAGTCAAGATGGATATGGCATTGTGTCGTATCTCTTGCTGACAAATGACCGGGTGAGAAACATGTATCATTTTGATGGGAAAGTCTAGAGTCGCTCCACTCAAACAGATCACGGTCCCGAGAATGGAGTTGACAGCAGCAATGGTTGCAGTCAAAATCGATCGGATGTTGAAAAAAGAACTTGAGATTCCTCTGATGGAGTCAGTTTTCTGGACGGATAGTACAACAGTACTAAAGTACATTGAAAACGATGCTCTTCGTTTCAAGACGTTTGTAGCCAATCGTGTTTCTTTCATTAGAGAAGCGACTATACCTTCTCAGTGGAAGTATGTCAACACATCGCAAAACCCAGCAGATCAGGCTTCCAGAGGTTTGAAGATCAAGAGCTTCATGGAAAGTAAGAGCTGGTTTCAGGGACCTAGTTTCCTGCGAAAAAGAAGTTGAATGGCCGAAACAACCTGAACAGTGGCCTTACCTGAATGAAGATGATGTTGAGGTGAAAACATCCGCTGCAGTGTCATGCAAAACTCTAACGAGTGCACAAATGCACTGAGTCCGCTCTTTGAGTATTACTCCAGTTGGTATAAGTTAAAAAAGGCGGCAGCCTGGATTTTGCAAGTGAGAAAGCAATTGCAGCACCTGAGCGAGAAGAGAAAGGAGTTTGAGCAGAACATACAGCAAAATGACTATGTTCCAGAGAAATGCAGAGCTATAGTTGAACAGCAAATGGTGATGTACAAGAAAAACCTGGAAAAATAATACTTACCGTGGAAGATCTATCCAGAGCTGAAATTGAACTGGTTAAATATAGTCAGAGACAAACCTACAAGGAGGAGATACACGCTTTGCAGTCGTCAGGCTCCAGTGTGAAAAAGAACAGTCCTATTTTCAAACTGGATCCATACTTGCAAGAGGATGTGTTGAGAGTAGGAGGACGTTTGAACAGATCGGCGATGCCTGAGGAGGCTAAGCATCCTGCCATTCTGCATAGACAGCACAGAATCGCTCACCTCATTCTCCACCACATTCATCAAGAGTGTGGACATGGAGGTAGGAACCACGTTTTATCCATATTACGACAACAGTACTGGATACCAAGAGCCAATGCAGCAGCAAGAAAAGTAATTTCAGAGTGCAACCTCTGCAGAAGACTGCATGCCAAGGCAGGAGAGCAGAAAATGGCAGATCTGCCTCAAGACCGTCTGCTCCCTGACAAACCACCCTTCACCAACACGGGTGTAGACTATTTTGGACCTTTCGAGGTCAGAAGAGGACGTGTAAAGGTTAAGCGTTATGGAGTGCTCTTCACGTGTTTAACTGTCCGAGCAGTACATATAGAAGTAGCCCATTCTCTTGACACTGATTCATGTATTAATGCCATACGGCGTTTTCAAGCCAGAAGAGGTCAAGTGTCAATTATTCGTTCCGACAATGGCACCAATTTTGTCGGCGCTGAACGAGAGCTGCGTGAGGCATTGGCAGAGCTGGATCAGTCTCGTATCAATGAAGTCTTGATGAGAAAGGGTGTGCAATGGATTTTTAACCCTCCTGCTGCATCTCACCATGGCGGTATTTGGGAGCGTCAAATACGTACAGTGAGAAAGTGCTGAGCTCTGTTGTGAAACAACAGCTCTTAGAAGATGAAGGACTACACACTCTCTTCTGCGAAGTTGAGAGCATCATCAATGGAAGACCTTTAACCACAAACACAGATCAACCCAATGACCTTGAGCCACTGACCGAATCATCTGCTCGCATTGAAAACGCAGCCTAGTTTTCCACCTGGTGTGTTTACTAAGGATGATGTCTATGCCGGCGCTGGAGACAAATACAATATATGGCGGATCTGTTTTGGCGAAGGTGGACTCACGAATACCTACCACTTCTGCAAGAACGGCAAAAATGGTTAGGCCTAAAGAGAAGTTTCAAGGTTGGAGATGTTGTTCTTGTCGTAGATTCATTCCTGCCAAGGAACTCCTGGATGTTAGGCAGAATTATGAGGGTGATGCCTGACTCCAAAGGCATTGTCAGAAGTGCTGAAGTTCAGACAAAGACCAGTATTATTCAAAGACCCATAACTAAACTTTGTTTGTTGCAGGGAGAAGACTGAAGATAGAAGAGAAAATATAGAATAGAACAGAAATAATCAGTTGAATAGTTTGTGTACTAGTATTGAGTATTTAGATGTTAATACTAACCAGTTAATGTTTATTTTAAATACTTTCCTGAGAATAGAAGATGTTTCTTGTTTAAAAGGAAGTAAGAAAGTGTTAAATGTAATTGTAAATGACTTCAGTTTAAATTTAAGTTGATAATTGATATGTTATAACCTAGTCAATTAGGGACCGGATATGTTGAAGCCATTTCTATGGAAATAATAATATTTTAGTTTATTTTGTAAAATCTGAGAAATACCTGTGTTGCAACTGAAATGTAGAAATTGGAATATAAACAGTTAACCAGTGATGTAGCATATTGTAATTTGATTGGCTGTTAAACTTAATATGAAAGAAATAGAATCCTGTTAAACAGTCAGAAGCCATTGGATTTTGGAGCAACACAGTCTTTTGACCTATGCAAAACAACAGTAATCTATAAGAAAAAGTAAATGTTCTAAGTTTTATGTTTTATAATTTATAATTAAACAGTCAAACGAAGAACTTTGGATCCACGACTTTTATTCGCTGACGTTTTGTGTTGAGTACAAAAGAACTTTGAAATCCTGTGCTAGTGAGTCAGCTTGTTGCACTCACACTCTCCATTCAACTAGGCCCATCAACCATTACACCGTCCAGCACTGCCAGAAATCTGGGAGTGGTAATTGATGATCAGCTAAACTTCACAAGTCATGTCGCCAGCACCACCCGGTCCTGTAGATTCATCCTCTACAACATTAGAAAAATTAGACCTTTCCTATCAGAGCACTCCACGCAAATTCTAGTGCAGGCTCTTGTCTTGTCCAAACTGGACTATTGCAATGCCCTACTGGCTGGACTCCCCGCCTGCACAACCAAACCTCTGCAGCTGATCCAGAATGCAGCGGCAAGAGTGGTCTTTAATGAACCGAAGAGAGCGCAGGTATCTCCTCTATTCATTAGGTTACACTGGCTCCCGGTTGACGCCCGCATCAAGTTCAAAGCTATGCTCTTGGCCTACAAGACCACCTCTGGTTCTGCACCCCATATCTCCACTCACTAATACAGACCTACGTTCCTACCAGATCCCTGCGCTCTGCAAATGAACAACGCCTGGTGGTACCGTCCCCAAAAAGGTACAAAATCACTCTCACGTACCTTCTCTGGATCTGTTCCACATTGGTGGAATGATCAACCTGCTGCTACAAGATCAGCAGATTCTGTAGCCATCTTTAAAAAACACCTGAAAACACATCTCTTCCGTCAACACCTGACTGACAAACACTGAGTCCTACTTCCTTTCTATCGATTCCTTTCTATAAAAAAAAAAAAAAAATTCTCTTATCCTTAGCATTGTATACTGCGCTGGGTTTAAACTGACTAGTTTTTTGTGCACTTATGCTTTTTGTACCTTGTGTTGTTAAAATTGCTTCCATTGTTATCCTCACTTGTAAGTCGCTTTGGATAAAAGCGTCTGCTAAATGACTAAATGTAATGTAAATGTAATGAACAAACTGGTTGAAAGACAGGGTTGTAAGCAGTGATTGAAATGCTCTGGCCAGAGGATCACACTCCTTATTTAGATGAATATTAAAGTCACCAACTAGAAGGATGTTATCAGCGTGGGTCATTAAGTCCGAGAGGAAAACTCCAAACTCATCCAAGAAAGAAAGAAGAGTACGGCCCCGGGGGGCAATGGAGTACAGCTAAATAAAATGGCTTCCTTCCATTAATTTGAGAAGGAATATGTTTGATGAGTTACACTTCGAATGAGTTAAATTTCGGCTGTGATGATGGACCTGTTACTCTGAAAACAAAGGTGTTGTGCTGCTGGTCAACCCGATACCTTAAAAGATCTAACCTTTGGCCACACCTCACACAGGAGGGGGCACTTCCTGTCAGAGTATCAGTATTTTTCCACTATGTGTCCAGCCAGGGGTGACCAACTGGTTTCTAACTGGTTTTAACAGATGCATACGTATAATCAGGAGGAAAGGCTTCGTTTAGTGGCAGAAAAACATTAGGCCAGGGGTGTCCAAACTTCTTGAAAAGCGGGCGGCATCTGAGGAAAGGAAAAATTCCAAGGGCCGACTTTTGATTCTTTTTTCAAGTGCAGGTTTTAGTTGGATTTGAAGAGGTTTTAGATAAATTTGAACAGGTTTTAGTTGAATTTGAATGGATTTCAGTTGGATTTGAATGGGTTTTGTATAAAGCTGCTGCTTTTGGGGCCATAAACAGTACATTTTATCTCTGAAGCTAAGCGGCCACACGACTTTGGGCATGTCTGCATTAGGCCAAAGCCAAGTTTCACAAAGACAAAGTAAATCCAAGCAATGAGAAGTAATAAGATCATTAATTAAGAGTGCTTTGGAGGATAGAGACCGCATATTCAGGAGACCGATCTCTAGTCTTGATGTAGAGCCTGCATTTGAGGCTGGTCCAGTGGAGCGATAGCGACAGGAACAAGCTGTCGAGCTCTTACAGTTCTGCTGGGTTCTCTGAGTTAAACATGAGGACTGGATGCTTTTAGGTCATCGACTTTCAGATGTGTTTGAGGACTAAATAAATTCACCATATCTAATAGATTTGGGCAGTAGACATTGGGATGACACGGCCTAACCAGACTAGAAGCTGCTACATTATCCAGTTCCACACCCACACTATCATGACTAGCATGTTCTCTAATTCCTGCGACCTGCTGAGATTCCTTGTGTCAAATGCACCAAATGCACCTGTCTATATTACTAGACAAAATGGCAGCACCTTGTCCAGGTTGTTCAGGCCGGGCGGCCCCAGAAAGAAGGCCAGATTTCCATGAAACCATAACCTTTCTGACTTCAATGCCGGGCCAGCCACCGGTTCATGGAAACTAATCTGCTATACTGTTCATCACTACCCCTTACGGGGAGGGGGCCAGAGACAATTAATCGATGCAGACTCATCTTGTTCCCTAGTTCAAAAGTCCTAGCTATGCTATCTTTGGTTACCTCAGACTGCCTCATTCTCACATTATAGGTGCCAACATAAATAACTATCTGCTTGTATGTAGTGTAGAGTATGTGTCTGGGGAAACTCTCCCTTCCTGTGTGATGTCAGCACCCTAAGGTTAGCCTCTATGTTGGAAGCCCTGGCCCCCGGTAAACAGTGGACAATGGCTGGCGTCTCAAATCTAACATTGCGGGTAATGGAGTCCCCTATCACCAGCGCCAAAATATCGATATGGCAATATCTCGCGTTATTTAGTCCCGCGATCGATTCTCAATGCTTTTTCGCCAAGTATCGATCTTAAAAGCCATTCTAAAACGCTCTATTCATTTTACCTTAATGAGACCGTTCTTCGGAGGTAGATAGGGGGCGCGCGAGTTTGGCTGTTGTGGGCGAAAACAGAAGACGTACTGTACGTTTTCATGTCATGCGAGGAAGAAAGTTAAAGGATGCTCCAGCAACATTTAAATCCAAAGTGTTGACTCACTTTGGGTTTTATAGTAGTTTGGACGGGGCTAAACTAGAAAATGACTACGCAATATGCAAGAACTGCTTTGCAAACGTCCGCTACACGGGAAACACGACCAACATGCACAGCCACCTCACACAGCATCACCCGGAGCTCTGTGAGAAATCCGTGGTTGGTGCTGGCTCAAAGCCGTCACAGCCTGGTACAAACAAGCTCATAACGGAAATGCCTGTACGTTGAAATAGTGCCTAAGATGGTCTCCAGGTTTCTTAAGCAACAGCCAGCTTTCTGTGCTGCCCTCTTATCACCAGAGGTAAGAAATGTTTGCAATGTAGATGTAATCTATGTGTGTAATAAAAGTGAATAATTTATTGTATACAATTAATACGTTTGTAAATAAATACTAAGACATATGATATAAACTTACTTGGTACAATAAATAAACAATGAATAAATACTTCATACATACTAAAAAAAAATAATATACATTTATATATATGTTTTTATTTGGAGTTTACATTATAATGTAAACTCCAAATAAAAACATTAGATTACGTCATAGAAACTGTTCATGCTTAATATGCTTTAAAATATAGAATAATTATATACATTTTATTAATAAATTGTATTTTGCCCTTTTTTGACATCTCAAGTGCTGAAGAGATGGTGAAAGCACTTAGACCAATGCTGGTGGCAACAAACATTATGTGTTTTGTTGCAGCTAATAAGACACAAGTTTTTTTTTTGTTATTTTGTTTAGCAAAAACAAATAATAAATGGAGAATAAATTTTCCTAATTTAAAAAAAAACTTTTTATTTCTAACCCTGACACATCTAAAGTAACCAAACCCTGTCTATGCTGATCTAGCTGCTCTAACTCACAAACACATCTCTCTAGTAGAGACAATCTGTCTAGCAACAACAAACAAAAGTGGCAACCCATTGCCACAAGCAACAACAACACCAAGTAGCTTAGCTAACAAGATGGCGGCGCGGGTACATCGCGAGGCTCAGGGTCTCTCCAGTTTCTGCAATTTTGCAGTATTACTCTTGCTTATCTCGGGTCTGTTTGTGCAGAACAGTTGTGCCTTTACATCGTACACCCGGAGTGAGCTTTTGGATATTGGTTCGCAAATTTCCGACGGTTTTATGGACAACCTTCGACTCCTTCCTGAAATCGCTAGGACGCCCGAAGCAGCGCATTCTTACCGGCCGGGCGGAAGTGCTCGCAGGCGGCGTCGAGAACGTAAACAAAGACGAGGCAGACGCGGAGGACTTAGAGCTAGGCTAAAGCTAACACCACACCGGCTCTCTTTACCCAGTATCTTCCTCGCCAATGTCCGATCGCTAGTGAACAAAATGGATGAGATTCGACTCAACATGACACACAGCAAAAGACTTCTGAACTGTAACGTCCTTATCTTCACGGAGACATGGTTAAATAGTGGAATACCAGACTCCGCTATTGAGCTCACGGGACATCATATGCTCCGCGCGGACAGAACAATAGATGGATCCGGTAAGACAAGGGGAGGCGGATTGTGTATTTACATTAACAAAGCTTGGTGCACAAACTCCGCTGTTGTTGGGAGCCATTGTTCAGCTAACCTAGAGTTTCTCATGGTCACTTCCACCATTATAACTGCAGCTTATATTCCCCCGGATGCTGATGCCAAGCTTGCTATGAAAGAACTTTATGCAGCCATCAGTAAACAACAGACTCTTCACCCAGAAGCGGCGTTTATTGTTGCGGGTGATTTTAATCACTCTAACCTAAAGACTGTGCTACCCAAATTTCATCAGAATGTTTCCTGTCACACCAGAGGGAACAAAACCCTAGATCATGTCTACACAAACATGGCTGGAACTTACGTGGCGACACCTCTCCCCCACCTCGGACAATCAGACCACATCTCTTTGTTCCTCACTCCCAAATATTCACCCTCATCAACCGTGAAGCCATCAGTGAAGACCATCAAGGTGTGGCCTGCGGGGGTAGATTTCACACTCCAGGAAAGGTTTCTACACACAGACTGGAGTATGTTTGCTTCCCAAGCCACCAGTGGTGCTCACACAGACATTGACTGCTACACCTCCTCTGTATTGGATTATATTAATACCACCATTGACAGTGTTACAACCCAGAAACAGATCACCACATACCCAAATCAGAAGCCATGGATGAACAAGGAAGTGTGACTCCTGTTGAAGGCACGCAATACTGCCTTCAGATCAGGAGATGCACAAGCCTACAGCACATCCAGAGCAAACCTGAAGAGGGGCATCAAAAAGGCAAGGCAAGGCAAGGCAAGGCAATTTTATTTATATAGCACAATTCATACACTGGGTAACTCAAAGTGCTTTACAGGAATAAAAGACAATTTACAAGATTTATATTAAGAAGCATAAGAAAAAAAAAAACATTTTAAAAAGAAGAGTGCAGATAAAAGAAAAAACAAACACTTTAGGTTGTAGTGTAGGCGGAGCTAAAGAGGAAGGTTTTTAACCTCCCCTTGAACATTGTTAAAGTTGAGGCTTGTTTTACTTCATCTGGGAGGCTGTTCCAGGTTTTTGCTGCATGAAACTTAAACGCTGCTTCACCCTGTTTAGTTCTAACTCTGGGCACGAGCAGAAGGCCTGTCCCAGATGTTCTCAGAGTCTGAGGAGGTTCATAAGTAACTAGCATGTCAGAGATATATTCTGGTGCTAAACCATTTAGAGACTTGTAAACCAGCAGTGCTGTTTTGAAGTCTATTCTCTGAGCAACAGGAAGCCAGTGCAGGGATTTTAAAACTGGCGTGATGTGGTTGTACTTCCTGGTTTTGGTTAGAACCCGAGCAGCCTCGTTCTGAATAAGCTGCAGCTGTCTTAACCCTCGTTTTGAGAGACCAGTGAGCAGGCCGTTACAGTAATCTAACCTGCTGGAGATAAAAGCATGGATAAGTTTCTCTAAGTCTGGTTGAGACATCATCCCTTTGACTCTGGAAATGTTTTTAAGGTGATAAAATGCAGATGATGTAATTGACTTAATGTGACTGTGGAAATTCAAGTCTGAGTCCATGATGACCCCTAGATTTCTAACCTGGTTTTTAGATTTTAGAGAAAGAGACTCGAGGTGACTGCTGACACTTTCTCTTTGTTTCTGTGGCCCAAAGATGATTAGTTCAGTCTTGTTTCTGTTCAGTTGGAGAAAATTATTTTGCATCCACGTGTCAATCTGTTCGATGCAGTGACACAGTGAATGGATTGGTCCATTTTCACCTGCTGTGAGTGAAATGTAAATCTGAGTGTCATCTGCATAATTATGGTAGGATACGTCACAGCTGCGTATTAACTGGCCTAAAGGAAGCATGTAGAGATTGAATAATAGAGGTCCCAAGATAGACCCCTGTGGAACCCCACATGTCAGGACCATTTGGTCTGATACACAGTTACCAACCGAAACAAAGTACTTCCTGTCTTCAAGATAGGACTGAAACCATTTAAGGGCAGTTCCAGTGATACCTATCCATTCCTCTAATCTTTGTGACAGGATTCCATGGTCCACTGTATCAAACGCAGCACTCAAGTCCAACAAAACTAAGACAGAGACTTTGCCTGCGTCAGTGTTCATACGATTCAAGATTCAAGATTTTTATTCGTCACATACAAAATTATATACAGCATATATAACCAGCAGTGAAATGTGAGTCAGGTCCGCTCCATGGACAGTGCAATTATTAAGGAAAACACACAGATGAAAATATGCATGAATATAGCTATGTAAGAATGAGATAAAAGTAAACAATAAAAAATATAAGAATAGAATATAAAAAATGTGTATTGTGGGATTAAATCTAGAACGCAAAATAATGTACATGAATGTAAACTGTAGACTTAAATATTAAAATGTACAGGGATGTACAGTGTGCATATATGCATTTAGCTGTGGTCTTAAATATTAAGATACACAGGAAGGTGCAAGAAGCAAATGTGCAAAACAGGGTGACACTGACAGTGTGTCAATGTGAGGTAGTGAATAAAATAAAGAGATAAGGTGAACATTAGGTAGAGGCATGGGGATGTTAAAAAGCTGGTTTAGAGTTCAAGAGCCTGATGGCCTGGGGGAAGAAACTCCTCCTGAGTCTCTCAGTTTTTGCCATCAGGCTACGGTAGCGCTTACCAGATGGCAGCAAAGTGAAAATATGATTACTGGGGTGGGTGGAGTCTTTGATGATTTTTGCAGCTCTACTTCTACAGCGTTTGTGGTAGATGTCCTGCAGAGAGGGGAGAGCAGACCCTGAAATGCGCTCAGCTAAGCGCACAACTCTCTGCAGGGCTTTGCAGTCTTGACTGGAGCTGTTCCCATACCACACTGAGATACATTGAGTCAATACACTTTCTATAGCTCCAGAATAGAAAGTTTTCAGGATTGCTGGTGAGACCCTGAATTTCCTCAGCTGTCGCAGATGGTACAGTCTTTGCCTGGCTTTATTAACCTGTGTTTGAGTGTGAGTAGTCCAAGTCAGGTCCTCAGAGATGTTTACACCAAGGTACTTAAAGCTACTCACCCTCTCCACAGGGGTCCCGCTTATCATAAGAGGAGTGTAGGGCTGCTGCTGCGTCTTCCTGAAGTCTACAATCAGTTCTTTTGTTTTGCTCACATTCAGAGAGAGGCAGTTGTCCTGGCACCGTCAATTTCTCTACCTCATCCAAGTATGCGGTCTCATTATTGTTGTGAATGAGGCCCAGAACCACAGTATCATCAGCAAATTTGATAATGGATGTGGAGCTGTGCGAGGACACGCAGTCGTGTGTGTAGAGAGAGTAGAGCAGGGGACTCAGGACACAGCCCTGTGGGGCTCCTACGTTCAGGGTGATGGAGCTGGAGGTGTACTGGCCTAGTTTCACCACTTGAGGTCTGCCGGTGAGGAAATCAAGGATCCAGTCGCAGAGTGAAGGATTCAGTCCGAGATCTGTGAGTTTGGAGGCTAGCTTTATGGGGACAATAGTATTAAAAGCTGAGCTATAGTCAATAAATAGCAGCCTTACATAGTTCCTGTTATTGCTGTCAATGTGTGTGAGAGAAGAGTGCAGGATGTGAGAGATGGCATCATCTGTGGATCTGTTTGTGCGATAAGCAAACTGAAGAGGGTCCAAAGTATCCGGGATGGAGGAGCAGATGACGTTTTTAACCAGTCCCTCAAAGACCTTCATGACTATTGATGTGAGGGCAACTGGACGATAGTCATTCAGACAAGAGGGTTTATTGTTTTTTGGCACAGGGATGATGACCGATTTTTTGAATGAGGTGGGAACCACCGATGTGGCAAGAGACTCATTAAAAATGGATGTAAATGTCGCCGCCCTTCGGCCTCAGGTTTGTTTGATCACCACAAAAGTATACCACAAAGAAATACAAGGGGACTGAGTCTACAATTTAAAACAAAAGTCAGTTTATTAAAACACGCAAGATAAAAGAAAAAAACAGTAGTATATAATAAGAAGCCCAGTAAAAGGCTTTGAAAACTAATCCACGGTTTACAGGTAAAAGTCCGGGGATTGTGGGGAGAGCAGTCTTTGACGGGAGTAGTTTGGTTGTGGGCCTCGGCCTCCAGTCTGTGCCGCAGGGCCGGCTAGTATGAGCGCTGGCGCCCTCCCAGCGGTCCCAGTGGACTTCAAGGTCCTAGTACGCCGCCGCAGAAACTATTGATAACACACAAGAATGTCGGCTCAGCGACCACACTAATACAATTCAATAAAACCACACAACATGCAGATTATACGGGACACGTCCCTTCACTTAGCGTTTAAAGGCGTTGTACAGGTTCCTTTTCCTGGTCCCCTCTTGGTCCGCGGAGATACGGCCAGTCGCTCCTCGAGTCCTGACTCGGTCCCTTTTCCAAAGGGGAAGACGGCGCTGTGGACAGGGAAAGGCGGTCTTAGACACACAGTCAAAACAGCTCGGGTAGGTATAACCTCCACACAGTTATGGACACTTCCCTCTACTTAGCTGATTTAGAGCGTTGTAAGCGGTGATCCTTTCGGTTTCCGTGGCTTCCCGTTGCCTTTCGCTGGTCTGTTACTCCGTGCTGTTCGGTATTCTTTCCTTTTTCCGTTCCTTCCTCCGTCTCTTTCTCTCCGTCTCCTTTCGTTCTCCGTGTCTCTTCCTGTTCTCTCTCCTTCCGGGTTTCTCCTCGACTGTCTTTCCATTGGGCCTTTTAAACCAGACCCGGGCACATCCTATTGGTCTCGGTGATTGTGCAGGTGTGGTGGGCGTTCCCCATCACGAGTTTGTCCGTGCGTCACCAAAAATTTAAAGGGGCCGCGCGCCCGCACAGAACACACAAACAAATACGAAGGAGAAGTAAGGCACCCCGTGACATAAACAAACCAGCGAGCTGATCAGCGCAGGACCGCAGAACACGGCCAGAAATCCCATCAGGTCCAGCTGCTTTCCTTACATTCACTCGCTTTAGTGCCCTCCGAACCTCGTCCTCCGACACGGTGATCGCATGATGATCGCTGCTCTGACTGCTGCTCCCTGACGCGCTGATCGGCAGACTCACACTGCTTTGATTGCTTTCAAAGCGGCCATAGAAAGTGTTTAGCTCGTCAGCCAGCGACGGATCTGCTCTCACCACTGTAGAGGATTTATTTCCAAAGTCACAGATGGTCCTTAGTCCTTGCCACATGCGTCGGGAGTCATTTAGCTGGAAATGTGACTCAATGCGTTCCCTGTGTCTGTGTTTGGCGGCTCTTACTGCGTGTCGGAGAGCATAGCACGATGCTTTGTACTCGCTCATGTTTCCCGACAGAAGACCGGCGTTGTAAGCAGCAGTGCGTTTGTTTATTGCTGCACGGATTGATCTGTCCACCCACGGTTTCTGATTGGAGAAAGACCTTATAGTTATTGTGTCCGTAGCTTGTTCGGCTAGCGTGTTTACAAAGCTTAGCCCTACATCCGTGAACTCGCTGACGTCCAATGAGCTTGCGCGAAATATGACCCAGTCCACGTCATCGAGAGCCGCCTGTAACGTTGCTTCTGATTGGGCGGACCAACGCGTCACCACCCTCTGCACCGGAGGTTCTTGAACGAGCCGTTGTTTATATTCCGGTGTGAGGAAAATGGCAGCATGGTCCGATTTGCCGAAAGCCGGTAGAGAGCGAGCTTTGTAGGCATTCTTAAACTGAGTGTAGCAATGATCCAGTGTATTCGGTCCTCTGGTTGGACAGGATACGTGTTGATGAAAATTAGGCATGACTTGCCTGAGTTTGGCTTTGTTAAAGTCCCCAGCGATGATAGTAGCAGCGTCAGGATGTTTGTTGATGTTGCCGCTGAGCGCATCGTGAAGCTCAGACAAAGCCAAGCCAGTGTCTGCTTGTGGAGGGATGTAAACAGCAGTTATGATGATCGATGAAAACTCCCGAGGCAGATAGGATGGGCGGCAAATAATGGATAGATGTTCCAGATGAGGCGAGCAGGAGCGCGACAGAGTGGAGATATTCCTGGGGTCACACCATTTCTTGTTAATCATGAAACAAACTCCCCCACCCTTGGATTTGCCGGCCTCGGCTGTCCTGTCCATCCGTAAAACAGAGAAGTTTTCAGACGGCGTTACAGCAGCGTCCGGGACCCAGGGCGTGAGCCACGTTTCAGACAAACAAAGGATGTTACAGTCCCTAATGTCCCGTTGGAAGTTTATCCTGGCTCTAAGATCGTCCATCTTATTCTCCAGAGACTGGACATTGGCAAGCAAAATGCTCGGTTAAGGAGGGCTGTGTGCTCTTTTCCTCAGTCTGTTGCGAATCCCAGCACGTTTCCCGTGGTGTTTCTTGTTCCGTTGCCTCGGGTGGTTATTCAGGTAGCCATTGTTCATCTCGGCGTTCCAGAGAATCTCAGGTGGCCACGACGGGTTGGAGGATAAAGTGTCATGAAACAGGTCAGTGAAGCGGTGTCCAATGTCCAAAAGTATCACCTTTTCGTATGAAATCAGTGCAGAGGTAATGTGTGAAAGTAGGTAAAAAAGTAAATAAGAACACAATCTGAGCGGAGCGACCTGGGCGGCGACCGGACTCAGCGGCGCCATCTTGTGGATGTCATTTGTGACTTTGATAAGTGCAGTCTCAGTCTGTGATGGGGCCTGAATCCTGAGTTGCTAATATACAATCCTTTCGATGACTTTCCCTAAAAATGGCAGGTTTGATATGGGCCGATAGTTGTTGAGCACTGTAGCATCAAGACTGCTCTTCTTTAGGAGAGGCTTAATGACAGCAGTTTTTAAGGCCCTTGGAAATGTTCCAGACTGTAAGGAATTATTGACTATATCAGTGAGTTGTGGTAACAAACTGCTTAGTACTGATTTTAGAAATCTAGTGGGTAAAACATCGAGGCAGCAGGTGGATGAACTCAGGCTGGAGACAGTTTTTTCAATTGTTCTGTCATTAATGGGTGTAAAATGTGTTAAACCAACCAAGTGTCTCCTAGGTGGCTGCAGTGTTGTTTTATGCCCTTTGGACTGTATCGCATGTTTAATGCCTTGAACCTTGTCGTTGAAAAACAATGCAAACTCATTTCATTTAGTGGAAACTAATTCTGGTGGAAATGGAGCTGGAGGGTTTGTTAATCTGTTCACTGTAGCAAACAGGACACGCAGGTTGTTACTTTTGTTGTTGATGATCTCTGAGAAGAATATTTCTCTTTCTTTTTGCAAAGATGGAAAAAGACACAAGAATGATCAGATAGAGCAACATCAATCACAGTGACATCTGAAATATGAACACCCACAAACAGAGCAGTTCAGTGAAGAGTGCAGTGACAGTTATGTTGGAGAAACAAAACAGCTTCACAAGAGGATGTATCAGCACAGAAGAGCCGATCCTGAAGGACCCGAGTCTGCAATCCACCTCCACCTCAAAGAGAAAGGACAGTCCTTAGAGGACAGCAATGTCTGAATTTTGTCCAGAGAGGCCAGATGGTTTGAGAGAGGGGTGAAGGAGTTTTGTAAATTATAACTTTATTGAAGCAGAGATTTGTCTAAAGCAATGACATATGAATCACAACACGGTTAGACTTTATAAAATCCACAGGTCAGCCTCTTCTGCAGCCAATTTTCTCGGCAACAAAATGAAATGTGTTGGAAGAGTAAAAAAAAAAAAAAGATATATTATATTTAGTGACCAGTAGGTGGCATTATAATTAGTATTGTTATATAAAACTGTTTAGGTTCCAATTCTAAACTTCTAACTAAATTCTAACTTCTAACTAAAATGTTGCAGGCAAATGAAATGTTTGCCCAGGAAGTCTGAACAAATCAATGAGACTCAAACGTTTTTTTTTTTAAACCTCCCGAGGGCTACTAGAAATTCTGTTGGCATGCAAGTTGTTAGCTGAATGGATCTTACATGGGCGTTAAAAAATAGAAATATATTTCCAGTAACTAAATAGTTTTTAGTGCAGTAAGGTAAAATTGGATACTTTCCCACAACTGACGACCTCTCAAGGCACACTAGCATGCCGCATCACGCATTAGGAATGCATGATTTTATAGTGTGATGCATGTGCACTCAAAAACTGTGTTTATGATGAAAGTCAATGGGACAAAAACGTCCATGAACAACAAATGAAGGAGACAAAATTTAAATATATGGTGCACAAAAAATTTAAATGAATTGCTGTCAGGTTTGTTAGTAATCTATGATATACCCAAGACTTTAATAAAAGGTAAAAAAAAAAATCTGTCCACAATAACTTTATATATTGAATATAAGCCATTTTGTGTTTTTTCCCCCCAAATATGTGACATCCCTTTGAAATTGATAATTAAAGAGTTAAAATTCTGGATAAACATTTTTTTATACATATTACATATATACATATTTAGTAGTTTTTATCAGAACAGAGCAACCTACTTTGAGCAAAAAAAGTGTAAATTTGTTTTTATCTGATATATTTTTACAGCTGTTTATTTTAGTGGACGTTTTTGTCCCGAACAACACAAGGGTAGTGTTTTTGAACAATGCACAAGGGTTAGGTCAATAGTCGGCTTTAGCCAGTTACTGTGTGTTTATTTATTTTATATATTACAAAACCTATTCATTATGTTATTTGCAAAAGTTGTAAAGACTATTGTTTCCTTGTCAATGAGCAGAAATACATAAAAAATTATATGGCCGGTCTAAATTTAGTAAGGTGTGTAATATATATATATATATATATATATATATATATATATATATATATATATATATATATATATATATATATATATAAATAAATAAAACAAGGTATCACTATTTTGTATTTACTGTCAATGGAGTTAAACTAAACACAACACTGGCCTTAAACAAAGTCAGCATTAAGAACTCTTGGGAAAACACGGTAGAGTAAATACGTGGTGTTTATTCTGTCGCAACTTTTAGCTTTTAGCTTGGTGACACAGTTCTATTCCTCAGACATCCACACGTCAGGAACTTCATGGCGGTCATGCAGACGTGCATCAGAGTGCCCATGTTGAACAACATGTGGTAGAAGGCATGGACAGACAGGTCTCCGGTCTCATCAGCATACTTCAGTGCTACAATGGGTGTGTAGAAGGGGTTGGTCAGATTCCGGAAACGTGGCCTGCTGGCTTCGATCACCTTCTTGATGCACTGTTGGGAGGAGGACAATAGACTACAGTAAGTATGAATCGGCTTGACTGAAATATACAAGACTAAGGCAGGTAACTTACTTTAGCAACGTCGTCCGGCGTTTGTCCCAGTACCTCAAAGATGTCCACAGAAGAAGGGAGGTAGACATTCTTGAAATAATGCACTGTCTCAGGGTCGGCGCCGGGACAGTCTCGCTCCCTCACCTCCTGAATCATCTTTGCTTCAAATTCTGTGTGGACAGGACCTGGCTCGATCAAAGACAACCTGACAACAGAAAACGATGGTTAAAAAAAAAGTATAGCAAACAAATGTAATAATAGCATCCATAAATAAGTTCCCGACGCGGGAAAGTGAATGAAAGTGTTTAATATTCTTTATATGCATGTTGGCTAAAATAACATTATTGCACAGTTAGCTTTGGTTTTAATAAATAAATGTGCATTTTATCCTACAAAAAGGCCTTAAACTAAATAAAGCTTCTCAGCACATATGAACATTATAATTTAGTTTAGTACCTGATAATCAGAGAAACTAAACAGTACAGAGCAGCCTTACTAGTGCATTGTAATCACAGCCCATAAACCTTTGTTTGCATGGAGTAAATCTTAAATTCTTTACTTTAATAAAAGAAATAAAAAAATAGAATGCAATATTGTGTTGCATTTTTTCACAAAGTAACAGACTACATCAGGTGACTGTGAGTATAATCTAGTCAATCAGTCCTGAAATTAGAGTAGTAGAAGCTTGAACTTACGTGACATTAAACTTGAAAAGCTGTACTGCTAAACTCTCACAGAAGCCCTCCATGGCAAACTTGGAGGCTGCATACACGTCGTTGAACACCACTCCTGCACAAGTTAAGGATACCCTCATTTACTCTCAAAGTTAAATGAGGGCTTCGATCCTGCATCATTGCTTGGCTTATAGCATTCATTGATATATTACAAAAATTGTAAAAGTTAATAGAGTGTTAATTAGATTAACATTACACACACGTTTTCCCAGAAACAAAGTAATAAGAGAAAGAGACACAATGACCTTGAAGAAGAATAACAATCATTTTTACATAGTTATTATACAATGACTATCAATGGGTTGGTGAGTTTGGAGGGTTAGGGTCTCGGACAGGAGGATTCACTCGTGTAATTAAAACTGTGTGTAACTTAGTGACGGAGCTGTTATCTCCCTCCCCACCCTCCCCCCACCCTCTCACCTACACTTTTTCTCTTGTCTGTGCTCACCTTGCAGGCCCATGACACTGCTCACCACAATAATGTGTCCGCCGCGCCGTTTCTTCATGTCGGGCATCACCTCTTTGATCATGCGGATCACTCCAAAGAAATTGGTCTCAAACACCTTCTTCATCTCTTCTATGGGGATGCTCTCCACGGGACCTACCAGGCCGATACCTGCGTTATTTACTGTTTGACAAGACAAGGTAGGTTCACAAACAGTAAAGCTTGGTTAATAACCACATTATTCTAAAAAGAACCGCACTATATTCAAATTCTTTTTTTTTTTGTGCAATATGAGCATTCAGAAAAATGCAGCTTGTGCTTTTACATTCAAGCTCTGCATGTCAAAAATGTTTAGATGCTTGACCTACTTTGAAAATGTCTTCAGGTTGTTTTTTCACTATGTAGGCTACTCACTGTCTGAGATCTGTGTTCAGAGGAAAATCTACAAGAGGAATTTGCATTCTATAGGATGGTCTGATGGTTTTTTAAATATTCAACTACATTCTCTATTACAAACCTGTTACACACTCTCATTTTCTGCAACCATAATTGTACCTAGTTTGTTCTTGTATTTATCCAAATAAATAGAGGTCAAGTAGTCCATTAGGTAAAGATCTGTGACAAGTTTGTGCCAGTTTAATTTAGAGGGAGGTTTGTCACTAGTTTAAGAATCTGTTTGAGTCTGAACCAACATTACTGTCTGTGTGTAGGCCAAGAGCAGAAACACAGGACCCGGATTCAAAGTCATGTCTTCTAGAATGTCTGTCCCGTGAAGTTTTTAGGTTTACTCGTCCTGGTACTCTGAAAAGTAGTGCTTCAGGCCAGAATTATTCCTGGGAGTTTTTGTAGAATTATGGTAGATACCAAACACAGCTTTCTGTGTTTGCTTTAGACACCTTCTTAAAAATAAATTGAAACATTATCAGAGTAATAAGGCACAATATGAAGAATAGCTAGATGAGATTGAATTCAAACTTCTAAAAATAAATAGTTATGCACTATTTAACAAACCTAAACTACAATCTACTAAAATAGACAATGAAGTCTATTTTAGCAGATTGTAGTGAAAGTGCAGTGCATGAGCATCATTTCTGTTTTGTAAAAGATAAAGAAATGATAAGATAGTGGCCCTAATTGGTGTTAAGTAATTCCTATGTGGTAGAAACAATCCTCTGGCAGTTATTTGGCACAACGGTCAGGCTTCAACAAACATGTTCATTCATGAGCTTATGTAACACACATCTCATCTCTACTCTTTCTGCTTCACTGGCTTTCTTTCTGCCACTTTGTGATTCCTTTGACAACATGTGAAATATTTAACATAATAAACACCCACTTTTTAACAATGCCATTTGTTACATTACATCATTTCTAAAGCGCTGATCTTTGCAGACTTGTGAGGACTACTAACTGTTACTTACTGAGGACATCCACATGACGGTCTTTGATGCCATTAATACACTGTTTGACCGACTCATCGTTGCAGACGTCTAGGACAGCCAGAGAGAGGGTTTTGCCGTGTGCGTCCCCTGCCGCCTCCACCAGCTTATCCTTCCGCTTCAGGTCCCTCATTGTGGCTATGACTGTGGGCAGAGGGGTCACAAGGTAAAGACTGGGTGAGATTATGTAACATCAATTCTATTTGTGTCATCTACACTTGATTGGAAACTAAAGCGAGTCTCTGTCAGGCCTGTGACGACATGAGTGTGCGGTGTTAGGATGAGAGCAGGAGAAAAGCTAGTTTAAGGAACCACCCTAACCAGAACCAGAAGGTTGCACTAAACCCTTTTATCAAATAATGACCTTCACATTTAAAACAATCTCTCTCTGGTTTAATTTTAAAATAGATAATAACATTAAATGATATTGTGGCATATATTCTGTATGACTACGATAGTCACAATAGCTACATCCTCTTAAATGTTAGATCCACCGCATTTTGTTTGAGACCAACACCGAGACTCAATCAACACTGAGTCAAGCCCAAGACCACAGTGTAATCCATTTGAAGAGATACCAGCAAACATTTCAACAATCTGATCATTCCATGTCCAGCCTTGAACCAAGTCCAACTTCATGGAGAGGTTAGAGTCTGATATTAGACTGAGATAAAGAAGTCCACATCAGGACAATGGTAGAAGAGATTAAAGAATAATTATAAATATAAATTAATATTATTTTTCCTTAAATAACAGTAACAACTTATGTTGTAAAAAACATGAGAGTTAATTTATTGCATAAACAAATAATCACATATCAGTAAAATCAATCAAATAGGTTAAATCAGTAGAATAAAACAAGATAGCAAGACTAGAACTGGGACACATAAAGGTAAGGGTAAAATATGACTACACGTAAGTCAGCTTTATGGCACCCAAGATGTAACATGTCTATTCTTATTACATAAAGAATGTCATAATCCTTAATATAATTTCCATCTTCCAGTGCAGACAAAAAGACTAGAAAATACACTATATTCAGTCAAGTAAAGTTCAGCAAAGTAACTGTAACTATGTTAGTGTTGAATTTGTTCACCTCTTGTACTTGACTGTAGGCAAATATTTTTAGACATAACTTTATACTTCAGTCCAACAATAACAGCCAAGAGTAAAAGGTGTTATGTGGACTATTAAAATCTGTAGGAGAAGCTTCTTCCAAATCCTCAAAGCACACGTTATTGGTGCTCCTGGCTGTGTAATTACAAGGCAGCGTCCAGGTGTGAGTTTGTGAATGGATCCAACATTACCTCCTTATTTTTCCATATTTCTAACTCCAGGCTGCTTTTCTAAATTGGTTTTGGCTTAGTCCTACCCAGGTAAATAATACCTGAAGCCTCAACAATGGCATTGTCAACCTGCGGACATTGACAGTGTCAACCTGAAGACATTGGCAGTGTCAACCTGAGGACATTGACAGTGTCAATCTGAGGACATTGGCAGTGTCAACCTGAGGACATTGACAGTGTCAACCTGAAGACATTGACAGTGTCAACCTGAAGACATTGACAGTGTCAACCTGAAGACATTGGCAGTGTCAACCTGAGGACGTTGGCAGTGTCAACCTGAAGACATTGGCAGTGTCAACCTGAGGACGTTGGCAGTGTCAACCTGAGGACGTTGGCAGTGTCAACCTGAGGACGTTGGCAGTGTCAACCTGAGGACATTGACAGTGTCAACCTGAAGACATTGGCAGTGTCAACCTGAAGACATTGACAGTGTCAACCTGAAGACATTGGCAGTGTCAACCTGAAGACATTTGCAGTGTCAATCTGAGGACATTGGCAGTGTCAAACTGAGGACATTGACAGTGTCAACCTGAGGACATTGACAGTGTAAACCTGAGGACATTGACAGTGTCAACCTGAGGACATTGGCAGTGTCAATCTGAGGACATTGACAGTGTCAACCTGAGGACATTGACAGTGTCAACCTGAAGACATTGGCAGTGTCAACCTGAAGACATTGACAGTGTCAACCTGAAGACATTGGCAGTGTCAACCTGAAGACATTTGCAGTGTCAATCTGAGGACATTGGCAGTGTCAAACTGAGGACATTGACAGTGTCAACCTGAGGACATTGGCAGTGTCAACCTGCGGACATTGACAGTGTCAACCTGAGGACATTGACAGTGTCAACCTGAGAACATTGGCAGTGTCAACCTGAGGACATTGACAGTGTCAACCTGAGGACATTGGCAGTGTCAACCTGCGGACATTGACAGTGTCAACCTGAGGACATTGACAGTGTCAACCTGAGGACGTTGGCAGTGTCAACCTGAGAACATTGGCAGTGTCAACCTGAGGACATTGGCAGTGTCAACCTGAGGACGTTGGCAGTGTCAACCTGAGGACATTGGCAGTGTCAACCTGAGGACATTGGCAGTGTCAACCTGAGGACGTTGGCAGTGTCAACCTGAGGACGTTGGCAGTGTCAACCTGAGGACATTGACAGTGTCAACCTGAAGACATTGGCAGTGTCAATCTGAGGACATTGGCAGTGTCAACCTGAGGACATTGGCAGTGTCGACCTGAGGACATTGGCAGTGTCAATCTGAGGACATTGACAGTGTCAATCTGAGGACATTGACAGTGTCAACCTGAAGACATTGGTAGTGTCAACCTGAAGACATTGACAGTGTCAACCTGAAGACATTGGCAGTGTCAACCTGAGGACATTGACAGTGTCAATCTGAGGACATTGACAGTGTCAACCTGAGGACATTGACAGTGTCAACCTGAAGACATTGGCAGTGTCAATCTGAGGACATTGGCAGTGTCAACCTGAGGACATTGACAGTGTCAACCTGAGGACATTGACAGTGTCAACCTGAGGACATTGACAGTGTCAACCTGAAGACATTGGCAGTGTCAATCTGAGGACATTGGCAGTGTCAACCTGAGGACATTGACAGTGTCAACCTGAGGACATTGACAGTGTCAACCTGAAGACATTGGCAGTGTCAACCTGAGGACATTGGCAGTGTCAACCTGAGGACATTGGCAGTGTCAATCTGAGGACATTGGCAGTGTCAATCTGAAGACATTGACAGTGTCAACCTGAAGACATTGACAGTGTCAACCTGAAGACATTGACAGTGTCAACCTGAAGACATTGGCAGTGTCAACCTGAGGACGTTGGCAGTGTCAACCTGAAGACATTGGCAGTGTCAACCTGAGGACGTTGGCAGTGTCAACCTGAGGACGTTGGCAGTGTCAACCTGAGGACATTGACAGTGTCAACCTGAAGACATTGGCAGTGTCAACCTGAAGACATTGACAGTGTCAACTTAAAGACATTGGCAGTGTCAACCTGAAGACATTTGCAGTGTCAATCTGAAGACATTGACAGTGTCAACCTGAAGACATTGGCAGTGTCAACCTGAAGACATTTGCAGTGTCAATCTGAGGACATTGGCAGTGTCAAACTGAGGACATTGACAGTGTCAACCTGAGGACATTGGCAGTGTCAACCTGCGGACATTGACAGTGTCAACCTGAGGACATTGACAGTGTCAACCTGAGAACATTGGCAGTGTCAATCTGAGGACGTTGACAGTGTCAATCTGAGGACGTTGACAGTGTCAATCTGAGGACATTGACAGTGTCAACCTGAAGACATTGGCAGTGTCAACCTGAGGACGTTGGCAGTGTCAACCTGAGGACATTGGCAGTGTCAATCTGAGGACATTGACAGTGTCAACCTGAGGACGTTGACAGTGTCAACCTGAAGACATTGGCAGTGTCAATCTGAGGACATTGGCAGTGTCAACCTGAGGACGTTGGCAGTGTCAACCTGAGGACATTGACAGTGTCAACCTGAAGACATTGGCAGTGTCAACCTGAGGACATTGGCAGTGTCAACCTGCGGACATTGACAGTGTCAACCTGAGGACATTGGCAGTGTCAACCTGAGGACATTGACAGTGTCAACCTGAAGACATTGGCAGTGTCAATCTGAGGACATTGGCAGTGTCAACCTGAGGACATTGGCAGTGTCAACCTGAGGACGTTGGCAGTGTCAACTGAGGACATTGACAGTGTCAACCTGAAGACATTGGCAGTGTCAACCTGAAGACATTGACAGTGTCAATCTGAGGACATTGGCAGTGTCAACCTGAGGACATTTGCAGTGTCAACCTGAGGACGTTGGCAGTGTCAACCTGAGGACATTGGCAGTGTCAATCTGAGGACATTGGCAGTGTCAACCTGAGGACGTTGGCAGTGTCAACCTGAGGACATTGACAGTGTCAACCTGAAGACATTGGCAGTGTCAACCTGAAGACATTGACAGTGTCAATCTGAGGACATTGGCAGTGTCAACCTGAGGACATTGGCAGTGTCAACCTGAGAACATTGGCAGTGTCAACCTGAGGACATTGGCAGTGTCAACCTGCGGACATTGACAGTGTCAACCTGAGGACATTGGCAGTGTCAACCTGAGGACATTGGCAGTGTCAACCTGAAGACATTGACAGTGTCAACCTGAGGACATTTGCAGTGTCAACCTGAGGACATTGGCAGTGTCAACCTGAGGACGTTGGCAGTGTCAACCTGAGGACATTGGCAGTGTCAATCTGAGGACATTGACAGTGTCAACCTGAAGACATTGGCAGTGTCAACCTGAAGACATTGACAGTGTCAACCTGAAGACATTGGCAGTGTCAACCTGAAGACATTTGCAGTGTCAATCTGAGGACATTGGCAGTGTCAAACTGAGGACATTGACAGTGTCAACCTGAGGACATTGGCAGTGTCAACCTGCGGACATTGACAGTGTCAACCTGAGGACATTGACAGTGTCAACCTGAGAACATTGGCAGTGTCAACCTGAGGACATTGACAGTGTCAACCTGAGGACATTGGCAGTGTCAACCTGCGGACATTGACAGTGTCAACCTGAGGACATTGACAGTGTCAACCTAAGGACGTTGGCAGTGTCAACCTGAGGACATTGGCAGTGTCAACCTGAGGACATTGGCAGTGTCAACCTGAGGACGTTGGCAGTGTCAACCTGAGGACATTGACAGTGTCAACCTGAAGACATTGGCAGTGTCAACCTGAGGACGTTGGCAGTGTCAACCTGAGGACATTGGCAGTGTCAACCTGAGGACATTGGCAGTGTCAACCTGAGGACGTTGGCAGT
This sequence comes from Perccottus glenii, assembly GCA_024416835.2. Classification (NCBI taxonomy): domain Eukaryota; kingdom Metazoa; phylum Chordata; class Actinopteri; order Gobiiformes; family Odontobutidae; genus Perccottus; species Perccottus glenii. The sequence goes on along the minus strand of CM044549.2, from coordinate 2,047,461 downwards.
GTCAACCTGAGGACGTTGGCAGTGTCAACCTGAGGACATTGACAGTGTCAACCTGAAGACATTGGCAGTGTCAATCTGAGGACATTGGCAGTGTCAACCTGAGGACGTTGGCAGTGTCAACCTGAGGACATTGGCAGTGTCAATCTGAGGACATTGACAGTGTCAATCTGAGGACATTGACAGTGTCAACCTGAAGACATTGGCAGTGTCAATCTGAGGACATTGACAGTGTCAATCTGAGGACATTGACAGTGTCAATCTGAGGACATTGGCAGTGTCAATCTGAGGACGTTGACAGTGTCAATCTGAGGACGTTGACAGTGTCAATCTGAGGACATTGACAGTGTCAACCTGAAGACATTGGCAGTGTCAACCTGAGGACGTTGGCAGTGTCAACCTGAGGACATTGACAGTGTCAATCTGAGGACATTGACAGTGTCAATCTGAGGACATTGACAGTGTCAACCTGAAGACATTGGCAGTGTCAACCTGAGGACATTGGCAGTGTCAACCTGCGGACATTGACAGTGTCAACCTGAGGACATTGGCAGTGTCAACCTGAGGACATTGACAGTGTCAACCTGAAGACATTGGCAGTGTCAATCTGAGGACATTGGCAGTGTCAACCTGAGGACATTGGCAGTGTCAACCTGAAGACATTGGCAGTGTCAACCTGAGGACATTGGCAGTGTCAACCTGCGGACATTGACAGTGTCAACCTGAGGACATTGGCAGTGTCAACCTGAGGACATTGACAGTGTCAACCTGAAGACATTGGCAGTGTCAATCTGAGGACATTGGCAGTGTCAACCTGAGGACATTGGCAGTGTCAACCTGAGGACGTTGGCAGTGTCAACCTGAGGACATTGACAGTGTCAACCTGAAGACATTGGCAGTGTCAACCTGAAGACATTGACAGTGTCAATCTGAGGACATTGGCAGTGTCAACCTGAGGACATTGGCAGTGTCAACCTGAGGACGTTGGCAGTGTCAACCTGAGGACATTGGCAGTGTCAATCTGAGGACATTGGCAGTGTCAACCTGAGGACGTTGGCAGTGTCAACCTGAGGACATTGACAGTGTCAACCTGAAGACATTGGCAGTGTCAACCTGAAGACATTGACAGTGTCAATCTGAGGACATTGGCAGTGTCAACCTGAGGACATTGGCAGTGTCAACCTGAGAACATTGGCAGTGTCAACCTGAGGACATTGGCAGTGTCAACCTGCGACATTGACAGTGTCAACCTGAGGACATTGGCAGTGTCAACCTGAGGACATTGGCAGTGTCAACCTGAAGACATTGACAGTGTCAACCTGAGGACATTTGCAGTGTCAACCTGAGGACATTGGCAGTGTCAACCTGAGGACGTTGGCAGTGTCAACCTGAGGACATTGACAGTGTCAACCTGAAGACATTGGCAGTGTCAACCTGCGGACATTGACATTGTCAACCTGAGGACATTGACAGTGTCAACCTGAAGACATTGGCAGTGTCAACCTGCGGACATTGACATTGTCAACCTGAGGACATTGACAGTGTCAACCTGAGAACATTGGCAGTGTCAACCTGAGGACGTTGACAGTGTCAACCTGAGGACATTGGCAGTGTCAACCTGAGAACATTGGCAGTGTCAACCTGAGGACATTTGCAGTGTCAACCTGAGGACGTTGGCAGTGTCAACCTGAGGACATTGGCAGTGTCAATCTGAGGACATTGACAGTGTCAACCTGAGGACGTTGACAGTGTCAACCTGAGGACATTGGCAGTGTCAATCTGAGGACATTGACAGTGTCAACCTGAGGACGTTGGCAGTGTCAACCTGAGGACATTGACAGTGTCAACCTGAAGACATTGACAGTGTCAATCTGAGGACATTGGCAGTGTCAACCTGAGGACATTGGCAGTGTCAATCTGAGGACGTTGGCAGTGTCAACCTGAGGACATTGGCAGTGTCAACCTGAAGACATTGACAGTGTCAACCTGAAGACATTGGCAGTGTCAACCTGAATACATTGGCAGTGTCAACCTGAGGACGTTGGCAGTGTCAACCTGAGGACGTTGGCAGTGTCAACCTGAGGACGTTGGCAGTGTCAACCTGAGGACATTGACAGTGTCAACCTGAAGACATTGGCAGTGTCAATCTGAGGACGTTGGCAGTGTCAACCTGAGAACGTTGGCAGTGTCAACCTGAGGACATTGGCAGTGTCAACCTGAGGACGTTGGCAGTGTCAACCTGAGGACATTGACAGTGTCAACCTGAAGACATTGGCAGTGTCAACCTGAGGACGTTGACAGTGTCAACCTGAAGACATTGGCAGTGTCAACCTGAGGACGTTGGCAGTGTCAACCTGAGGACGTTGGCAGTGTCAACCTGAGGACATTGGCAGTGTCAACCTGAGGACGTTGGCAGTGTCAACCTGAGGACGTTGGCAGTGTCAACCTGAGGACATTGACAGTGTCAACCTGAAGACATTGGCAGTGTCAATCTGAGGACATTGGCAGTGTCAACCTGAGGACATTGGCAGTGTCAACCTGAGGACATTGGCAGTGTCAATCTGAGGACATTGACAGTGTCAATCTGAGGACATTGACAGTGTCAACCTGAGGACGTTGGCAGTGTCAACCTGAGGACATTGGCAGTGTCAATCTGAGGACATTGACAGTGTCAACCTGAGGACGTTGACAGTGTCAACCTGAAGACATTGGCAGTGTCAATCTGAGGACATTGGCAGTGTCAACCTGAGGACATTGGCAGTGTCAACCTGAGGACGTTGGCAGTGTCAACCTGAGGACATTGACAGTGTCAACCTGAAGACATTGGCAGTGTCAACCTGAAGACATTGACAGTGTCAATCTGAGGACATTGGCAGTGTCAACCTGAGGACATTTGCAGTGTCAACCTGAGGACGTTGGCAGTGTCAACCTGAGGACATTGGCAGTGTCAATCTGAGGACATTGGCAGTGTCAACCTGAGGACGTTGGCAGTGTCAACCTGAGGACATTGACAGTGTCAACCTGAAGACATTGGCAGTGTCAACCTGAGGACATTGGCAGTGTCAACCTGAAGACATTGACAGTGTCAACCTGAGGACATTTGCAGTGTCAACCTGAGGACATTGGCAGTGTCAACCTGAGGACGTTGGCAGTGTCAACCTGAGGACATTGACAGTGTCCTGAGGACATTGGCAGTGTCAACCTGAGGACGTTGGCAGTGTCAACCTGAGGACATTGACAGTGTCAATCTGAGGACATTGGCAGTGTCAACCTGAGGACATTGGCAGTGTCAACCTGAGGACATTGGCAGTGTCAACCTGCGGACATTGACAGTGTCAACCTGAGGACATTGGCAGTGTCAACCTGAGGACATTGGCAGTGTCAACCTGAAGACATTGACAGTGTCAACCTGAGGACATTTGCAGTGTCAACCTGAGGACATTGGCAGTGTCAACCTGAGGACGTTGGCAGTGTCAAACTGAGGACATTGACAGTGTCAACCTGAAGACATTGGCAGTGTCAACCTGCGGACATTGACATTGTCAACCTGAGGACATTGACAGTGTCAACCTGAGAACATTGGCAGTGTCAACCTGAGGACATTGACAGTGTCAACCTGAGGACATTGGCAGTGTCAACCTGAGAACATTGGCAGTGTCAACCTGAGGACATTTGCAGTGTCAACCTGAGGACGTTGGCAGTGTCAACCTGAGGACATTGGCAGTGTCAATCTGAGGACATTGACAGTGTCAACCTGAGGACGTTGACAGTGTCAACCTGAGGACATTGGCAGTGTCAATCTGAGGACATTGACAGTGTCAACCTGAGGACGTTGGCAGTGTCAACCTGAGGACATTGACAGTGTCAACCTGAAGACATTGACAGTGTCAATCTGAGGACATTGGCAGTGTCAACCTGAGGACATTGGCAGTGTCAATCTGAGGACGTTGGCAGTGTCAACCTGAGGACATTGGCAGTGTCAACCTGAAGACATTGACAGTGTCAATCTGAGGACATTGACAGTGTCAACCTGAGGACATTGGCAGTGTCAACCTGAGGACATTGGCAGTGTCAACCTGAAGACATTTGCAGTGTCAATCTGAGGACATTGGCAGTGTCAACCTGAGGACGTTGGCAGTGTCAACCTGAGGACATTGACAGTGTCAACCTGAGGACGTTGACAGTGTCAACCTGAGGACATTGGCAGTGTCAATCTGAGGACATTGACAGTGTCAACCTGAGGACGTTGGCAGTGTCAACCTGAGGACATTGACAGTGTCAACCTGAAGACATTGACAGTGTCAATCTGAGGACATTGGCAGTGTCAACCTGAGGACATTGGCAGTGTCAATCTGAGGACGTTGGCAGTGTCAACCTGAGGACATTGGCAGTGTCAACCTGAAGACATTGACAGTGTCAATCTGAGGACATTGACAGTGTCAACCTGAGGACATTGGCAGTGTCAACCTGAGGACATTGGCAGTGTCAACCTGAAGACATTTGCAGTGTCAATCTGAGGACATTGGCAGTGTCAACCTGAGGACGTTGGCAGTGTCAACCTGAGGACGTTGGCAGTGTCAACCTGAAGACATTGTCAGTGTCAACTTGAGGACATTGGCAGTGTCAACCTGAAGACATTGGCAGTGTCAACCTGAGGACGTTGGCAGTGTCAACCTGAGGACGTTGGCAGTGTCAACCTGAGGACGTTGACAGTGTCAACCTGAGGACATTGGCAGTGTCAATCTGAGGACATTGACAGTGTCAACCTGAGGACGTTGACAGTGTCAACCTGAAGACATTGGCAGTGTCAATCTGAGGACATTGACAGTGTCAACCTGAGGACGTTGACAGTGTCAACCTGAAGACATTTGCAGTGTCAATCTGAGGACATTGGCAGTGTCAAACTGAGGACATTGACAGTGTCAACCTGAGGACATTGGCAGTGAGTGTGTTTTGTTTAGTAGTTTTTCATTAATGGTTGGTTCGTGTTTATTGTGTGTTGTAAATATCAACAAACGTAGATAATGACATGTACCATGTGGCATTATTTGTCTATACAGTATAATGGTACAACCATGTGTCCATGTAATGGTCAGAACTCTTCAGTTCAGTCCTGATGACAGGCCCATCATTAACATTCATCTGGTTCCCAGGTCCAAAAACATGCTTTGTACGCATAGGTAATATAAAAATATAATATAATATGTGAGTTGTTTGCAAATGAGTATATAGCTAATAACCAGATAATTTCCAAAAACCACATGAATTTAGTGGAAAAGTTTAAAATGGTCGTTCTAAGTTAGCTAGACCAATGCTGTGGAAAAGTAAAAATGTCTATACTGCCTTAACTATAACATTTATTAGGCCCGAGCCGGTGATGGCCGGGAGGGCCTATTGTTTTTGCTCGGATTTTTTTTTTTTTATCTTTCTTTTCCACCTATGATCCTAAATTTGACCCAGTGAACATGCACGAAAAGTCATTTTATTGGTCCCAGACTTCAAGCTCATGAAAAATTTATGTATTTGAAGTCAAAAAAATACGAAAAATGACTCAGTGGCGACCCTACAAAATCAAAATACATTGGGCCTAAGGAAAGTGAAAGTAACTTTTTCCAACGTAGAAAAATGAAACTTGGTATATCCATAGGACACCTCAGGGCAAACAGAAAAGTCAATGACAGTCACACCTAAACTTAAGCAGGCCACTAAAATTGGCACGTGCACCTGAAAGATGCAAATCATTGTGTTTTAATCTAAATGGCCCCAAATTTGGTGAGTATCATCTAGACACATGTGCCAACCAAAGTTGTGACTTTGTTGTTGATATCTTATCGGGTATGGGTGTGGCAAGCCTGTAACGAGGTGGCCATTTTGTGAAAATAAAACGTCTCTTAACTCTCAAACGCCTTCTCGGATCGAGTTGGACCCAAAAGGCGTTTGTGCACATTCATGACCTGAACAAAAAATATGTAAATAAAAGGGTTATCTTTAGAAATGGCTCTCCAGCGCCCCTACAAACTTATAATGGGACCCAAGAATTTAGTTTGTCATAGAGACATAAAATTTGGTACACACATCTCTTATGTCATGACGAGCATAAAAGCCAATGACAACCACCCCTATCTATAAATGTGTTGCCATAGCAACGTCCCAAACATTTGGAAAAAGTCAATGGGAAGTGAAAATTTTAGTTTGTCGTAGGCAAATGAAACTTGGTACACACATCCAGCATGGGCTTATGAACAAAAAGCCAATGGGGACCACACCTATCACACACGGAAGGCGGCCATTTTGAATTGAAAATGTGAACCGACTTAAAATACACCTCTTTTAAAAGAACTCAGAAAATAGCTGCTTCATTCCACAGACACCAAACTTGGGCAAAATGAGCTAAACACATGTATGTAAATGAGACAAGTGTTTTTCTAGACTTTTGCTCGAGTTATATTTTTATTATAATTCGGTATATATTTTTTATTATAGAGCAGCATACACATATTATATATTTTTCACCTATACACCTTGGTAACAGGAACACCAAAGATAATCGAGCTGTCTGCAGCAGTCTCTGTGGAGCCTGGAGCCTCACTGGAACATATGGCATACACCTTATCTTTGTAAGGCTTTTAGTTTCGGTCCTGACTGCTGTGCTTTATGACATTTGTAAACCACGTCTCAGAACCGAAGGACCTTAGTCCTCAGCTAAAATTCAGTTTGAAATGTAAATGGTCAATGAACACATCGCAGAGGAGAATTCTGATTCCACTTATTCAGTCATGATAAAGTGTGGATTTTCCTTTTAAGCTGATTGGATTTGGACTAAGACCAAATGCAAACATCCAGCTGGCACATTTGGGCAATGTGTGGACCATAGATTGTAAAAAAATGGATGTTATCCGTCCATTGGTCTCCTATTCACCGATATTGTCGTTACGACAGGGCAATAAAATGTCAGTTACATCCGGGCTTTTCGGCTTTTACTACCCCCTCAGAGTTGTCACGCAGTAAAAACTTAGCTCTAGAGACCGGAGCCATCTTTTGTACCAGGCTGTAAACATGATTTTTACTCATGTAAAGTCGCCATTGGGTTTCTCCTTATATTTCCGCTTTTGGAGCCTGCCCTCTGGTGGACGGAGGTATATCGCGGTATATCGCTGTATTCCGCTGTATGGCGGCGCCCTTACTCGAGGTCCATTTAGGAGGTTCCATGAGAGAGGCTTGGTGTGGAACTCACCACATCTGATCACATTCTATCAATCCAGACCAGTTTAGTTTGTGAGCTGACCTCATTTAGGACTGGATTTAACATTCAATGTTTGAAAATTTGAAGCTAAATTTGTGAGCAGTGACTTGGCAAGTACTCCAAAACGTTGCATTCCTCTGCTCTGCTTGACCCGGGTTAGTAGAAGAGTCAAACTAGAAATTCACTTTTATATCAATACTTTTGAGGATATATACCGTATTTTTCGGACCATAAGACACACTTTTTCTTCACCAAATAGTGGGAGGAAAAGACGCAGGCACCATAAGACTGCCGCTCCGAGTTGCAGAGCGGCAGCGGGTGAGGGAGGACCCGCTGCCGCTTTGCAACTCGTCTTATGGTCCGAGTTGCAAAGCGGCAGCGGGTCCCCTGGGACCTTCCGTGTCCCTGGAAACTGCATCATCCCTCCCCCGCCCCGTGTCCAGGCTTCTCAGTAGTCCACTGAGATACTGGCAGAGTGGCAGCGGGCCCTCCCCCCCCGTGTCGCCTTGCCTTACCGTAGTGGCAGAGCGGCAGCGGGTCCTCCCTCACCTTCCTTACGGAAGCCGATGTGTGCAGGAAGGCCCGATGCTGCTGTACTGTGTCACCGCCGTATGCTATTGGACAGAGTATGTGAGCGGAGCTGAGCGGGAAGAATTTGCGCTCCACGCTCAAAGTATTTCATAATTACTCCGCTCAAGCTCCGCTCTGGGTGTACTGTTTTCCGCTCCTCGCTCCCTCCCCCACTCCGTCAATTTACGTCTCGCTCCGTTTTCGCTCCAGGGTATTTTTTTTTTTTTTTTTTTTTTTTTAATAACACCAGTGTCTGATCAGAAGATGCATGTAGTGTAAAACGAATACGCAGTACTTTATATAAATGTTTGTGAAAGTACTAATAAAACAATACAAATGCAAACAAATGCAAAATATGATTAGAAACATTTTGAGTCCCCCTCCGTCTCCTGACAGTGGTTTGGTCCTGGGACTCCTGGCTCGTGATTGGTAATTGAGCGTAGTGGAGCGCCAGGCCGCTCCTCGCACCTGGCAAAATCACACAACTCCACTCCTCGCTCCGCTCCCACTCCGCACCGCTCACGTACTCTGCTATTGGAGGATAGCATGTAGTAGGCGGTGTTACAGTACACAGCAGTGCCCATGCCCTTCACTCCAGTCATATATATAGTCAAATATTATTCTGTTATACTTTATTAAATATTTTATTACACTATTTGGTTCCGAATATTTTTTCCTATTTTTCTCCTCTAAAAACCAGGTGCGTCTTATGGTGCGAAAAATACGGTATATACCTTCTCTATAGGTGCTTGGGCCTGTTAATGAGATTCTGACAAAATACTTATGAGGCCCTCTTTATCACTCTGTCTGTCGAGGTCATTACTGAAGTGACTACAGTGACCTCTGAAGCTTCAGGGTCATCTGGGGTCACACCAGGTCAGAGTATAAACTCTGTGTCTTTCACACTTAGCAGACAGAATAAACCATTTAAATGCCTTTTAAACCGGGGACAACTCCAAAATAGGTTGTAGCCCTGTTTTTTTAATTAAGGTGATTCCACAGTATTTAAAGATCACTATTATCATAACCACTCTAGTGATTGATATTGTGTGTGAACATATACCAACCGAATGTAAAACTGCCTTCAGTTGTTGATGTCTTATTTAGTGCAGTCACACCTGGTTGTCAACATCTTCACTGTGAATTATGATCAGTCATGTCAACAATGTGGTCAGGGGTGTCACAGTCTGGCCTTAGGTGTTTCAGTCCTCTACTTGTCCTCTTATAACTTATGTCATAGTTTAACTCAACTGTTTCAAGTCTTAGAAGAATTCAATCTTGAAACTGTTTGCTGTATGATCTTGTTAAAACATGAAAAATTGACCAACCAGAAGACATTGAATAAGAGTACTGCTCAGAAAGTCTCCAAAAAGCATCAGAATAAGAAGCGTATTAGTGTTAGTGAGATTATCTTTCAAATGTAATGCAGACCTGGCCACTAGTGATATTCTTTGTGCTGTTAGCTCTCACAATATTAGCTGCTTTTTGTCCTGCTGCTGCTTTAACTTACAGTTGTGTAAAAATACCATTTTGTCCATAATCCAAAGGTTATGTAAGGCTCAGTCTGTGTTGTTGTAAATGTAGGAAATGTAGTTCTGTTTGGTAAAGAAAAGTAGCTTGGTCCAAGAACTGTGTTCCCAGGATCTCATCCAAGAACCGTCCAACATATGCCATTTCTATTCCTGAATTATTAAAACCAACAAAGCCTTTCATATATTCTTAGTATGGCACTGTGTAATAAAACTGTCGCTTCTGCTCAGCATAGGTACATCCTTTCAAAACTGGAGCACTCATGGCCACACTGGTGTTTTTGATCTGAGAGCTGATGGGAAACACATGGAGTGATATCACTGACTGGACAGTTGCCAGAGCAACTGCTTGGCATATTTAACATTCATGAATATTTATGATATTTTATACTTAAAGGCTTTTATATTAGTCTTCCATTTTTAAGATAACTATTACTTAACTACGACAGTTATTTTACTTTATGCGAACAGGTTAATTGTAGCTGAGGCTCCTACTTAACGGATGTGACTTTTGTAGAACAGTGTAATCATTCAACTGGACAATATTCAGACACACTTTTTGTCCCACACATGGTAATTTGAGTGAGTACTATTTCCCAGTGCAGAAAACATGACAATCATGTCTGTGCTTTACAAACTGTTATTTTAGTATTGGCTTGTTCAAAAATGTGTTTTGAAGAGTATTTGTAGATTGGTGACTGTTTGAACAGAAATGGGAAAAGAACATCTTTAGGTCAGATGTGTGGAGGAGTTTGCTTTTATCTTAAATTATATAATTAATGGTCACCAGATTTGAATCGAATTGAGTTTATAGACTGAGTGTAACGTGCATTTGGTTCATGCATGAGGATACATTACATTTAATCAGGTTTTACATCTTTGCATATAAGAAAATAGAGAGTGCCACTAAATGGTTTGTGTTGCTAGGTACTAATTACAACAAGATCTACCTGTCCATAAATGTTGTTAATAAAGCCTATGTTGCTAAAAATCTAGCTGTAAATTCAGCTTATTTAATTTAGGCAATTCATAAAAAAAACGAAAAAAAGAAATAATAGTATATAATTTTTTGTAATAGATATATTGCGGCTAAAACATATATATATATATATATATATATATATATATATATATATATATATATATATATATATACATATATACATATATATATACATATATATGAGGAAGATAGGATGCTTGCCTGGTATACCAGTCTGATCCCTTTCTCTCAGTGAATCCCTTCCTTTGCAGTTTTGGTGTCCGCTCTACTGCTGGCCATGTTAACAAGTGGTGCTAACGTGGCTTCCTTGTTGACAACTGTGTAGTGTCGCCTTTTTTTGATACACGTCTGACGTTTTTCTGATTTGTTACCATTTTTCTTGTAAATCCCGCCCTTGAAATCGAATGTAAGCAACAAGGTACCAGACACATTTCTTTGTATAAAATAGGATAAGAGTTAGTAGCGTCTGGCCAGGCTAGCATGATGCAGCATTTGAATATCTATTTCTTAAATCACCAATGTGATCATGGTCTTAAGGCCTAAACAAAAAAACAAACAGCTGGCGAATCAAAATTCCTTTATTTATTTTTTTATTATTAAATTATTTTTGTTACAAACATGTACAGTTGTACTCATAAGTTTACATACAAACTACTCTTGCTTAGGTATTTTTGAATGTGGATATATTATATTAACTGAGTGTTTAAAATAAAGAGGAACGGAGAAAGAACAGTGCCCTGTGGAACTCCAGAAGTGCTTAAAACATTCAGGACAGATACAGTTCCTCATACTATGTTCTACCTACATGTAATAATTGATTTGAATCAGGAGGTTAAAACCTGGTCAGTGTTGTTAATTCCCAGTTGTGGGGTCCATATCTCACTGTCTATGATGGTGAACCGCATCAGGCCTGTTTGGATAACAAACACAAATCAGGTAGTGAAAAGAAGAGCACATCATGTAGATTGCTTTATGGCTGGTGTTTGTACTGTGTGTGTTGGCATTTATGGTTTTTGCATACGTAAATATTCTTTGTTCTCCAGAATCCCTCACTGTATGATGCCAGATCCAAGAATAACACCTTGCACAGACCTAAAGCAATGTACAGTCGTCCAAGAATAATTTGAAGCCTGTCATTGACAAATATTGATGTAGTCTTTGATGTGTGTTGGCTTTGTGTTGTTCCAAATGTGCAACAGCAGATGTTCATTCTGATCAAGAAAAGACAAGATACTGACTGAAATGTTGAGGCTTAAAATGAGCTGAGATTTTAACACGTTGCCACAGATCCCTATATGTGTGTTAGCATGCCTCCTTTACCATCTCAGGCACTGTGATAGTGTTTGCTTTTTGTGAGACTATCCACTATGGGTCTTTGATGAGAGCCAGCTGAAGGAGAAAGAATGAAAACATATGGTCCATTCAGCCACTTGTCTCTCCTCTCTCTCCAGGTCCGGTTCTGTGCCCGCTTGAATTTAGTATAATATATATATAAATATAGCAGATGGGTACAGGAGATAAAAGAAGTGTCATGACAGGCTCCTGAGGCGAAGTCTCGCGGCAGGTTTCACATCTGCTCAGGGGGCTGTGAAGTCTAGCTGTGTCTGGGTGTAGCTCAGCAAAACATTAGCTTTTGTTTCTGCAAAAGGCATGTTATTTTATTGCATTCTTTACTATTAATGAGATAATGACAGAGTAATCACTAACACACAGATACAGCTACACAAACAGCACCTAGCCATCACACATGCACATCTGGAGTCTATAAAGTCTATTGTGTTTTTAGTAGGGTTTCCTATATGTGCTTTTTGTTTCTGAGACTGTTCCATTGCTTTTATTTAGTCCTGTCACCAGCTTTGGTCTCCTTTACACTTAGCCCCGGGCTTGAAGACACAGACTCTAGTCTTGTTTTTCAGATGTCTGAATATGGCTCAGAGAGGGCAAAGTGGTTTGAGTGCAGGGAAAGTGAAAGAAGACATCTTTTTCAAGTTAGAACAAACACTTTCATCTATCTTGTGTATTAAAATTTAAAATCAACACACAGTAACTCTAAATTTAACTACATTGTGACCCATTAACCTCTGAGAGGACATCATTACATTCATAAAATCTTAGAATTAATATACTATGGAGTCACTTAGCTGCTCTCCTTGGCTTTACTTAAAAACAAATGTGCAGCATGGCCTGTCGTATAAATTGTGACATGATAACAGCCCTCTGCTGGACAAATAGCACATTTACATAATTAACAAATAAGCACAGGGCTTGCTTCCAACACTTCAGATGTTAAAAATAGAATGATAATATTGTCCAATAATATTGTCCGGTTGATGTATTGGCTCTAATATACAGGTCTAACATGTTAATCCTGGTTTATTCTCTTTGTCCAGGTCTGGTTTATCCTTTGGACAAGACCTAAAATGTATTGTGTCTTAGACCATGAAAACCCTCTGTCTCATTGTATCCCTCTACAATACCATTTTATTTTGCATAGATACCTTTTTGTGATACACATACCTTTTTGTGTCTCCAGTCCTCATTTTTTTAACTTGTTGTTACATCACTTCAGAACAATGGTGCTGGGAAAATATTTGAGTTAAAATATGTGTTGAAAGAGCATTTAGCTAGACATTTTAGTTGTGTTGGTTTAGGGCAGGGGTGCTCACACTTCAGCACGCAAGCTACTTATAAAAACATATTTATTTACAAATATATTGAGGATTATTTATATGTACATATGTATGTTGATGTACCTTGCAAACCATAATACTGCACAATACAACATAATGAACTATGTACAGTTTTCTGTCATCACCTGAGTTTACTCTGATGACTTGCACTGAATTGAATCAGCCAGAGATGCATAGTCCGGACAGTAGCTGCTGACAGATGAGGCAAACACACTTTGAAAATGTCATTGTGAAAAAAAAGTCCTCCTCCCATTCCGTATGAAAGCGATACGTTTTTGTCTTCTTACTTGGTCCAGCTCCCTCACTCATTTTTATACCCTTTCTCAAGTTTAAGAGAAAAAAAACGAGGTTTAAAAGTTGGAGGTAAGTTGCTGAAGTTAGTTTTGCTGCACTTAGCGCCGTTGTTTGCGCAGTGACCCAAGCGTCAGAAAAATTCTGATTTCATCTGACTGGCTGCCCTGTATGTCAATCAAGAGATTGGATGGATGATTGGCTGACGTCTATTTTATATTTTTTGTGTCATACGATCTTCCAATACTACCTTGAGATCGTCCGGTAGATCACGATCGACGTGCTGAGCACCCCTGGTTTAGACGATGGCAGTGGTACTGTTCTTCACAACTGGGATAAAATGACTACTGTTAGTTTATTAACTAACGAACTAACTGACTTGAGCAGAGCCTGTAGGTGTTATCAAAGCTCCACCTATGCTCTGGGCAGGGCACATGTATTTATTTCTTGGAGTATTTTTATTGCAGTCTGATCAGACCTTTTGGGTCAGGAGATTGAGAATGTTAGATAAAGGCACTCTGTGTCGATGTTTCCAGCTGACATACTCTGCGTGTGACAGCATGTACAAGAGTGCATGCATAGAAGTAAGAGTATCGGAGGGAGTGAGTGCATACATGATGGTGTCTGACATGCTACACATCCATTGTCCAGGAGAACTCCCTCTGTGTACAACACAAGACAATGACTCGGTTGGCTTTGATGTGTAGGAGACGTAGGTTATAAGGTGACATCCTGGAACGTGTTTTTTTTTTGGGGCGGCAGTAGCTCAGTGGGTAGAGCGGCCGTCCTTCGACTGGGGGGTGGGCGGTTTGAGCCCCCCTCGAAACATCCCAAAAACATCATAACATCCTGCTCTCTCCGTTGTGTCCTTGGGCAAGACACTTAACCCACTGTGCCTCCTCCTTCCCAATACACACATTGGGGGGCCAGGACTCCCCTCCAAAAGAGATTTGCAATCTCAGTGGGACTTTCCTGGTTAAATAAAGGTTTAAAAAAATAAATAAAAAAAATCCACAAAAATTAACATAGCCATTAAAATATCAATGGTTTGTCTTCATTAGTAGGTATGTTAGCTTATGGTTTAGCAGTGTTTATTTATTTATTTTTTTCAGTATTGTATTGTCATAGCAAGATCTTCACCCACTTGTGTCCTAGAAATGTCCTGGAAAATGATTTCTAGATAAAACTGGGAATCCTGAAAACGTTAAGCCGTTGCAGAGATATTCTTAACCAAAGGCTTGGACATATATCGATTCATCTGAAAGATAAGATAAGGAAATAGTCTCAGGGCTCAAGACTAACTTTTTTAGTTGGTTGCACAAACTGGGAAAATGGTCGCTCAACGCTGGAGATGTAACTTACAGACAATAACATTATAGTTTAAAAATGCACAACATGTGATCCTGATCGCATCTTCTATAGTTATGGGGCGGCAGTGGCTCAGTGGTAGAGTGGTCGTCCTTCAACCGGAAGGTAGTAGGTTCGATTCCCGCTCTCCCCACAGTTCATACTGTCATTGTGTCCTTGGGCAAGACACATAACCCACCTTGCCTCCACTGGTGTTACAGCTGTAACACTGGTGAATGGAACCTTAATGTAAGTCGCTTTGAATGAAAGCGTCAACTGTAAATGTAACACTGGTGAATGTAAGTCACTTTGGATAAAAGCGTCTACTAAATGTAAATATTTAATTTATTTAAAGTTTATTTAATAGGGACACATAGGTTTAATCATGTCACACATTATTTACAGTTGCAATGCTTGTTCCCAGAAGAGCAATATGCAAGACCTAAAACACAAGATCAATTACAGTCATAAAACCAAACTCCATTTAAAAAGTTCATATTTAAAGTCCTGGTTGTAGGCAAGAAGTTCCATAGAAAAGTGCCTTGAACAGAGAAGGTTACGTTTATTGCACGGGAACTATTATCTTTGATTCTGTGCAGAAGTAAGAAAGAATTATTGATAAAAGTGTACGTGGGAAACGTCTGTGATAAAACTGTCCATCCATCCATCCATCCATCCATCTTCTACCGCTTATCCGGGGCAGGGTCGCGGGGGCAGCAGTCTAAGCAGAGACGCCCAGACTTCCCTCTCCCCAGACACTTCCTCCAGCTCTTCCGGGGGGGATACCGAGGCGTTCCCAGGCCAGCCGAGAGACATAGTCCCTCCAGCGTGTCCTAGGTCTTCCCCGGGGTCTCCTCCCGGTGGGACATGCCCGAAACACCTCCCTAGGGAGGCGTCCAGGAGGCATCTGAAACAGATGCCCGAGCCACCTCAGCTGGCTCCTCTCGATGTGGAGGAGCAGCGGTTCTACTTTGAGCTCCTCCCGAGTGACAGAGCTCCTCACCTTATCTCTAAGGGAGCGCCCCGCCACCCTGCGGAGAAAGCTCATTTCGGCCGCTTGTATCCGGGATCTTGTTCTTTCGGTCATGACCCAAAGCTCATGACCATAGGTGAGAGTAGGAACGTAGATTGACCGAGAGCTTTGCCTTACAGCTCAGCTCCTTCTTCACCACGACAGACCGGTACATCGACCGCATCACTGCAGAAGCTGCACCGATCCGTCTGTCAATCTCACGTTCCCTCCTTCCCTCACTCGTGAACAAGACCCCAAGATACTTGAACTCCTCCAATTGAGGCAGGATCTCTCCACCAACCTGAAGGAGACAAGCCACCCTTTTCCGACTGAGAACCATTGTCTCAGACTTGGAGGTGCTGATTCTCATCCCAGCCGCTTCACACTCGGCTGCAAACCGTCCCAGTGCACGCTGAAGGTCCTGGCTTGATGGTAGGGCTGGGCGATATATCGAATATACTCAATATATCGCGGCTTGTAGTCTGTGCAATGTAGAAAATTACTATATCCTGAATCTCGGACATTTTTTTCCCTTTGTTTTTTCCCCTTCTTGTCCTGTCCAGCATCGAAGCGCAAGCATAATGATCACCTTGATAACCTAAGTTAAGAAGCTTATTTTATTTTATTTTTGATGCTTGTTTGTAGATGAACTTTTACATACTCGCGGTCTTTCCCTCTCACAGAGACAGACAAAACAAATGCACATAGTTACAAACGTCATTCTGCCGTGCATGCAACGTCATACGCCCTCGACCAGCAGAAAGATACTGGAAGATAGCCAGAAGAGCCACTAAGGAAGAAATCCCTGGGCAACTTCTTTAAAACTGCAGCATCATCTTCCGCCACACTGTCGCAGAGAGAGCTTATTGAAAAAGAGTTGGCTGCCTACTTGCAGTCTGTTAATGTTGACAGCAGAGGTCGCACTAGACTGTCTCACTCTCCGACATTTTGACGGACGGAGTCGTAAAATTTTCGTCCTGGTCTATTATTACCTGTCATTTTTAATTTTCATACTTTAATAATACTTATAATGGCTTTTTGTTTCACTCACGTTTCAAGAAATTTCAAGACGAGAATATGACAGAATATTTGTTTATTTAAGTACAACAAATAACGTTACACAAAAAGTGAAAGGATATTTTGTGATTGAACTCTAGAGCATGCAGTATATTACACAATGATTCTGACAAAAATGAACTAAACTTAATTCCATCGCTGTTGTTGTGCCCTGACCAGTCGTTACTTGTGTTAGTTTTTCTACAGATGTCACAGAACATTTTTCCCTTCTTTCAACCTCAGCCACGTAAACTCCTGTTCCCACTAAACACTCCCTCTTCTTCACCTCCTTTTTGCCACTTGTCCCGTAACACCTGTTGGTGACTGCTCAGTGTTCTCCGTTTGTCCTTCTTCACCTTCCACTGCATCATGTCCTCTTTTTTTCACCTTTATTTACAAAATCAGAACTTTTTGGCGGTTTGAAAAAACTACTCGCACTCAGCTGCCGTGACCTTTTTGCAACTGAATGCAGCGCGTGACAAAGACAACACAATTCAAGATAATGATTTGTACATTCGCCACCAACTGGTCAGGAGTAGGAATTACAATAGATCACCCTCAGAATAATAGAGAATTCTTTTTATTTTATTTTATTTTTTTTTTAAAGAAAGGAATCGATAGAAAGGAAGTAGAACTCAGTGTTTGTCAGTCAGGTGTTGATAGAAGAGATGTGTTTTCAGGCGTTTTTTAAAGATGGCTACAGAATCTGCTGATCTTGTAGCAGCAGCAGATCATTCCATCAATGTGGAACAGATCCAGAGAAGGTACGTGAGAGTGATTTTTTTCCTTTTTGGGACGGTACCATTTGCAGAGCGCAGGGATCTGGTAGGAACGTAGGTCTGTATTAGTGAGTGAAGATATGAGGGTGCAGAACCAGTGGTGGTCTTGTAGGCCAAGAGCATAGCTTTGAACTTGATGCGGGCGTCAACAGGAGCCAGTGTAACCTAATGAATAGAGGAGATACGTGCGCTCTCTTCGGTTCATTAAAGACCACTCTTGCCGCTGCATTCTGGATCAGCTGCAGAGGTTTGGTTGTGCAGGCGGGGAGTCCAGCCAGTAGAGCATTGCAATAATCCAGTTTGGACAAGACAAGAGCCTGGACTAGAATTTGCGTAGAGTGATGATAGGAAAGGTCTCATTTTTCTAATGTTGTAGAGGATGAATCTACAGGACCGGGTGGTGCTGGCGA
This sequence comes from Perccottus glenii, assembly GCA_024416835.2. Classification (NCBI taxonomy): domain Eukaryota; kingdom Metazoa; phylum Chordata; class Actinopteri; order Gobiiformes; family Odontobutidae; genus Perccottus; species Perccottus glenii. The sequence continues at coordinate 2,029,534 of CM044549.2, read as the reverse complement.
CATGACTTGTGAAGTTTAGCTGATCATCAATTACCACTCCCAGATTTCTGGCAGTGCTGGACGGTGTAATGGTTGATGGGCCTAGTTGAATGGAGAGGTTGTGGTGGGTCTTTGGATGGGCCGGAATCACAAGCAGTTCTGTTTTTGCAAGGTTCAGCTGCAGGTGATGGTCCTTCATCCAAAGTGAGATGTCACTCAGACATGTCGAGACGCGAGCAGAGACCGTCGGATCGTCAGGATGAAATGACAGGTGGAGTTGAGTGTCATCTGCAGCAGTGATAGGAAAAGCCATGCTTCTGAATGACAGAACCAAGGGATGTCATGTATTATTAAAAAACTAAAAGGAGGGTCATTTTTATAAATACACTTTCTTTTCCAACATTTGATTTCCTATTATGCAGCTAATTTTCTTTTTTTTGCCAATTTTGAAATTACCTGTGACATCCTGCACAAAAGCGCATTATATATTTGTTTTAAATATCCTAGTGGCATTATGCACAACAGGTGCACTTAAATTTAGTGTTGTTTTGAAATGTCATCTTAATGACAACATGCACAAAAGGGCACTTTTTTATTTATTTTAAATTAAATTATGGCATTATGTACAAGAAGTGCACTTAAAATTTTGTGTTTTGAAATGCCATGTGAGTTACAGCATGCACAAGCGTGCCCTAATGTCTTGTTTTGAAATGTTGTCTCTGACAATTTTGCACAAAACATGCACTTTCTGTTGACAATTTTATGTTTGTGCCACTCACTGTTTAATAAATACAATTATGTTAACTTTGACTTAGTTATAATATCCCCTTTTTTGCATAAAAGTTTAAAATTAGCATATATTAATGCAGTATGAACAAGAATGTTTAAATGTAGACATATAGAATCATCATACTGGTGTGATTGTATGCATCAAAGTTTTAATTCAAGGCTAAGGCAAAATATTGAGATATATATTGTGTATCGTGACATGGCCTATAAATATCGCGGTATTTATAAAAGGCCATATCGCCCAGCCCTACTTGATGGCTCCTGTTGGCTCCATATAACTGCTTGTTAATTAATAAAATGCAATGTGATAAACTAACCAAGTGAAAGTTTATGCAAAATTACATTTACCAGTTCACGGCTACATTTATTTAATTGTGTTGACAGTAAATTTGTGGTACTTCCGTTCGGCCTCAACTTACTGTTTCAAAGAACTGACCACGGAAGGTAAAAACTGGTAAACTTGAAGGAGTTCAAGGCTTTACTCTTTCCTCTGAGACATCTTCTATTAAACAGCAGATGTGAGAGAGACAGGTCTTCTTCACTGAAGCCACTGCTATTGCTGCTAAGACATATTTCTTTGCCATGATTCTTTCCCATATTACATATTGTTTAATATGTTTGTCCAATACACAACAATAAAACCAATAGAAGCATTCTAAAAACAAGCATTAAACATATTAGACAAAAAATTGTACAGCTATCAAAAAGAGAAATATAAAACTCTCATTAAATACAAAAGCATCTGCTTAGTCTAGTCTGTGTGAGTTCATACACTTCAGATCCACTCACAACCAATAAAAGAGTCTCATTCGAAAGAAAAGGGCTTGTTGAGACCCAGATTTGTGGGAACTGATTCTCACTTACTTGATTAATTATTTTTGTATATGAACGTTATTTATTAACTGTAAATTTACTGTTCATTGTGTGATTTTATGTTTGTTTGTGATTATTTTTAGGCTTTTTTTATAACTGGCAAAGGGACTATTGACAAAAACTAAATAATATCCATTTACAGACAGCTCTGCCTCATAGGGGTGAAAGTAACAAAAATGATTGATACAAGTGGATGTGGTAAAAGTCTATGTGAATTCAAAATTTGTGTGATTACCCCTTACAAAAGTGATGCACAGCAATTCCAAATGTATGTATGCTTCAATCATTTTTTAATCCCACAGTTTACATGAGTTGTTTGTGAGGAAACTCATTTAAGAAAACAAAACTGGGACAGATCCATCTGGTTCTCAAGAGTGTGCATGGATGCCAACCGTGTGTGCACACATTTCATCTTGTCCACGTGTGTGTGCGTTCCAAGGTGTGAGGCAGATGGAGCCTTTACGTAAGCCTTCAGAGGAGTGTGAAAAGGAGCCACACCAGTAGAGGCTTGCCCTCCTCTGTCCCACCAGCTCACATTTCTCATCTTTCCTCTCTTTTACCACCCATTTCATTCACACACAGGTAGTCAGACTTACTGTATTTAAACGTCCGTCACATATTCGTTAATGTTGTTTGCAGGAGTCACATTTTCAGAGGAGCAGAATATTTTCAAATACATACTGTATACGTGCATATGTTTTACATTTACAGCTACAGTACAGCTCAGACCTGTGTTGTTTAGTCCATACTTGAGTGTATGTGCTGTTGAAGACTTAATCACTGTCAGAGCAGAGGTTTATTGAGTGATTTAAACCTGGGCTTGTCAGTGCCAAGTTGGGCATTACCAATCTTGTTTTAAAGCTCCAGACAGACAGACAGACAGACAGACAGACAGACAGACAGACAGACAGACAGACAGACAGACAGACAGACAGACAGACAGACAGACAGACATTTACGTATGTGAAGCTTTTAATTTCCTCCTTGGACTGGTTGCTTTTTGTAAACACATGCATATAAAGAGATCCAAGATTTTAGACTCATGTCCACTGGTCATGTTTGTTTGACTGAATACTCAATACTGTGATGTTTACATATACAGTAACATTTTTGCAGTTCAAGTAATCCTTGAATATGGCTCATCTTGCGCAATATTGAACTAGGGATGCTAATTTCGATTAATTATCCCGACCGACAACCGCCGCTCCTTAATCGATTATTAACCGTTAACTGATAAGATTATAATATTGAATTGGCATTAAATACAAATAAAATTGACGCGTATCTGTGATCCTTTAAAAAAATACAAACAAATTTTTTTTTTAATCAAAGGGTTTATTTTAACGTGCAAAGTGCAAACAGCAGAATACAGAACAGATCAACAACAGAACCTGGATTCAGTTTAAATTTCCACGCACCTGCAGCATTTCTGACAGTGAGAGAAAAATAGAATAAAATAATACAAATAAAAAACAAAATAGGCCTACACTAAATATATTTTTTAAACTTAAATAATTAACAAATTAGGATGACAAAAAGAAAACACTGAATCCGCTTGAACGAAGCTTTCAAAAACCGGCAATTTTTTTCGATAGACTAAGCTTTTTCGTTAAATAAAAATAGCAGCCCTACCTCAACACCTTGTCTAATTTTTATTTAAAAAAAGCAACATATCAACGTGATGTGGGGTCAGTCTGGAGCGCAGCCTGTTGACAGTTAGACCCGCGGCAGAAAACACCCTCTCCGATGGGACAGATGTACCGGGAATACACAGGTAACGTCTCGCTAGAGTGGCCAGCTTCCGGAAGCGCCTTTCATTTGCTTTCCACCAGAGGATTAATATCCAGAGAAGGAGGATCGTCTCTCATGTAGATGTCAACCTCTGCTTCTGGATAACCAGTGGCTTGACGAGGGGTGCTGTAGTCACCTCCCAGGAGCATAATCATGGCGTTGCTTTGGCTGCGGTCATCTCCAGCTTGGGTAGCAGACACCGCTTTCTCATCTCCTTCCGCATTGGCCATTACCAAAGCAGCACACATTTCAATAAGTTTTGCTTTTGCGGCTTCTTTCTCCGTTTGTGCAAAAAAAGGGAGATTTTTATGGCGTGGGTCCAGGACAGAGGCGATCAGCGCAGGTTTGGCCACCAGAACATCCTTGTCAACCTGTGACGAACATAGAACCTCCTTATTAATTCAAAACAATGACAATAATAAATAATAATAATAATAATAATAATAATAATAATAATAATAATAATAAATAAATAATAATAATAATAACTACCTGGATGCGGCCACTTAAGGACTGCCGAACCTTTGTCTTGAACTCCGTCACTCTGTGGCCATCATCCTCGGCTCTAATCAGGTGTGTATTCAGCAGGCTAAAGGTGATGGGGTAAATGTTGGAAATTGAAACGTTCTTTTCTGATGACATTATGGTGGTTGCACATTTTAAAGTTTCCAACACGGGCGAAATCTCCTCCATTATTTGCCAGTGTTCGTCTCGTATCTCCAGGGTTCTGGCATCTTGCAGCCTTGTAACTGTTCGGTCAGACAGAACAGCTGTTACAGCCCACCTTTGTTCGAGAAGTCTTCCGAACATGTGACACACCGAGTTCCATCTTGTTTTACAAGACTGAATGAGCTGGTGTTTCGGAAGTTTCATTTGTGATTGTTTATCTTCCAGTGCCTTGGATGCAGGGGTGCTGTGGTTAAAATGCCTAACCAGGCGCCCAGCTGCAATGATGACCCGATGCACGAACACATTAAATCCATTATTTACAGCGAGCTGTAATGTATGAGCAAAACAGGGAACCGAGTCCCAGTTCACCCGTTCTGGAGAGTTTGCAGCCACGATGTTGCGTGCATTGTCATGAACACATGCAGACACTTTCCCATCAAGTCCCCATGTCTCCACCGCATCAATTAGTTTAGCTGCGAGGTTCTCAGCTGTGTGTCTGCTTGGCATACTCTGTGTTAGATGGACAGCTGTATTAACTTGCCAGTCCTCGTCGATGTAGTGGCACGTTATTGTTATATAGCTCTCCGTTGTGAGTGCCGTCCAGCAGTCAGTCGTAAGGGCCACAAACTTTGTGCTTTCGAGTTGTGATTTAAGCGATTTTTTTTCGCTCCTCAAAACGGGCCTCAATTCTACGGGTAATAGTGCATCTTGATGGGATTTCGTAATTGGGCTCAATATAGCCCAGTAGCTCTTGAAAACCTTCACCACAGACGACACTTATGGGCAAAGTGTCTTTAACTACCATTGAACAGATTCTCTGCGTTATCTCCTCAGATCGCCGTGCATCCCATCTTCTCCCTGATAACATGGAGGCCCTCCATCACTCGAAGCTTGTGGATGTTTGCTTCGTAAATGGTACTGCATCGTACTTGTGCTACTGCTGTATTTTAATACGGCGCCGCATAATTTACAGGTAACTTTGTCGCCCTTTCTGTTAAAATGATCCCACACAGTGCTTCTTTTCGCTTGCTTCATTTTGCTCACCTTGCTCGAAAAAAGAAATTCTTCAGGCATGTGTCACGTGTGTGGTTGCGCGTGCCGACACGCTCCGTAAGATAATAAATATAAGCTATATAGTAGGCTATTTTATTTTTAAACCATGCAGCAAACAAAAAAAAAAAGAACCTTAAAAAAAAAAAACGTTTTAAACCGTTTAACTGATAGTATTAATCGGTCAAAATTTTTACTTTAGGTTAACGGTTAAACGGTCAATATGAGCATCCCTATATTGAACATTACACTACTTCTCACTTTCATAGTAGGGCAGCAGTAGCTCAGTGGGTAGAGCGGCCGTCCTTCGACCGGCGGGGCGGTTCGATCCCCGCTCGAAACATCCCTAAACATCATAACATCCCGCTCTCCCCCACATACTGTCGTTGTGTCCTTGGGCAAGACACTTAACCTACATTGCCTCCAGTGAGTGTTCTGTAACACTGGTGAATAGCTTAATCTATGTAAAGCGCTTTGAGTGCCTACTACAGTAGGAGGAAAAGCGCTATATAAAAAGATTAAATAGCTTAAGATAAAAGCTTATTATTATTATTATTATACGATCAAAGGCACTAGTGTATAAACAGTATTGTCTTACTTTGGCACTCAGAGTTGGTAGTCTTCAAACTGGAACAGTGTATGTCCAACCTTAACCTGTTTACAGTTGTGTGTGTTTTATTAGAGTAGGCTTGTTATAGGAGCGATGGTTGCTGTGTAGCTCTGCATGCTTTTTTAGTCAAAACACGTGTACACAATACTAGCCGTTATAAAGTCTTTACCCTCATTTTATGCAGTGAACCAGTAACTACGTTTACATACAGCTTAGTCACACTGCGCTCACAGCTTGATTAGGCCATTTAAATGGAGTACGGCCTTTGTCTGAGTTTATACCGCCGGAGAGAAGCAAGGCTATATACAGTACATGTAGTCTTTGTATCTTGCCTTGAAGTGAAGAAGAGCTCTTTTTTATCTAAGGCTAAATGCTATATAGATACCTAACTTGTAATTTGTGTTAACACTAATAAACAAGATGGCTTCACTTTGCAATATTTGTGACTAGCTAGCTATGTTAATAATCCAATTGCTCCTTGCAAGAATTACATACATGCTGCATCATCTCTGGTTATTTGCCTGTAAACATTTTATGGAAGTGACCAAAACTACAGCAGAGTTGCATAAACTATGTATCTTTGCCCTTGTAGAATGTGTGAGCATCGCTCGAAACTCTACTGTTCATTGTTATTATTACAGTTGTGCTCATACCCAAAGAGAATTTGTGAATTCACTCATAGTTAGTGTTTGGGTGAAGCCATTTATTGTCAAACAAAACAACTACCCAAATGACCCTGATCTAAAGTTTACATACCCCAGTTCTTAATACTGTGTATTACACCTTTAACATAAATAACACTTGAAGTCTTTTGTGGTCGTTGTGGATGAGGCTCTTTATTTTCTCAGATGTAAAGCTGCTCATTCTTTTTGGTAAAAAGTCTCCAGTTCTGTAAATTCTTGGTCTGTCTTTCATGAACTGCACATTTGAGATCTCCTCAGAGTGGTTCAATGATACTGAGATCAGGAGACTGAGGTCAGTCCAGAACCTTCTCTTTCTGCTGCTGTAGCCAATGACAGGTCGACTTGTGCTTTGGATCGTTGTCGTGTTGGAACGTCCAAGTACGTCCCATGCACAGCTTCTGGGCTGATGAGTGAAAACTTTCCTCCAGTATTTTTATGATAACATGCTGCATTTATCTTTTCCTGTGTCTTTGTAGCTCACACATCCCCAAAACATCAGATCCTCCTCCATGTTTCTCAGTAGGACTGTGTATCTTTCATCCTAGACCTGGTTGACTCTTCTCCAAATGTAACGTTTATGTTTGTGGCCAAAATATTAAATCTTGGTCTCATAACTTGTTCCAGAGGTTTTCAGGCTTGTCTCTGAGCTGTTGGGTGTATTGTAAGAGGGATGCTTGTGGCATTTGTGCAATAATGGCTTTCTCGACCATGCAGCCCATTTTTCTTCAAGTGCCTCCCTAATGTGCATCTTGAAACAGCCACACCACTTTTTTCAGAGAGTCCTAAGATATTTGTGGGGTTTTCTTTGCATCCCGAACAATTTTCCTGCAGTTGTGGTTTAAATCTTTGTTGGTCTACCTGACCTTGGTTTGGTTTCAACAGAATTCTTTATTTTCCTCTTCTTAATTAACACTGCTTTCCCATGACTCAGACAGAAACATCAGCAGCTCTGGATGAAAGATACAAGGGTCTGTCAGGAGCCCAGAAACTCACTGACCTTTTATCCACACACTGATTACAAACAGGTCACAGGTGAGGAGGGTTACCTTTAGGAGCCATTCAAACCTGTTTGTGTCACATGTTCATGTTCTCAGGCCAACATCTCCAGGGTATGTAAACTTTTGATCAGGATCATTTGGGTAGTTTCTGTTGTCATTATGATTTAAAAAGAGGAAACACAGTTGTTTGACAGTGAGCAGCTTCACCCAAACACTAACTATGAGTGAAAGAAAGGTTTTTGAGTTGTTCTTCTGCCAGGGTATGTAAACTAATGAGCAAAACTGTATCTGATTGGTTGTGTGTTGCTCTCGGCGGAGCATATTCACAGCACTATATAACAAAAAACAAAAATGATGATATTTGGAAAACATAGAAAAGATGAGCAAATAGAGATACTAATTGTCAAAGTTAAAATAGGAAAAGGTTAATGAGCATACATTTCTGGGTGTGATCCTCAGTCACAATATTAGTTGGAAACCACAAATATTTGTTCCAAAATGGCTAAAAGCATAATAAGTAGGTGTAGACTAAATCAGAAAGCTCTATCCATCTTGTATTGTTTACTCACTCTTCCGTATATTACAGAAGACCTACAGAAGTATGTGTAGTACAGAAGACCTACTGTACTCAAGTCTGGGGAAATACCTTCAAGAGCCTTTTAGAGACATGATACAGATTATTGTACACAACACACTGTTCTTAAAATCATATTCCCTAAAACTTGAAGACCTACCTAAACTAAAAACATTGTTGAGATTATAAAGCTAGAAACAATGTTTGTTTGTTAAACAAGAAGGGAGTATAATCTAAGGGGAAAATACAATTTAAAAGTACAGTGTGGTGTGACTCTTTGGAACAAAGCTAGACAATGACATACACTGTACAAATAGTGAATAAAAACAGAATGCAATGATGTGGAAGTTTCAAATTTCAATATTTTATTCAGAATACAACATAGATGACATATCAAATGTTTAAACTGAGAAATTGTAAGGAAAAAATAATTTGAGTTTAAATTTCATGGCATCAACACATCTCCAAAAAGTTGGAACAAGGCCATGTTTACCTCTTCTTTTTCTAACAGTCTGCAAACGTCTGGGACTGAGGAGACAAGTGCTCAAGTTTAGGAATGTTGTCCCATTCTTGTCTAATACAGACTTCTAGTTGCTCAACTGTCTTAGGTCTTCTTTGTCACATCTTCTTTATGATGCTCCAGATGTTTTCTATGAATGAAAGATCTGGTCATGTCAGAACCAGATCCTTCTTCTTCGCAGCCATGATGTTGTAACTGATGCAAGATGTGGTCATTGTCCTGTTGGAAAATACAAGGTCTTCCCTGAAAGAGACGGTGTCTGGATGGGAGCTTATGTTGTCCTAGAACTTGGATATATCTTTCAGCTTTGATGGTGTCTTTCCAGATGTGTAAGCTGCTCAAGCCACACGCACTCATGCACCCCCCCCATCAGAGATGCAGGCTTCTGAACTGAGCTCAGAACAACTTGGGTTGTCCTTGTCCCCTTTAGTCCAGAGGGCATGGCGTCCCAGTTTTCCAAAAAGAACTTCAAATTTTGATTTGTCTGACACAGAACAGTTTTCCACTTTACCACAGTCCATTTTAAATGAGCCTTGGCTCCAGAGAAAACACCTGTGCTTCTGGATCATCTTTAGATATGGCTTCTTTTTGGACCTATAGAGTTTTAGTCGACAACGGTGAATGGCCTGATGGATTGTATTCACCGACAATGTTTTCTGGAAGTGTTGGAAGTATACATTATAGTCCTGTTTGTGATGCAGTGTGGTGTAAGGGTCCAAAGATCACGGGCCTCCAGTCTGATTTTCCAGCCTTGACCCTTACACACAGAGATTGTTCCAGATTCTCTGAATCTCTGAATGATATTATGCACTATAGATGATGATAACTTCAAACTCTTTGCAATTTTTCTCTGAGAAACTCCTTTCTGATTTTGCTCCACTACTTTTTGCTGCAGCTTTGGGGGAATGTCCATCTTGACTTCTGAGAGACACTGTCACTCTGAGAGGCTCTTTTTATACCAAGCATTTTGCCAATTGACCTAATAATTTGCAAATTGGTCCTCCAGCTGTTCCTTATATGTACATTTAACTTTTCCTTCCTCTTATTGCACCTGTCCCAACCTTTTTGTGTAGCTTTCATAAAATCTAAAATGAACCAATATCTGGCATGACATTTCAAAATGTCATCTTAGTTGTATCCTGAATAAAATATTGAAATTTGAAACTTCCACATCATTGCATTCTGTTTTTACAATTGTCTGTTGTTCACAATTTGTACAGTGTCCCAACTTCTTTGGAATCAGGTTTGAAAAAGAAACATTGCTGCAACTAAAAAAAAACTAAATTAAGATAAATATCTTCAAAAAATACACTGTAGGGTAATAATAAATTATAAATGTAATGAATAATATTTGTCAAAATATTAATCAAAATAGTTTAAATAATATGGTTAAATAATTTAAATAATCCAGATAATGATCATTAATTAATGGCAGGAGTTGTCTGTTTTTCTTCTGTTTTATAAAATGTTGTGTTTGTCTTTTTCTGTTTTATTATATCACGTGGTGTTTTGATTTGAATGTTTAAAGGGATAGGCCATAATAAGTCTCATACTTTGGCCTACACCCATTTAGTCAATGTGAGCTTTACGGTTTGGAATTATTGTATTCTATTCTATTCTATTCTATTCTTTCTTTCTTTCTTTCTTTCTTTCTTTCTTTCTTTCTTTCTTTCTTTCTTTCTTTCTTTCTTTCTTTCTTTCTTTCTTTCTTTCTTTCTTTCTTTCTTTCTTTCTTTCTTTCTTTCTTTCTTTCTTTCTTTCTTTCTTTCTTTCTTGACTGAATAAACAACTAAACACAATATTCCGTCACACTGACATGTCTTTTTCTCTGTCCCTGCTCTAACTTATTGTGCTTCTTTGCAGCCAACCTGATTGACGTGCTGAAGGTCCTGGAGCTGTCTGAGAACATGGAAGGTGTGTCGCTGGAGGCAGGCCTGTGCACCAGCAGGACAGGCCGAGTGGAGACAGACCTCTCCTTCAAGATCGACAAAAAGATTCAACTGAGTGCCCCTACGAAGCAGCTGTTTCCTGGTGAGAGCAAATATTGTTGGTGTGACCGCTCTTTCGTAAAGATCAGACAAACCATTCAAATATGTCTGTCTTTATCCTCTTTAGAGTCAGTGTTCCCAGTGGATTTCTCAGTGATGACCACAGTTCGACCTGTGAAGGGCTCACAGGTTTTCCTTTTTTCACTCTATGACTCTCAGGTATGTTTCTCACAAAGGCAGCAGAATTACAGCCACTTTAGTTGTTTTGTTAATTATTCATGTGCATTTGAAATAGGCAGTTTAGATAGGTCTAATGAACTTTACTTACTCCTAATAAATTTAGTTTATAGATATCCTAATGTGATGAAAAAATGAAAACGAAAATGGCAAGAGCTTACCTGCACAAATGAATATCTGCTCAATTGTAATCTAAGTAGAGTTTTGAACAGTGCATCATATTGTGAGGAAATTAGTATTGAATTATTAGCGCCATATGACTGAATAGTACTGCATCCTCTCGGACTGAGCTACATGAAGAAGATCCGCAGGATGTTTGGTTCTCAGTCTGTTCACGATAACAACTGGGGTTTGAAAAAAGCCCTGTGTAAAGTACTTTGTTCAGACAAGAATAGTTAATTTAGTGTGTGACATTTTTCTGACACTCAAGCCAGCTGCTAGTTCTCATCATTCATCAGTTTTCTAAATGTACTGTATGTACACAGTAATGCAAGTGATAGGTATTGCAAAAGAGTCCAAGTGTATCAGTAATTGTGTGACAAGAGTATAAGTGTGTGTGGTTATGGGGTGGGTGGGTCTCACGTGTGGAGTTTTTTATTGATTAGTCCAACAGCAGGGAACAACAGGAAAGAAGTTGTTCTAGTAGAGCAATGTTCTGAAGCCTCTAATGCTACCTACAGCCATATTTGAATAATCCCAGACTAACATTTACACTTATACTGACATAAACTCTCAGAGAATCATGTTGAAACGATGTTCTGTTGGAGCAGGGCACGCAGCAGCTGGGTTTAGAGCTGGCACGTTCTCCTGTGTTTTTGTACGAGGACCACCAGGGCCAGCCAACACCAGACCTGTACCCAACCTTCAGGAAGGTCAGCCTGGCTGATGGCAAGTGGGTAACTACACTCAGACACTCAATATACTTTTCAGTATGTGTAGCTCCACTCTACGGCTTGATATATCTGGACTTCTCTAATGAACTATTACAAGACTTTAGTCAAATACATTTGAATATAAATCAGTATTTCATGCAACATCTCTTTTCCTGTGAATAACCAAACTGACGACTGACCTTTCTGCTTCAAGAAGAAGGCTCTCACATGTCTGTCTCAGGTTCAGCTAACACTAGGGATTTTAGTGATAATAGTTTATTAAATAACAATTTATGACAAAATACGTTTCTACAGAAAATCAAACTTGTCTCCAACTCGTTTCATTCAAACCTGTGTTGAACAGTTTAAAGATATGTCAAGGTTGCACTTCTCACCGATGACAATTTGCAAAGCATTATGGTCTAGTATAGTATAGTAACCCCCGCTGCTCACTACGTTTGCTAATGCATTGTGGGAAACTTTGAGTGCACCACATTTCAGTCACTAGCCTTTGTTTCATGACAGACACCAACCAAACAAAACTAATTGGATGAAACTGGATTTGCGTCAAAAATAACTTTTTGTTAGTTTCGGTTGGTGTCTATATATTTAAAGCAACTCTAAATTAACTTCATGCTTTAGAGAAATGGCCTTAAAAACAAGACAACAATGCATTGCATCTTTCCTTAATTAATATGTAAAATAAATAATTTAATACAATGTGCACTAGAGCTAGTGTCAAGTCTTTAAACCGGACGTACCACCACATTAATCGTACAGAGATGACCTGAATATATGGTATATGTGCTATATATCGACGTTCTATTCAAGCTGCTGTCCATGTGCTCCTCGTCCCGTCAGGTGGCACAGAGTGGCCTACAGCGTGGAGGGCCAGTCGGTCACTCTTTTCCTGGACTGTGCAAAAGTGGACACTCTGGAGTTGCTCCGAGGTCCGGACCCCCACGTCAGCACTGAGGGTGTCAGCGTGTTCGGGACACGGCTGCTGGACGAGGCCGTCTTTGAGGTTGGACAGAGTGTAACTGATCTTATGGAAACAATACAGGATCTTTGTCCACGTTATTCCCTTTGTGTGTGCTACGTTCCTCTTCTTGTTGCTGCTTGTTTGATTTATTCTGTCACTGCTGACAAAATGATACACGCAGCCCTATCTCTCTTCATTGCCATCCAGTGGTTGTTTGTATTTACTGCACTTTGTAATGAGAACAGACTGTAAGACTACATATTATAGTTAATATATTGTACATACCTCATTTTGTAAAGGCTTCTCAACAGAATGCATAAACGGAAAAAAACAGAGAAAACAGTTAAACAGTCTTCCTCAGATATGTTTGTGTGTACCCTTAGGGCAGTGAGGTAACTCTGACATTTTTATGTTGACCTTTTGCTGCAGTGCTCGTTCAGGTGGTACACATAAAGGGACTGCAGTGAGTGTAGTTAAATGTTTGAATGCTTACGTAAAACAGAGAGTGGAGATCTGTGTGTGAACCTTACGTGCTGGCAGCTCATGAGACATCAGCTCTGGACCTGATTAACTGCAGAGCCACAATAAAAAGAGCCTGTGAAGTCACTTTGATCAGAATAAATGAACACATAGTACAGTCACATAAATAGGTACTGACAGATTTATATAAGTCATCTGTGAAATTAATGACACAGGATCATCAAAAATAAGATGTAACAGTACAATCCCAGCTTTGCTCAGATGTGTTTGTGTTTGTGCCACAGGGAGAGATCCAGCAGCTTCTGATAGTGGATGACCCCAGGGCCGCAGAGTCGTACTGCCAGGACTACATCCCAGACTGTGACGCTCCTCTGCCCTATAACACCATCTTAGTGGAGCCTGAGGAAGTAAGTCCACTTCAGACACAGTGTCACTTCAGAGTAACACTCCTTGTCAAAGATGTCAGTGTCTTCGACGTGTTATATCTGATGTTAAAAGAAGCCCTGACCCCACTCTCCTACTTTCTAACGTCACTGTACAACATGTGGTACTTTAAGTGCACTTTGTCTGGCAGTGTTCTAACCGACTGGGAAAGTTTCAAAGTGTTTTCCACTCTTGCAGTTCAATGTGTTGTCTGGCTCACTTCAGACTTTGTGGTTGTCTGTTTAGTGTTTGATTGTTACAATACCAGAAAGCATCAGGCTAAAACACTTGGTGGTGTTGTGTAGTTCTTGTTTAATATTATTTTTCTGAAGCTAATGTCTCTCAGTATCATTTCATGCATTTTTCTGCAGGTGTTTATATTTTCATACTTTCATCCAAATAAAAGAGAATTCTTTGTTTGTTCATCTGCACATTATGAAAAAGTAATGTTGCAGTATAAAAAGTGATATATATTTTATTTAATTACAGTAATTGGTACAGTATTTGTAATCCTTTGGCTTGAGTTGAAGCTTTGAATGTTTATATATTTTCCAAATTAGACAATACGACCGATGGAAAACAAAACCTAAAATACTGCAGCATCATGCCCTGTGCTGACTGACTGGGCTCTGTTTGTCTTCAGTTGGAGCGACTGCCTAAAAAACGTGTTGTTGAGGAGTTTGAGGAGTTTGACTACAGTGACCTCTACGATGACCTCTCTGTCTCCATGGTGACGGGGGGTACTAATGTCACGGAGTATGAGGTGAGACACAGAAACACTGAGGTTAGTTTAGTCAGTGATACACCTGTACAAGTTCTCTTTGTCTCTTGTGCAGATTGTAGAGTATGAAGACTATGACAACTCCACAGACGACTACCCACAGGAGTATGAGTATGAGGAGGAGGACGATGGCCGCCATGGACCTGCTGAGCGAGAGCAGGCGTACATTTTAAGCCTAGAGGTACAGCTTAAACCAAATGATCTCTGTAACTTTAAAGGAAGAGAGTCAAAGTTGCCCCACACTCACTCTTCCTGAGCAAATAGCTCTAAAAAAAAAAACACACATGCTGTTTGCAATTTTCTTTTTTAGAATATTCCAGAGAAAGGAGAAAAGGGAGAGCCAGCTGTTTTGGGAGCGGTGAGAAAAACACCATCAAATAGATTTTTATGTGTTTTATTCATATCTATAGAAAGTGTGTATGTTTTTACACCTTAAACTGAAGTTTTATTTAAATATTTACAGGGAACACAGATTATTGGACCCACTGGGCCTCCGGGACCTCAGGTCAGAGATCTGCACTTTACTCTTTCACACAGTCAAAAAGGTTTAACATTGAATTTTCTCGGTGTGTCGACAGGGAGAGTCTGGCCCGACTGGAGTAACTGGACCTGTGGGACCTCGAGGGGACCCTGGAGAACTGGTGAGGACAGTGTTCTGAAATAACTTTGCACATGTGTGGCCCTCCATAACGTCCCTGTCCCCTCAGGGCCCTCCTGGACGGCCTGGTCTAAGCGGAGCTGATGGGATCCCGGGTCCTCCAGGAAACATCATGCTTATACCGGTGAGTCCTGTCCTGTCTGCCCCAGGCGCCGAAGACTGTTCTGTAATTACAGCTATTTAGGCCCATTAACCCCCAAAAGAGGAGCAGAGCACAGGAATGTGTCTGAGTCATAGGTTATTCACAAATTAACCATTTGTCACTAATGTGAGCAGCTATTCTAGGCGGCAGTAGCTCAGTGGTAGAGCGGCCGTCCTTCAACTGGAAGGTAGTAGGTTCGATTCCCGCTCTCCCCACAGTTCATACTGTCGTTGTGTCCTTGGGCAAGACACTTAACCCACCTTGCCTCCAGTGTCTGTAGCACTGGTGTATGAATGTGTGTGACTGTAGAGGTGTGTTTGGTGGTGGTCGGAGAAGGTTGAGCGCCGTTTGTGTGGCATCCCCATCTCTGTCTGCCCCAGGTGTGAATGTGTGTGAATGGGGCGAGTGGAAGCATGATGTAAAGCACTTTGTGATCTATATCTGTGAAAGGTGCTATATAAATAATACTTACTTACTTACTATTCTTCAAGCCCCACGATTATTTTTTCTTTAAAACTGAAAGGTTTTTTATCTTGTCTTGTAAAATAGTGTAAAACTAAACTTAATAATTTGATCATGATATTTTTTTATTCTGGATTTGTTGAGTGTTTTATCTCTTATTTTATAAGCTCTACAATAAACAGTGGATCAAACATTAAATATCAACATGCAAGCATCAAAACTCACTTTTATTAACATTCTTTGAGATGTTTTTATATTTTTAGGTCTTTATTGTCTGGAATGTTGTACATTCTATCCTCTATACCTTTGAGCATATGTTTTTATTTTCCACAGTGTTTCAGAAGTCTCAGTGCTACATATTGTCCACTAGAGGGGGTATTGAGTTTGCAGATGTGTTTTGTGTTCAGTTCCAGTCAGGCGGTGATCCAAAGACCGGTACAGTGGTGTCGGCTCAGGAAGCCCAGGCTCAGGCCATCCTGCAACAGACCAAGGTACGCCCCGGATAAATGGAACACTCACACTGGGATCATAGTCGTCACTGTGTCTCATTCTCCTCTTACAGCTCGCGATGAAGGGGCCTCCGGGGCCACTTGGCCTCAGAGGAAGGCCTGGACCACTGGTACAAAAGACCACACAGTTTTAGTCACCTGTGAGTGTTTGGACCAATAATAATTGGTGTGTTGTGTCTCCAGGGAGCTCCAGGTCCCTCTGGGCTGAAGGGTAACAGTGGAGAGATGGGGCCGGCTGTAAGTTTGGGCTCACCCTCACAAAAGCATGATACTGCTTTGGATTCCCTTCAGAGTTGTCATTCACGTACACTATACCACCAAACCTGACCTGGTGCTGTTCTTAATTCTGTGCAGGGTCCTCAAGGACTTCCAGGTATTCCAGGTCAGAACGGAAGAGCGGGAAAACGGGTACAAGCCTCTAAGTGTGACCTCAAAGTGTACGTGTTAGGATAAACGGAGCTGAACTTGAGTCTGTGTGTTATCTAGGGTCAAGCAGGTTCAGACGGAGGCAGAGGAGCAATAGGAGAACCTGGAGCAAAGGTAAAGAAAATGTATTACACATAAAATACTTTCACATATAATCGAGACATAGATCTGAAATAGTGTGATGCTTTTGTAAGGGGGATCGAGGTTTTGATGGCCTGCCAGGTCTCCCAGGAAACAAAGGTCACAAGGTCAGTAGGCAGAATGAAGGGGAGTCTAATCATTTCAGAATGATATAAAACCTGTGTGTGTTATTCTCAGGGAGACAGAGGGAAGCCCGGATCTGTGGGGCCTGCCGGAGCTCCAGGGGAAAAGGTCAGAGGTCACAGACAGTCTTTTCTTCATTAGCCGAATGAATATTTCATATTGTTTTCTTTTGGGTCAGGGATCTGAGGGACCACCAGGTCCAAGAGGTGCACCAGGTGACGCTGTGAGTTTCTGTAAATATGTTTATGTTTACTCTTTTAGTAGAATATATGGTTCTTGTGTTGGGTCTTAAATGTTTCCATAGCCCATACTTAATCCTAAAGTAATAAACTTCCACACACAACTCCACCTGGACTCATTGTACACTTTTTGTCTACCACTGAGTACCACACGTACTTCAATTTAAATACTTACAAACACAGAGTATGTTTCTGATGCAGACGCAGCTTTCAGAGCCATTTTGAGTTCCAGATGTCTTTTCAATGACCTGTAACTTTAACAGAGCATCATTAAATGTTTCCTAACAGTACTGTGAAATGGGGAAACTCACACTGCAAGTGTAAAGTATTCAGCATTATTTGAGGAGTTCAAACGAGTACGAGTACAAGAGACTCAGAGACAAACAAGTACTTAAAATGGTATCTGGACAACCCCACTTCTCTTTTATTAACTTCATTGTCACTGTATCTTTGTGTCATTCTTGTCCTGAGGTGTGTGTGCAGGAATAACACGTGAGTGTACTGTGCTCCACAGGGCTCAAGAGGTCTAAATGGGCCCAGGGGCCGTCCTGGCCCCCCAGGACAGCCTGTGAGTGTCAGCCTTTTTTTTTGCATCCCCACAGCAAACTTACAAGAACTCAAAGACATTAACATTCATGGGACTCTGACAACAGTTTTCCATCTCTTCTATGTCACTGTTTATTCAAATGTTGAACATCATCAAAACCAAACAGTAAATCCAGCTGTGGTGCCCATACTGTAGCTGATAATACTGTATTTGTGTGTGTGTCATCTCATCAGCAGTACAGAATCACAGGTCTGCCTGGAGCCATCACTTTATCCTCTAAATAACTGCAGCACAGCTTTAGACTAGTTCCCATCTGATAACAGTGTGTCATTTGAACATTTGATAGCACAGACCAGAAAATATATATCACTATCTGATTCTGGCAGTGGATGCAATACAAACTACTGAATGAAGACGTTGGAATCTATTGTTTTGTCAGTGTCTCATTCTTGTGACATGGGGTAATTCTGTGTCCCTCCTTGCACACAGGGCATTCGAGGAATTGATGGGGTTCAAGGTTCAAAGGGAAACATTGTGAGTACAAATGCAGAACGATCAGATTGTGACGAGTTGGACTCTGACATCGTGTGTGTGACAGGGACCTCCTGGAGAGACCGGAGCACCTGGACAGCAAGGCAACCCTGGCATCCTGGTACATTCAGCAAAAAACAGATGAGTTATCATCACATGTGCTCCAAACACACTCACATGTCCTGTCCTCTGTGTGCTGCAGGGTTTTCCTGGACCTCAGGGGTTGGTGGGACACCCAGGAGAAAAGGTACCAGTTTTTTTACACCACAGCTCTTCTGCGACAAACAGGTTAACAGTTTTCTTGTGCAGGGGCCTCAAGGGAAGAAAGGGATGCTGGGTTTACCTGGAAATGACGGGCCCCCAGTGAGTACCAACTGTAATCACTCACTAATGAGGGATTCTGTTGTCTGAGTGTGTCCTCTTGTCCGCAGGGTCACCCCGGAAGAGAGGGCACTGCAGGAGAGAAGGGTCTGCCTGTGAGTCTACTGCACCAGCAGAATATGAATCCATAGATTTATACTTTTCATGTCCATTTATTTGTCTCATATGCTGGCTTCCCTGGCAGAAGTGACGCTCCAACGTCATGAGCATCTAATATTGTTTATTATCTACAGCCTCTATGGATATGATCAGAATCAAAGTATTGTATTAACTCTTTGCCGTCCCAGTCTGAACTCTCCTCCGAAAACAGGACCACAAAATACAAAATATTCAGTGTCAGACTTTGTCAGTGACAGTTTTCCTTATTCATGGATTTCACATAACTTTTTTCTGTTATGGACGCTATTTTGAGGACTTTTGACCATTCAAAAAAGAACAGCAATGTTTTGAATTGTTAATTGCTATGGCAACGGTCCTAGTTTTCATGTAAAACCCATGAATAGACGAGCGGTGTAGACCAATGGGAGCTCTTCCTTTGATGATAAAGCCAAGATGATGTCTTAAGGCCTCATTTTTAAAAGATGATGCTATGATGATGAAGATATGATGTTAAACAGCAATGTCTTTCTTTCTCACATGCACAAAAAAATCAAATACTGTCCGTTTAAGACAAAGGGATCTGAACGTAGTGTTTGAAGGACCCTCATTGTAGTCAGTCCTAAAGCAAACTGGACATAAGCCTGATCAGATGAAACACCTTCTACCTACATTTTTTGCCTTGACCTTTTTTATATGAACCTAAATACTTCAGGGGCCTCCAGGAGTGCAGGGGCCAGTGGGATACCCTGGACAACGTGGCGTTAAGGTAGATGTGTTATTTTGTTGAAACTTTTCCCTCACAGCCACAGAGGTATGTCACGTATATGGTTCTCTTGGACTGTTTGACAGGGAGCAGATGGACTCAGGGGACTCAAGGGCAGCAAAGGAGAGAAGGTGACTGAGAAAAAAAATATTTTTATTTTATTTTAACCTATTTATTATCTATAAATTATTCACTGTACTCATTTATTGTGTAAAGGGAGAAGATGGCTTCCCAGGGGCCAAGGGTGAAATGGGTGCAAAGGGGGACCTTGGTGATAATGGAGTTCCTGGGTCTCGGGGAGAAGATGGACCAGAGGGGCCCAAAGGTCAAATGGGGCCGCTGGGGGAGGCCGGTGCTGGTGGGACTCCTGGGGAGAAGGTAAAGACCTGCGTGTTGGTAGTTGACACATCACAGTGCTGAGGAAAAGAGCTTCTGGTCCTACTGCTCCTACTCTTCTTCTCCAGGGCAAACTGGGAGTTCCTGGGCTGCCGGGTTATCCAGGGCGACAGGGGCCAAAGGTGAGTGCTGACAGTGAATGAGCGAGTTTTTTTGGAAGTGAATAATACAAGCTGACAGTGTGAGTTCCTCCTGGCAGGGTTCTGACGGGTTTCTCGGAGTAGTGGGAGCTGCAGGAGAAAAGGGCAAAAAAGTGAGTGGCTCTAAAACACAACTTCTGCACTTTGTATCAGAGTGGGCCTTCTTTTATTGATGTACTTGTGTGTATGTGTCAATGTCCAGGGTCCTGCAGGCCAACAGGGGAGCGCAGGGCAGAGGGGTCCCAATGTGAGTATACCATCCATCCAGGGTATTACAGAACCTGATGAGGCTCCATGTGGAGTTCTTTAGCTTTCTTTAGCTTCAGCTATCCTCATCACAATTATGGTAATATCTGTATCACAAATCAGACTGTGATGGGCCAAATGGAAAAGTCAGTTGTGATTACATTAGAAGTTAGTCCTGGCCACAAGATTTTTCAAAACGCTGATGTGTGTTTTGAGCATGTGAGACAGGAACCACAAATAAATTGCTTTTATTGTTGGGTTGTCCATCGCTGATACTCGTTGAAGAATGTTGCGTTGCTTAAGCAAACAGACTCACTGTCATGCTCTAATTGTTACTCCAGGGTTTCAGGCATCTTTATGTGTTTGTCTTGGTGCCATGTGGACGGAGATATTTTGTGAAACGCTCTTGTCTGGACTGAGAAAATCTATGTATTTATAAAAATACCCATGTACATGTAGCCCGGACCTTAGGGACAAACTTATTTTTAATTCTTTTTGCAAGTTTTCTTTGCTCCGTCCATTGTCATGGTTACTTCACCTACTGCCACATGTCTTAAAGGTTGGTCAGATGAACAGGGCTCTTTAATGATTATTATCCTCTGGTTCTTTCAAACTCTATTGTGCTCCACATTACTTCACATATGCAATGATAATTATCCCCCGAAAACAACATCGTCTGCATCTGAAACAAACTGAGCCAGAGCACTGACTTATGAATGTGCACGTCTTCAAATATAAAAATGATGATGACGTATTATTTACTAATGGCTTCCATCCTTCACCGTAGTGAACAAAGTAAAAAATAATCTTTATTCATGTCATTTTGCCCAAAGTTAACTGAGCAACCCAACTGCCCTCTGCTTCAACTTTCCATTTTGTTCCAGTAAAAACCAGTCTTGTACCAGTTTCTTTATTTTCATGGAGTTCTTCCCAGCACCTGTTACGTAAGTCAGTCCAGCAGAAGAACAACGGTCTGAAGGCAGATACACGAGCCTCACTGTCTGTGTGAAGTCCACTCTTAAATGTGACCACGGTCAAAGTGTGCTCAGTTCTCTTCTTTTGGCTCTGACAGGGTGCACGAGGGGCCAGGGGGGCAAGAGGGCCCACGGGGAAGCCAGGAGAAAAGGTCAGCTCACTCATACTGGACTGGTCTTTTAGTTTTTCTTACTTTGTTCTCTCTTACACACTTCTCATTTGTAATATTTCATTTTTTGCATTCTTTTTCTAAGGGCGTATCTGGACATGACGGGCCCCCAGGATCTCCCGGAGAAAGGGTAGGAGTGGTATATTTTATAATGTACAGCTATATTACTATTCTATTTGTTTGGCTTTATTTACTGAGACGGAGTGGCTCAGTGGTAGAGCAGTCGTCTTATAACCAGAAGGTTGGCGGTTCGATTCCCGCTCTGCCCTGTTCATACTTTCGTTGTGTCCTTGGGCAAGACACTTAACCCACCTTGCCTCCAGTGTCCGTAGCACTGGTGTATGAATGTGTGTGACTGTAGAGGTGTGTTTGGTGGTGGTCGGAGAAGGTTGAGCGTCGTTTGTGTGGCAGCCCCCATCTCTGTCTGTCCCAGGTGTGAATGTGTGTGAATGGGGTGAGTGGAAGCACGATGTAAAGCGCTTTGGGTGTCCAGTGATGGGTGCAAAAAAGCGCTATATAAATGCATGCCATTTACCATTTACCATTTATTTGTTATGTTCTTTGTAGGGACCTCAAGGGCCACAGGGAAGAAATGGAGAGCCAGGACCCAAAGGATCAGTTGTGAGTTTGGAGAGCATATACACGTGAAATATTACTAAACAAAACAATATAGAGACTCGTGTAGAATATCTCAACGAGAGAATTTGTCTGTTGCTTTTTATTGTTGTTTGTTTTTGTCTGTTGCTTTTTATTGTTGTTTGTTTTTGTCTGTTGCTTTTTATTGTTGTTTGTTTTTGTCTGTTGCTTTTTATTGTTGTTTGTTTTTGTTGTGGTTTTTTATTGTTGTTTGTTTTTGTTGTGGTTTTTTATTGTTGTTTGTTTTTGTTGTGGTTTTTTATTGTTGTTTGTTTTTGTTGTGGTTGTGACCTTTGTGTCGTGTGTGTGTTTAATGAGTGTAGGGTCCAGCTGGAAAAGACGGCCTCCCGGGTCACCCAGGACAAAGAGGAGAACCGGTGAGTGGTGTTATCACAGGGTATGGCTTCTATGCTTATTTATATGATATTATTGTGAATCTCTTCCTGTTGTCTTAGCCTTGTATCCTCTTTATGACCCCTTTTATGCTGCGTCCTACCGTAGGGTGAATTATTTACACACAGAGAAATCCTTTGACACAATGAGACAAAAAGGAAAAAGTGAAGTGGAAAAAGCAATGTGTGAAGTCAAAAACAAAAATAACCGGTTGCCTGAACTGTCTCACTTCTGTTACTAAAGCCACTTTCAGACCAGTACATACGTAATCGGGGTTATTTCAATCGTACGCCGTTGTTTGCAAAGATTGTTTTTTTAATGTTCAAACATGTCATGAACAGTTCGGTGACTGACCTGAGAAGCGGAGGGAGAGAAGAGCGGGTGTGACGCTCACTTGACGCTTGACAGCGCTAACACAAAGATTGTGCTAATATTGAAACGACAGTTATTGGAACCATGTGAGGACCTTAACCAAACAGTTTAAAGTAAAGTTCAAACAGTACGAGGGTTAAGCTCCAGCTCCAGAGTTCTCAGACACACTAGGGTCCCTGAAGGATCATGTCTGGGTGTAAAAGTTAGGTGGGATTTTGTTCACACTCTCTGGATCTTAGTGGATTTGTGAAAGTGGCTCAATTCTTTCTTTGGGGATAAAGACGGAACCC